>OU892277.1:10942717-11277403 GCA_917834065.1 Ceutorhynchus assimilis
AAATATGTGGAATGCCTAAAAACTGCAATTGGTTCTCAAGTAAAATTAACTTTTGAAATTTAGCCTCGATTATCCGAAACACAGTATATATTTTTTTTTTCGCCTGACAGCATCCCTTTCTTATTTCATCGTTTTGCTCGCATTTGCTCTAACAAAAGTATATCTGGAAAACTCTTCTCCATTTTTATTTTTCAAAGTTATGCATTTGTGAAACTAAAGTAGTGAGGTCAGAATTTAAGCAATCAAATTAAACGAACGACAAAATAGTGAATTTATTTTCGAACACTCAAACGTGATGTAAAGACACATCCTCTGGCTTGGTGTGGTAAGAACTGGTGCAATCATTGGTATAGTAGAAAGTTTTAGTTTAAACTAGCATAAGAGAAGCACTTGAACTCAAAATATACGTTTTGTTCATCTGGTTCAGGTCATTATGGCTCTTTGCGTCGCCTAAGTCTATTTGCTGATTTGTATGTACTACGTCGTTTTCATTGAATGAGTCATTACAGGCTGGATGTATATATTGAATATATTCGTTTTTATATTGGATTCCTCAGGAAAGTTGTCAATTGGATTCGATCTTGTTCCTGGTAACTCTATCCATAAACCTCACTACTAGTCCAGGCAATGGGTATTTTTTTGCGAGAAAAAAATAGTATAGTTTTTAACAGTTTGTTCAGATGGACATAGTGAGTCGGAATCTGCAATTTTGCAGCAGATTAGGGGGTGAGTTCGCTGAATGGGGGTGGTTTTTTGAAAAAAATACAGTTGTGGTAGAACGCTGCTAATACGGCTTAATGAAAATGATTTTTATTTTTTTGATAAAATTCTTTAGGGTATGGCGATTAAAAAACTGCGCGACAGCCCTATTCTATCTTCTATAGTTAACGCCCTAGAGCGCGTTTGTGTAACATGGGATCGACCGCGCGTTATAAAACGGCTTCCACAGAAATTACCATGCATAAATTTAAAAAAAACCAAAAATACATTTAAATGCAGAAAACTATGAGCTATCAAATAGAGAAAAAAAATTGATCTGAGCCTTATAGTTTTTTGTAAAAAAAAATTGTTTCTAAACTTAGCAAGTTTTGTTGAATTTTACAAAAAAGTTGAACTTTAATAATTTGTAAAATCGTTAATTTTAAAGTTATTGGACCACTCAAAAAACGCACTTATGGCAAATTTATTCAAAATTTAGATAGTTTTAGAATAATTAAAATTGGATAATCCGTTCTTTCTCTGATGCACGAAACGTAACATGGGACGGCGAGGTCAATTTCAAGGTCCCACCCCTTACTTTAACGCGCTCTAGGGCGTTAACTATAAAAGATAGAATACGGCTGTCGCGCAGTTTTTTAATCACCATACCCTAAAGAATTTTCGTTAAGCCGTATTAGCAGCGTTCTACCACAACTATCATTTTTTTCAAAAAACCACCCCCATTCAGCGAGCCCACCCCCTAATCTGCTGCAAAATGAGATTCCGACTCACTATGTCCATCTGAACAAACTGTCAAAATTTAAAAACTATACTATTTTTTCTCGCAAACCACCTTTTTTTTGCTTCATTGCCTGGACTATACGTACTTTAGGCTTTATTATTTCAACTGCGATGCCGTTCTTTCTGGGTTTTTTCTGTTTTATCTCGATTGACGTACGTCTGGCCATGAGACACAACGTTCATGTTGTTTTCATCAAATATGTCGACAGGGGTATGACTCCTCTGTGACTAGAGTCCTAGTAGAATCACTCTGCAATTTTAGTTATTTCTCGCTTGTCTTCTGTTAGATTTCCATTCAAGTGTCTCAGTTTACCCATTTTTGCACGCCCAGTAGTGTTGATCGTTTTCAGGATTTTGATATTTTAGTTCTTATTATTCCCTATTATCGTATTTATTTCTTCTTGTTCAGATTTTCCCATACTAGACGTTGTTTGGCGTCCTTTCACGAAAAGGCTATTTTCATGTGATGACTGAACGCGAAGTTTTCCTGATTAAGTTCCCATTGGTATTTTTGAATGTTATTTCGTTAACGTGTGGCGGTGAGAAATGTTGTTTTATTTGTTTAGTTCTTTCCAGGTTGATATTGAATTTTATTATGGCTCTTAGTACCTTTTCTATATCCTTTCTTCCTGGTCGTTCCCTATCCCTATCCCCTGGATATAGGCCTCTCTGAGATTTTGCCATGTATTTCTAATCTCCGCACTGGTACCAGTTTAGTCCTGCTGTTCGCTTGATGTCGTACCAGCGTTGTTAAGGTCTTCCGACGCTTCTTCGTTCCTTCCAGGGCCTCCATCTTGTTTCTTTTCCGCTCCAGTTGTTGCTTGTGTTTTTTACTATGTGGCTGACCAAGTTCAATGTGAGCGTGCATATTCTATGTGTAATGTCTTGGACCATTGTTGTATTTCTTATCTACTTGTTGGTCTTGTAATCTCTTAGTGTTATACCTATCATTTTCCTTTCGATTACTCTCTGATGTACTTGCAGCTTACTTGGAATTTTCTTTGTGAAAGTCCATGTTTCGCTTCCATAGGCAACTACTCAGGCAGAATACATTCGTTGTAAACTTTAGTTTTCAGCTTCAAAGGTAATTTAAATCAGAATATGTTTTGCATTTTACCATACGCCGCCCATCCCAGTCGTATTCTCCTAATAATTTCAAGCTCTTTGATTGAGTTTGCTAAGCGGTATTTCCTGTCCTATAGATACTTGTAGGAGTTTACTTTTTTGCGTCTGATGGTTTTCTATGGTTTTTGTGTCCCTATCTATTTGCACATTTCTCATAAACTCTGTTTTTGATACGTTCATTTATCTTCTTGGTTTTTTGAAGTAATTCTTTCAGCAGGATTGCTAAGTCTGTTTCGTTCGGGGCGAATATTACGATGTCATCAGCGAATCTTAAGTTATTGAGGTTTTCTCATGATATATTGATCCGTCTATTTTCCCAATGAAGTTCCTTGATCACATCTTCAAGGACTAGGGTGAACAGCTTAGGTGATATTATATCCCTTGTCTTACGCCTCTTTCAATCTTCACTTCGTTTGCATCTTTATGCATTCTTAATTTTATTATGTTCATATATCGCTAATCTATTCGTGCATTTCTCATGGCTCTTTCTCTCACCCAGAATTCGACACTGTCGAAGAAGGCTTTCCTAAAAGCGATTAATGTTAGCCATGCTGTTATGTCATATTGGGTCGTTTTTTTTATTTAGTATTTTTATTGTGTAGAGATGTTCTATAGTGCTGTAGCTCTCCCTATAGCCTGTTTGTTCTTAAGGTCGGTAATCATCGAATTTCGTAATTATTCTCATAAAGAGTTTGTATATCTGAGACAGGCTTATGGGTCTATAGTTTTCAATATTTGTTGGGTCTTTTTTTTGTATATCAGAATGACGATGGAATCAGTTCACCGGTTAGACCGGGAGTTGGACGGATATGATGAGTATGCAAAATGTGAGGACCGGCAAAAATGCTCAAATTCGTATTCCTGTGATCCTAAATAATTGGAAAGTACATCTTGCCGGCAGCTGCAGTGGTCCCTAACTCTCCTGCCATCCCCCAATGCAAAGTTATATGGAAAATATCACAATTTCAAGTCATTCCACAATAATTCCTATTGATTGTACCTAAGGCTTTCTTTTCAAGCACTCAAAATAAATTACCTACCACTTGTCGGATATCTCTGCAATTCTGCTTCAAAATATAAACAAGTAAAAGAAAACTGCGAGATGTACAGGGTCATTCAACGACGACTGAACAGGGGCTTATTTTTGACCTTCCCTGTTCCTGTAGTTTTGAAAAAATTCAAAATAGCCAATTGGCAGATTTTTTTCCTAGGGAATTCAAAAATGGTACAAAAAAATTATTTGAACCAAAAACCATAGAGTTACGCCATGGGTGAACTGTTTTTGAAATGAAACACCCTGTTTTTGTATGCTTTTTGGAAAAGTCGCATTTTTTACGTCTATTCTGTTGAAAATATTCGATATTCCGCTGTTTTCATTCTATTTTCATGTAAGAAAGTAAGCAGTTTTATGCTTAATAAGTTTAGCTTTTCCTTTTCAATTTAATAGGTTCATAGGTGATAGAGGTATAATCACAATCACAGATGTATTGAACAGGTGAAGCTTAAATTATTAAGGATAAAACATTAAAATAAAATAAAAATAGGTATCAGAATATCAAATATTTTCAAAGGAATAGACGTTAACAATGCGACCTTTCCAGAAATATATAAAAAACAGGGTGTTCCTGTTCCATTTGAAAAACAGTTCATCCATGGCGTAACTCTTTGGTTTTTAGTTCAAATGATTTTTTGGTACCATTTTTGAATTCTCCAGAAAAAAATATGCCAATTGGCTATTTTGAATTTTTTCAAAACTACAGGAACGGGAAAGGTCGAAAATAAGCCTAAGTTCAGTTGTCTTTGGATGACCTTGATGACTGTACATCTCGCAGTCTTTTTTTACTTGTGTATATTTTGGAGCAGAATTGCAAAGATATCCAACAAGGGGTAGGTGATTCATTTTGGGTGCTTGAAAAGAAGGCCTTAGGTACAATCAATAGGAATTATTGCGAAATGACTTGAAATTGTGATATTTTCCATATAACTTTGCATTGGGGGATAGCAGAAGAGTTAGGGACCACTCCAGCTGCCGGCAAGATGTACTTTCCCATTCTTTAGGATCACAGCAATACGGATTTGAGCATTTTTGCCGGTCCTCACATTTTGCATACTCAACTACTTGTAGCGCCTGCTCTAGGTTGAAATTTCTTCCTCTTCTATATCAGGGATCTCTTCTGATCCAACAATTAGAATTTCGGATGTTTCATTGTTGGTTTCTTGGTTCGTTATTTTTGTTGTTGCTTACATAAGTTTTCTGCCACCACACGCAGTTATGTCTTCTATAATGTTTCCTTGTTTGTCCATCAGCTTTATAATTGTGCGTTATCCCTTTTGAAAACGTTCAAGCCTTTTTGTCGTTCTATCAGTTTTTTGATTTGTGCTCCTTGGTAGTTTTCAATATATTGTTTTGTCTTCCTTCTGGCTATTTTGTTAGTCTCTCTGTATTGTGGTGTATCTTATTTTCCTTGTTTTATGAGTTGTCTTCTCTTCCCTAGCATTTGTTTTGTTTCTTTGCTAAATTTTTCTGGCATACCCTTTGGTTCCATGATATTTTTTGTCTTTTGTTTTGATTTATGTCTTCGTGGGGTTTAAAGTCTTTCTCTAGCCTTTGTGTTAATTTTGTTGCGAATTTGGTTTTTTGTGTTTTACTGGTATGTGTGCTTATTTTTATTGGGGGTAGTTGAATTTCTTTGCCATCCATGGCTATTTATCATCTTACTTAATCTATATGCAAATAGACTGCAACGTTTTTGAGAATATACCTCCGATTTGTGATTATGTACCTGATCAATGTCATTTTCAACTGATGAGTCTGTCTGGACTTCTCCCAAGGGGATTTCAATCCCACAAAATTAGGTATAGGACAGCATAATTTTTGAAAAATGCATTTGAAATTTCAAAACGGGTGAGGAAATTATTGATGAGAAATAAAAAAATAAGGAATCATTATTAAGCAAGGAGATTGACATGATTTACGAGATACATTTTTTTATTCTTTTTTGTTTTGATTAAGTATAAATAATAGTTTTTTTGCAGGAAAATGCGTGCAGAATACATTCCAAATTTGACATTTTCTCGCAAGTACCTACTCGAGAACCATTGATTGCATTTATAGTTGATTGCCTTAACACCCAAACAAAATTTTACCTTCAAATTTGAAATCGGTATTGAAGTTCTAAAGGATGCATAAAAAAAATGCATAACAACTTGAAATGTTTTTTTTTTTTCTTCAAATCTGCTGGAAGGTTTCTGGTTAGTTGCTTCCCTGTATAAATCAATAACAGCAGTGGGCGTATTGTCGAAGTTGTCCAATAATTTCTCCACGTTTATTTGACTAAACTTGACCAGGGCCTGTAAAAAAAGCTTGTGGATAGAGGTTAGAAAGAATAGAAAGAAGAGAAAATTCATAGGAATAATTATATTCGAAATAATATACAATCAACCAAAACATAAAAGAAAGTAAAAAGTCAAACTCTCTTAAATTTCTCCATTATTTTGCCGTTTTTAATACTCAATATACTGTATTGATTGCTTTGGAGCTATAAATTCGGTAGGTAGTTACTCCACCCTGTATACTCGTTACAGTCATGAACCCAGCTACTGATATAAATTCAAAAATCCCAAAACTATTTATAATTTGTTTATTTCCTAGTGTAATAAATAAATGAGCAAGTTCCTCATTGGGAGCTACTTGTATTCCAAGTCACCCACAAGCTTTGAAGTTGCCGAAATCGGTATCTCTTTTATAGAACGCAAAGATAAAGCGGTATATTAAAATTTCAACACATGTCCCATTTGGGAATTGAGCCTTGAAAAAAATGCCAGATGTGCCTGAATGGCGTATCAAGTCATTTGGACACCTTGCTCAACAATAATTATTGTTAAAATACCAAATTAAGTTGATTGAATTTTTGTAATATGCATGCCTGTTTGCGACCAGTTAAGAGGATTTTTAACTTTGAAAGTCGGAAGAAATTACACTACCTGAAAGCATCTCTCTTGTCAAAAAAAGGAGTATTTAGCGTTGTAATGCATTGTGAATTGAAAATAAACGACATCAAAGTAAACCCAAAATGTGTCAAAGTAGCCCACTGATTCGACTGATAAACTCTTTATCTGTGTAAAAAATAAATTTTCAGTTTCTGATAGTCCAAACGATTTCCAGAAGAAAATAAACTTTCCTAAATGGACATTGATGATGCGGCTACTTGTGAATCTTCGTTACCCCAAAAATCAGGAAATGCGTAGGGCAATGTTTATAGGGCTTTTAAAATTTGGCTTTATAATTTATTATATTTTTCACATCTACCCTATGGAAAATCAGTTTCATAATAATTGAGTGGGTAGGTACACCAAAAAGAACAGAAATCGAGTTTAAGGATGAATTCGATAAAAAAACCAAGAGTAAACATTAACCAAACATTCAAGGTTATAGATCCCTTCTTCACCTAGCTTGATTGAAATTTTATTATAAAATATGAGAAAAACAAAAATTGCGTTATACCAAATACTGATTTTTCTACTAAGAAAACATTATTTGCCGTGAATTATGAAACTGGACTGCCCACATGTTTACGCTCACGATTCGGTTTTCCCTTATGCTCAAAAATCCTCTCTAGCAATTTTAGTTCCGGTCTGGGTTGAGTGAAGCTTGCAAAAAACATTTGTGGACCATTTTTCTAGAGTTTCAATATCTTGGTAAACATAATATTATTCCGTCATCAGAAATCAATTCGATTTTATCTTTTTTAGCCATGGATAAATTTTATTTGAAAAACGTGCTTTTTCTTAATTTTGTTGACTCTTATCGGAGGCAATTATTTTGTTTGCTTTTAGTTGGCTTTCAAGGAAATATAATTGTTTCGAATTCTATACTTGCTAATTAAAGTAATGGCGTGTTCGATAACACATTTGGCTTGTGGATTTTTATAGAACTTGGATGTATGAAGGTTACAATCAGAATATAATAATTATATAGGTACTAGGGTGACAATTTGAAAAGTAGCATTCGGGAATATTTCTTAGACAAAAAATACCATCATGAAGATCTCAAATACGTATCGGGGATTGGAAGGGGAACCAAAATGAGGCACTTTTTGAGTCACCCCGCCTCACCCCTTATGGGGTAGCTACCCTAACTCTTTTTTTCTTGAATACGAACCTACCTTGTGTTGCACATCGTTCGATAGCTCTTTGCTATTATTAGACAGGGCGACACTTTGAAAACTTTCCACCCTGAAAATCTCTGTTCGTCTGTTCATTTTTTTATGAAAAACGCAAAAACTCGTCAATTGATTTTGCGGGGGGGGGGGGGAGTTTTGATGTTTTTCTCATGATCATGGGCTCCACTACCCCCCTCCCCCACTTCAAAATCTACTATAGGTCAAGTGGCCTCTCTTTTGGAAGGGTTTTTAATGCTTCAAATAATCGTTTCTAGGTATTATTTTATTAAAAAAATAGTTGCATTTTTGCATTTTATAAAAGATTTCTTATTGATTGGTTATCTTCTTCACTTCTACGAAAATAGCGTACGCACTATCTTAATAAATGTTCAAAATGTTGTCCATTTTCCTGTAAACAGTAATAAAGTGTGTTTTGGAAGTTCTCTCGAAAAAAACGGGAATTGTCCGGGATGCTGCTGTAATTCGCCTTTTAAGATCATCAATATCAGCAGATTGTGTTTAATAAACAATGGATTTAAGATATCCCCAAACAAAAAAGCCAAAACAAGTTGAATTCGGTGATCTTGGAGGCCACTCAATTGGTCTCTAATGCCAATCCATCTATCCGGGAACCTCTTGTTCAACCATTGTCGGACAAGACGAAAGTAATGACGCTGAGCAGCTTTCTGCTGGAATGATAACAAGTCCTCTTATAAAACAGAATTTGTCTAATTCAGTACTGTCTTTGCTATTCTGTTTTCGTCCATTTTTTTAACGTGTCCATACTCAATTATCTCTTCAATTGTCCTAGGCAACCAGCCTTATTTATTTATGTGCATGAGGATATTTGTATTTTTCACAGTGGTTTATTTCTCGTTGTTCTTGCTCCAGGACTAAGTTTTATTGTTCTCTACCAATAAACATGTCTTCCGTTTTTTTTTTCAATGTCTACTTCCAGCCCCCACTTATGGTACATATTCTTCTATATTAGCTTACGGGTCATGTATTCTAAATCTTTATAATCTTGGCCCAAAACTATTTTATCGTTAGAGAAGCATAGTCCGTGCAATATGAGATCATTTTTTGGTATTCTGGATACTTGTAGTCTTTTATTTATTTTGCTCTTCGTTTTTCCTATAGAGCTTTTCGACAGCCTTGATTAACGTTACGCTGATATTGGTTTTTTCGAGAACCTCTTAAAGTTTCAGATGAAATACAATGTCGTACATTTTTCAGGATCTGAGTAGAAGAGATGCATATCTCGGTACTCCTCCCCAATCCTCTGCTTTACAGGTTTCCCATAAGCTCTCGAAACGGTGCACACGACCACAATTTTTTCCTTGAAAGGTATCGCAGTCGTCTTTACTTCGATTTTTGTGAATAGTTGTAATGCGATTCCATTTTTCAGATAGCTCTTTCAGTAAGGCATTTTGTAAGCTGAATGTAGTTTCTCTGTGCCCTATTTGAGCAATAGTACATTCATGAAAGAATAATACCTACTAAAAACCTTGTAGATTATAGATTGCGATGGTTGAGGTGTTTAGGTTATGGACCTCTCCGCACTGCAATCTGATTCGATCTATTGTGCATTCTCTTATATCCAGTAGGTTCCCAGATTAAGGCTTTTGGCGAAGCCGATAATGTCCCTGGGATTGGCTTTTTTCACATCCGCAGTTAAATAGAGCTGCTCCAGGTAGATAAGGCTTCTGCGGCACAATGCCTCGCAGCTGCAAAGTATATTTTGCAGACACAGGAGCGGCATAGGAGTGATTCTGTTCTGTCCATCATTTTCAGGTGGTATCCTTGAGGGCAGTGTTCCGTAAGGAGGTCTGTTAGCAGCCTTAGATTCGCTTCACTAAGGTCAAGTATTTCCTTTGCCTTTATCAAGTGGGGCGAGATGAATTGTTTCGTCTGTCAAAGTCCTGGAAACGTGTTCCAGGAAGGCTTGTTGAGCCTTTACCCAATTCTAGACTTCCCCTATTATATGGCTTCTGGTTAAGCCAAAGAAAGGTCCTGCAATCGGGTCCGCCATTTCATTTCCGTCGACACCTTGGTGTTTTGGTGTCCATGACAGAGGAACTCTATTGCGACGCCAGTTGCTTTAGGAGTTGTTGGCAGTCCCATATCAGTCTGGACTTAGTGACAGAGCTAGTCAGAGCTCCTAGTGCTGCTTGACTATCGGAATTGATATAGATCTGCGCTCTTTGCAGGTCTTCAGCTTCTATTGCGAATATTTCCGCTTCAAATATGGTTGTGCTTTCTCCTAGGGCTGTTGATAGTCTACAAAGTAGGCAGTATACCCCTGCTCCAGTCCCTTGCTCTGTTTTCGATCCGTCTGTATACAGATGACCCGTTCGGAAATACAGGTATGAAAATATTTTCTCCCTTGCGGCCCTTAATAGTCACTTTGAATGAGGGCTCGAATTCGTGGCTTTGTTGCATGTGGTCATCTGGTTGTGTGGTCACATTTACGCATTCTTTCATATAGCTCATGTGGCCGATAAAGTACCCTTCCTTTAGTTTAAGGGGACAGTTATATTCCCGAAGCGCTCATGTAGGCCTCTTGCGTCACTATTATATCTAGTGAGAGGAGGTCTCACATGACTGCCATTGCGGCGATTGGACAGGTGTTCGTTGCTCCTATAACTCCAAGACATGCATACCTTTGTACAGTTGCCAATCAGTTTTGCGATGTCTGTTATTATACTTTTGGCCACCATACATAAATAACCAGTAGATCATTTTTGGATTTAGATCCCAAGTCTTGCTAAATAATCTCCGGCAAGTCCATTATATGGTATATGGCTCTTGTCCGGTCGGTTACTCTTGTTAGCATATCGTAGGACCCCTAGGTAATCCATTGGGCGCTTAGCGTATTGAGAAGTTCATCTAGGTACTACCAGTGACCACAGCAGTGGGGACAGTACATCCCTTGATTGGTGAGACCGTTGCGGAGTTACTTTCAGTAGTTGCTTTGAGAAACCTCACGAACGCACAATAAAAATTCACAATAGAATTCCATCCTAGTTGGTTTCTGCAAAAATGAGCCTGATGTTCTACTAGCATCTGATCAAATATCGTAGGCGGCAACCGTATACTTGTAGCCAAATACTTAAGCAAATAATCAACGAAAGCATTAAAAAAATCATCATCTGTGACAAATGTAGACATGTATCCATCATCATCATCATTCCCCATTTCAGTATGCACAGGTTCGAATATTATTTTAGTTTCATACCTCATCTCATGCCGTCATTATCAAATGGCGCTGTTAAACGAGAACTTATAACATGTTGTGTAGATACTTCCGAAGATGATGGTCGAACTTTTTGGTCGACCTTAGTATTCAGTCATAGGCCATTGTACCAGGAAAATGGTCAGGCGTAAAAAACTGTAGCTATTTACCCTTTTCTAAAAAAACAGTGGCATTTCATGATTACAAATCAATTGGATCAAATTTCGTCCACCAGATAAAGATGACAATTATTAATACTGACGTCTATTGCCATTATTGGACCAGAACTGAAGCGAAAGTGATAAAATTTGATGAAATATGTAAACCTACATACTAATTTTTTTAATTTAAAATTAAGCCGGATGTTTTGGAACCTTGTGCGCTACCTTTACCGACTACGGACAGACTATTTAAGCTTCTCACTCAACAATGAAAGAAAAAACAAATTTTTACAATGTTACAAACAAAAAATAACTACAAAAAACATACTCCAGGTTGAAACGTGAAAATATATAGATATGTTAAAGTAGCCTACCCTATATTGATTCCAAAACAAAAACTGAAAGCTGACTTGCATTACTACAAATAATTTCACCCGTTTTGTGTTTCCAAAGCTTTAGGTTAAAATGAAATCACAAATAAACTTTGATAATACTTTCATTTAACCTCCGCATTTGTTTGTTTCAGAAATCGAGGCAGCTGAAGCGTGCAAATGGCTACGCGCAACCGGATTCCCGCAATATGCACAGATGTACGAAGGTAAAAACGATTTTTCTACTATTTTTTTCATTTTCTACCCCTTAATTTAAAAATCACTCAGCCGAAAAATCTGGGTCAAATTTCGTCGTGCTATTAAAGGCAATATGTTTTAGATTGAAATCTTTCTCCTTTTTGTGTTTCATAACTTATAAGCCTCTTAATCTATCATTCTAACAAAAATTAAAACATGGGAAAAATTAAATTTCTTCCAGATATGCAATTTCCAATCGCCTTATCCCAGGCAGCAACCGACCATCCCCGCCTAGAAAACGATGTTCTGCTTTCGCTGTATCGTAGAATAAGAATTTTAAATGGCTGCGCACATTTGAATCAGCAACGTTCTACAAATACGGACGAATCGGAAGCTGAAGAAGAATGTGCTCTGAGTCAAAACTGGACCTATCAGAGTGATAAAGGCAGGTGGTCTAGGACTTGTGAGCTAGAACCAATTCGTAAGTGAAGAAAACTTTCTCTGGAAATGTTGTGCTTTCACAAGTTTAAATGCATTTTAGCTAACCTCGCAGAAATCAACAAACGATTTGATGATAAAGATGACGTTTTTGAAAAATCCCCGCAGTCGCCTGCGTTGAGAAGGTCGGGTTTTAACAAATCAAGAAGGCGTAGGGATGGAATGTTTTTCGAAAAAGAAACTTCCGATGCCGTTTCAGTGGGCAGCCTGAAGAGGCTGGAGTTAATTCAACAATCGGATGCAGAGGCAACTCCAAAGCATCAACGTAAAGTTAGAACAAAAAGTTTTGACAAGACCTCGGAAAAGACTGAAACGTGGACTCGTATACCAACTGAGCTTGATGAGTAAGTGTTTCTTTGCTTTATTTAAAAAAAAAATACAGTGAATGTATGTATTTAAATAGAAAAATATTTATTACCTAATCATACTGCGTACCTACATAATCAATCTGATAATTAAATCCAAGGTGTCTCAAAGTGGAGTTTCTCCACTTTCAACACCTGGTTTTTGTTAAATCAGATTTTCAAGACAAATATTTTCAAGAATACACAAAATTCTGAACATCTTCTTTGTCTGAATTATATATCAAGCTTTTGTTTGATTCTTAATCCGTAAATCCGCCCATATTGGAGTTCAACAAAATAATAGGTCTTTCCGTCGAACAGAACTCCAAACTGATTGGAGTTTTCTACAGCTTGTGAATCGGTTGTAAATCGATTGGGAATTTCTGCACTGCTCAATATATTGTCAGAGCTCAGGTAAAGTATCCATTCGGGAATACTAAAAATCCAGCCGTTTTGAAGTTTTTCGAATTTCTAAAAACATATAATGTATCTATAATTAATGATGATATACTATCATTGTATTCCATAAGCATCACTATGGACGTTCTCTTTTTCCTTTGCGCATATAATGGGAAGTAAATATTACGTACCCACTGTCCACACTAAAACACATAATTTAGAGGTGATAGCCATATCCTAAATAATATTCGGCTCACGTGCTTTGCATTTTTTTTAAAAGGGAACCTAAATTCAAGGTTCTATGCATGTTCTGAACTACACATGCTGATTTCATACTCTCAAAACCTTACATTAAACAGACGTTTTTCAAATTTACAATCTTTACATATAGGAAATGGAAATATTCATATTAGACCTAATAGGTTGTGAAAATGAAACAAAATAAGTATATTCGGAATATGTTTTGTTAACGGTTCAAACTACGCTTTTTATTTAGATAATTTTCTTATTAGACCTTCCTACGTTAATGGTTCGTAAAATGTATATTAAAAGTACGTTCCATGGAAGCCACCAAACTATCAAACTGAAAATCGAGTTAGTCAGCTATGCGGAAGAAAGGTACAGACAAAGTACGAAGAAAGGGAATTTCCTAAATTCTCGTTGATATTTCATTAATTGATGCTTCCGACTTATGTGGGTGGTGGGCAATTTCAAATCAAATTCTACGTCTTGATTGGAATAGGTCGAGATAAAGCTTGATGATCAGTTCGAATTCTGAGTTAGAAGACAAATTTTGGGGTACAGTCAGGAGTGAAAATGAGAGATCATTTTCATTTGCTCATCTTAATCCAAGAAATAATTAAGTAATATTATTATTAAATAATAAATGAATCAATAACTTATACGTAATTTTTGTAGAAAAACTTTCAGTTTCCGTCAAGACAAAAATGTTCAAATGTGACAGCTGTAGGAAGGGTGGTTATGCTTTAAATCGCTTCTTTTATAAATTGATAAAATCTCCTGACTGCGTCTCCCATGACGTCAACCAGTTCTCATCTGAAAATGTGAATACAAAAACAGTTGGTTGGTGTTGAATCTGATTTAAAATTGACTCAGCTCTCATCAGCGTTAATAACTAGAAGTAGCAGTGTGGATTTTTTTTATAGATGGTGGACTTTTTTAAAAATAATCAACGCTCTCACTCTAAAATTATTGGTTGTTTTCTGCTAGTAGATGTGCTGCTCCTAATCCGCGAGCTCGGAGTTCCGTGTAGATAACGTCTGAAAAAGTTAGAAAAATTTGATGTAGGTTCAGCGTTGTTCCAGGGGAATATTGTCATATTGTTTTTTACACGAGGTTGCCCTTTTACTTACTGCTGATCGCAGGCCACCACAAGTTTAGTGTTGGTGTTCAGTGCTTGGACGGCGGTGGGAACCTCAAACTCCTTTGACACCTTCTTGATATTGTTTGATGAGTTTCCAATGGAGTAGATGGCCTTCCTATTAGCATCTCTGCCATGATGTATTTTTTAGCTTGTAGGGTGTTCTGCCTGTTCAAAATTAACGCAAGTAGTATTGCGAACTTCTTTAATTGCGTACAGCAGTAGGCAGGAACTAGATCGGTGATTCCCTGCCTACTACTCAGTGAATTGAATGTCTCCAAATGCCTGACATCTGATGCATTTCTGAGGCTCTGAACTTGCTCTCGACTCTGACGTCTAAGCTCCATTATTTGCTTGATTATCCGCCAAAAAAAAGCGACATCCAGCGCATTCTTTCTCTTCTCTGTCACCTGGGAACTTCTGCGTCATTGAAACTCACGTCCGCTTATTGATCCGGCGCTGTTACGCAGAGTACGGCCACTTTTCTTTATTCAAAGACCTCGCCTATAATCGACTGAGGTTTTGGGAAAGATCTTTGTGCTCCTTCTCAAAAGTTAGGCGTAGTCGAATTAAACTTTCTTCTTCTTCACGCTTCCAATGCCAGCCCCTACATTCGGTTTTTCTGGGTTCTCCTTCTTCTTCTTCTTCCTAGTGTCTAGCCCGTGGCTGCAAATCAACATCTTGGCCTTGGGCCTTAAATCCAATTTATGATTCGGAAGTTCCACCTCGATATTCATTAGCAAATATCGAAATTATATAAAGCTCTAAAGATTTACTTCATAAGGCTAGCGATGAGAAATTTGCTTTAAAACCGAGCTATCTGCGAAATAAGAAGAGAAACTATACTTCGCATTTGCAAAAAAAGGGCTAGTACAACGGTGGCGTCCCAATGATTATGTCGTTATCTATAATGATCTAAGGGCGGAGGTATTATAAAACTATTTTGAGAGATAACTGAAAGTTAACCTCTGGAATTGCTATGAGAAGTAGCGTCATTGAAGAAGTTAACTTTCAGTTATTCTGAAAAGTGCCCTAAGTCTAGTACTAGCTAGCAATTTTTCCATACCTTCTAGTTACATTCATTGCGCGGATATCATTCAAATATGCTTGGAATATTTCTAGAGTGATGTGCCTGAAATTACTTAGGGAGCATATTCTTTGAATTTATAATGTCCAATTTTGCTTTCGAATCGAGGAATCCAATGGTATAGGTGTCTTGAATTCTTTTACAACTTATTTAATAATTTTTGTTCACAATTGTCGCATAATTTCAATTGGAATTTTTTAATTTTTATTTTATAGTGTTGTATGGGAAAGTCAAGCCGAAGCTACTTCTAGACAAAGACATACCAGAGCACAAGGTATAGGTCAAGGAGAAGAATATATACCATTTCACAGAGTATCAGCAACTCAATTCAGGATACTGCGTAAACTTGCCTTACTGAAACTTACCTCGTATATGGAAAAATATTGTCCAACCCATAGAACGGGCTGGAATTGGGAGATACCAAAATTTATCAGGAAAATAAAGACCCCTGGATATAGAGGTAACGGTTATTTTATTGATAGTGCAATTTCAATTTTAGTAACGCGAAACTATTATTATTTTCAGCTAAAAAAGTATTCGGCGTACCGCTCACAATGATTCAACAGAAAACTGGCCGAGTATTGCCAGAAAATATCGAAGAGGCTTTAAAATGGCTGATAATAAATGCGAGTGACCATGTGGGTATTTTTCGGAAACCCGGAGTGAAATCGAGGATTCAGGCTGTGAGGGATCTAGTGGAAAGTAAAACCTCTGTAGATTATTCTGAGCAGCAATCCTACGATGTTGCTGACATGGTCAAACAGTATTTTAGGGATCTCCCTGAAAGTTTGTTGACGAACAAACTGGCAGAGACTTTTATTTCGATTTTTCAATGTAAGTACAATAATAATTACCTTCCTATATTATTGAGTTAGTTTCTGTCTCAATTTTTTGTTTTATGATGTTTAAAACTTCTCTTATGGGCACGTTTATGTTTAAGTTTTCCACATCGCGACTGGCAAAGCGGTGGTATGGATCAAGGTTTGTTGTCTGTTTGCAGGGGTTTGATAATGGAAAGGAGAAATAATTTCGCTAGGTCGCACATTGGTGAATCTCTTGAGTTGGTGATTGGACGGAATGGTCTTTGTGGATTTTTGATAGCTTGGTGGGGCTTGGTTCTCAAGTTTTTCTTCATGTAGTTCTGATATTGCCATAGGCTGAGGTACGTGAATCTTTCTTTTGATTGTGCACATAAGATCTTGGGTTGAAGGGCAGTGATTTTCTTCCCTTCTATTTTGTTGTTAGTTTCCTTATTCATAATTTCTGTTGCATTTTTTTCATTCTTTATCTGCTGGTGCGATTTTTTTGACAGAATATATGGCAGAAGCGGTACAAAACACAACATCCAATGTACTCCAGAACATTAGACAAAGAACAACAGTGGTTTAAATTTATATTCAAGTGAGTAGCGAGTCTGCAACCGTGAACTCCAGGAAGACATGAATAAAACTGGAAATTTTGTTTGAAATTATATATAAGCTAATAAGGAATAATTGCTCCAGAAGTTGCTTAGTAATAACCGGAGATACTCGAGGAGATACTTCACCAGTCGTTTTTCAAAGACTTGCTTGAACACACAATTTGCAAGTGGTTGAGCTGTAATTTTATATCTATTTTTTTAAATCCATACATTGTCTAAATTTTGCATTGCATTTGAGTAACGAGCGCTTATCTTGACGTAGGTTCAGAACGTGTTCAGCCACCAATAATTGACGTAAGCAAAAACTCTTCAAAGTATTAATTCTTTCAGTCGGTGTATCTCGAGTGGTTGAGTAAACGAATTTGAAATAACTAGAGATCCCAGTCTGGCAGTTTCAGTTTATTTTCGGGGCCCAATTGAAATGTTGCAACAACTTTATTATTGCAGATTTTACTTTGAGTTATTGAGAACCTCGTTGTTTGTGTTTATGTCGGATTAAAACCGTTATTACTGATTTCGCTATTTGTTTTCTTTTGGATTAGAGTGTTTAACAGACGTTACTGGCAATCTAGATAAGGCATTTTTTTTGGTTATTAAGTTTATTTTAGAATACTTACTCAATAAATATTTTGAAATGGCTTTAACATTTCCCGGAGAAACATAGTGCTACATTCCTCATAAGCAGAAATGAGAATCAGCATTGACTCTCGTCGTTGCGTTTTCCAGTTACACTTGCAAACCTCCTATAAGCGAGAACCAATGTGGTTTATTATCTACCTCATGCCTTTTTGAAATGCCTACTGCAAATTTTTTTTTGTTGTATTGTGTCAACCAACTCTCCTACATGGAGGTGCAAAATAATAATGAAAGATTCATATTTGCTTTAAGGTGAGTTTACACATGCATGGATTTAGTAGCGCCAATAAAAACTGGCGCGCCAGTAAATTTTATTAGCAAGTGTAAACATGGACTTGCATACACATTTTATATTTGCATGCATAGTCCAAAAAAGTCTGCATCCTTCTGAAATTACTGGCGCCAGTGGTGACAAATTCTTACAGAAAATCAAATCTTGCAAGTGTAAACAAGTGCTTACACGCCAGCGTCCGCTCGCCAGTTTTTCATTTTTTGATTTTCATTTCCGTTGCTGCGAGTTCTCCTAGAAGTTTTGCAGAAGCAGCCAAAGTGGGTCGACGACCAATCCATGGTTCAACCCAGAAACGGCGATTTCGTTGGTTGCGTTTCTTTTTCTGTATTTCTTTTATCTTTTTTTTTTACTAAAAGTTTAGCGACTATTTTACAGGCTTCGGAAAGTTCACTTGACATAGTGCACACTGAGAAAAGCACTTTAAAAGTGAAACTGGCGTGCCACTTGTTTCTGTTTTTTATTGCTTATTGATTATTTATGCAGCAGCTATTTTTGTCTAGCTGTTGGAGGTGGGCGTATATATTTCAAACTTATCAGTTTCCTATATCACAAATTGTTTTCATTTTAAATGGGGATAAAATTTTCATACTTTACCAGTTTAATAAAACACACACAAAATTAGGGACTTGGCTTTGCACTACTAGCGACAACTTGTTCATGCTCTCTTAAAAACAATGAAGCCGAATATGGCCCTTAGTGAAGCCAGGCTTAGGGAAAAAAGATGTTAGTTGACGACCTTGAATACCTTTCATATCCACCATATGATTTTTTTTCTTGTGTCAATTGGCTGAGAAAAACACGCTTGGTCAAAGTTGAACCATTATCCATAACAAAGAAATAATAATGCTTCGAGTTCATTCAAAAATCGACACCTTACCCCATTAGCCGACTAAGATGACTAACATATTGGGGTAAGTGAAGATTTATTACCAGAAATCACATACAAAGCAGTTCCATTCAGTTCGTGCATTCTTACCACTAGTGCTGACAATTATTCGCAATACTCAAATTCAGTCTTCAATGAGAGGTCTGCTTATACCTCG
Source organism: Ceutorhynchus assimilis (assembly GCA_917834065.1). Taxonomy (NCBI): domain Eukaryota; kingdom Metazoa; phylum Arthropoda; class Insecta; order Coleoptera; family Curculionidae; genus Ceutorhynchus; species Ceutorhynchus assimilis. The sequence goes on from OU892277.1 coordinate 10,961,570, forward strand.
TACCTCCAGGGTAGTGGAGCTGCTGAATCTTCTTTATCGTTATTTTATTATGTGAGTTGATTGTTGATGTTTTTCTGTTCTTTCCGTTTTTTGATTTCTTCATTTAGTCTTTTTTGTTCATGATTGTTTTCAACTATGGGAGTCGTTGCTATACTTGCTTTAGTAGTTCGTCCTCTTTCAGCTCTTCTCTTTTGCAGCAAATTTTCATCCAAACTTTCTCCTATTCAGCTTGGCAAAGGAACTGGCTCATTCTGATTTGACGATTTCATCATAACTTCCATTCATTCGTAATACGGCTTGGACCAGGCACCGGCTCATCGTGATGAGTTGAGGTGTCAAATAAGTACTTTTCTACTTCCGTGAATTTTTCTGGGCGCGCAGGCGTATTCTCAGTTAGGGCTTATGGTGCTAAAATGTTTGCAACAGCATCTTTCGTAATTCCATTTTCGAATTCTTAACCTGTTAGCGGAATATCATTGTCCAATCCATCAAGTAGGTACTGAATTTGGTCTTTCAAAAGGCTATTGTTTTGGCGAGTACAAAATCATTTTCGTCGAAGACAAACGGATCAAATGGTTGAACGCCCTGTTTTCTGAGACCATTAATTGCATCGGGTGTAGGTGCTGCCCCGAAGTAAGTATTGTCATTTGGCCTGATGCGATGTTTATTCATAGTAACCCACTGCGTTCACCAAGCAAACAGTGGTCGTGTCTCTATCTCGTCCAGCAGACGCAGCTTTTGCAATTCTTAAACAACAAAAGTGGCTTCTGTACTACTTAAACTGATTATCTAATACTTATTAAATTTGGGATAATTGATCATTTCCTGTCAGTTCACGGAGTCGGGACCGATGTTCGATTCCATCAAGCGGAAGGTTTCTTTGCTTCTTAGCTGTTAAACCCAAGCCTCTTTTATTTATGATGCTGATATTATATGTTGCAACTCATGATCTGAATTAAATGTTTGTTTGAGAATGTCCTCCATGTTTTGCTACTTTTTCCTTACTGCTCATTTTTTCTCAAATTCCTTCGCAAACTTGACTCTCGCGAATTCAATCATAAGTGGAGGCAAGAAAAAAAGTCTCTTTTCCTGCATCTAGAACTTCATGGATAACTGGATCACATATCAACTGCATGCCTTATAAATGCCCACTTGACTGCCTCTGTAACCAGAGAATACATAAAAAAAGCACCATAATAAAAATTTAATTTAAATATTTTTTCTACATAAAAAAAATAAATAATTGAAATTGCCAATCATGGGGTAAGATCCGACCTCGTTATATCCTATAAATAAATAAGCAATTTAAAATCATTCCTAGTGAGAAAATGTGCTATTAATCTGTGCTTGAAAAGTAGACAAATATTGGAAGTAAATAGGTATGAAAAACAACACATAAAAAGCTAGGAAAATGTTCGATCCCGATAATGGATTTCATACTTATAGAAGTTATTAAAACCATCTCTTATTTCTAGATGTTCCGGAGGATCTTCGATCCGAACCCGTTCTCTGTGCTCTCATTTTAATGCCTAACGAACACCTGGAAGCTTTACAAATTCTTCTCCATTTCCTGGTTTCGATTGCAAAAAATTCCGTGAATCAAATGAACGAAAGCAATTTGGCGATGTGTTTTACACCATCTCTATTTCATACTTTCCAAGCTTCCAAACAAAATACTAGTACGATGCCTGTGAAGGAGTTGGCAGACAATGACGCCGGCAACGGATGTTTGCAATACTTATTGAACAACGCCAACGATTTGTTTAAGGTAAGAATGTTTGGATTAATTTCCTATGAAATACTTGAAGTTTTTGCTATTTTTAATTAATTTTGAATATCGTTTATCAATTTTTTTTTTAATTGCAATTTTTGCTATTCTCTGAAACTAAGACTAGGTAGTAAGGTACGTTTTGCAATAAAATTCGCTTTTATGTTTCGAATATTCGAAACACTGATAATCATCATGTTTCACAAGGAACTAACTAATGTGGAATAAACACAAACTATTTTCACGGATTCCGGGTTCACTAAAACTCATTTCACAAACAGTAACAACTTTTATGAAACTAATTGATTTTGTATAAAATTAACTTATCGAAACGTACACGACAAATCTCGAATTGAAACTAAATACTAAACGTATTGCTCCGTGCTATCTATTTATACTCGGAATCGCACTCTAGAAGAACATCGAATCAAATATAATAGAATTTCCAAAATAGGGGCGCTCCATGGCGTAAACAAGTTCCTAATTTCTTAGAATCCGGCCGGTTTATCGATGCATTTTCGTCACAATGCCTCCCTTCTTAATCAGATCGTCGCGATCTGACCATTTATTCTTGTGAAAAGCCTTCAACATGTCAAGATGTACCACCTTCATTTTACCTTTGGGGCCGCCTTGGTTTTCCATAAGGGTATTGTTAGCTTGGAATATCTACTTTTCTTCCTTTGAGGATTATAGAGCCAAACTTTGTCATTCGCTGGGAAATCTCTAGAGTTCACCTTGAGATCATATCTTCGCGTTTTCATTTCATCACTTGCGAACTCTGTCCTTTTCCTAACTATATCATGGATATCAAGCAGCCTTTTTCGCAGACCGTCAGCATAATTCTTCGGCTTCCATGTCGGCGACATCTGGTGACCCGAACACCAAGTGAAAAGGCAAACGAAGCTCCCTTCCAAACTAAATTTTGGCAGCTATCAGTTCTGTTGTGTTATGTACGGCTGACCTGTATGCCATCAGAAATATAGGTATATGCTCATCTGCGTTGCATGCCACTAAAATCCGACATCCTGGTAATAGTTCACCCAATAGAATCTGTCACGGATCTGGTTCAAGATCTTGTTGACTTCCAAGTGACCTCCGGATGTCCCATTGTGAACTTCTTTTAAAACTCGAACAACTTTTATCCGCGGCACGACAAATTGCAGTTTGATGATTTTACCATTACTGTACTCTCCCACGTCCGTAGCAGGGAGTCTCATTGACCCACAGCGCCTTAGTTAAGCTTATAAGTGATATTTCTTGCCAGGTTGGTCTGGATTTTCCGGATTCCTTTATATTCAAAATGTCTTGATGTCACTGTCTTATGTCTAAACTGATCGGAACTCCATTCTCGATATAGGAACTCCTTCACGCTAGTCTATTCTGAGGCAGTGCTTTCATTAAGCTGGGCATGGTCGCCACGATTATGTAGTTTAGCAGAATGGTGTTTGATCTGAAAATTGTACTGCTGCAACTTCTCTAGCCATCTTATTGCTATTGCTTGCAACAGTCTCAAATTGAAGTCTGTACATGACCCACGATGTCTGTCCATCGTAAGGTGGTGGCTTTACTTTAATACCGGTGGCAGGTGAGGAGGAGATATTTCCTGATCTCAAGTCAAATTCCATCTTTTGGATTTTATTCTGAAATGAAATTTCCAACTTCCTGACGAACAGTTCCAGCTTCCTGATGAACACTTTCAACTTCTTGGTAAACACACAACTTCTCCACGTACTTTGTCCATTGCAATCTTTAATTTTTTATCTTGCGCTTCTAGGTATTTGTTCCTCAGAAATTACAGTTTGCATTTATTCCAGCTGAAATGGAAAAATTTCCTGAAGCTGGTCCTGTTCTTTTTGTTTTTCTTTCTCTCTTCGATCTTCTTGTTGTAAAAGTGCTGCAAGCCGTTCCTGTTCTTTCAGCCTTGGGTCTTCATTCATCAACTTATAAAATTATTAACCCCGTCAGGAAAATTATCAATTATGGCAAATCCCAAACCAAAAAAACCCAAACGCTTTCATTTGCCATAACTTTTTCTACCTTTTCTTTTGTTAAACTGTTAAGCTGAATTTTTTTCTTCTCTAAATCGATATTTGGAGAGAATGAGTCATTAGGTCCTGGGTATTTCAAATACCTACTTTGCATCTGTTTTGGACTCGGTCATCTCATATTATGTCCATGGCGAATTTAGAGATTGTTTAAGGACCCGAAAATCCAGGCGCTAGTTTTGAGGTAAAATTTTTGTGCAACATCCCATAAGTGGTAAATCTATTTCTAGACTTTTTGATGAAAAAGAAATCGACGATCATGCCTTCTAATTATGACTTGATGTCTCAGCTTGTTCATTCTAGTTGGTTAAGAAAAACGCGTATTCTTTTTTTTTTCAAATGGTAAATAATTGTTTTATGACATCCATCAACGGCAACACCATAATGCAATTATAAACGATATATAATGATGTAACGGTCGTAGTGAAAGGGCATTTAAAAATTCATAACACCGTTACAGGATGTTACATTCGACTAAACATTTTTTTTACGTCTCACAGTGTAATTAATCGATAAAATACACAGTAGGACATCACGCAGTATAAATCGGCTTGGCTTAGCATATAGGTTGTCATGTTTATTGGGGCCAATTGAACCCTATTGTTCTTGTCCCTGTCTATTCTTTATAGCCAAATCATTATAAATGGTTCCTCGTTAACTTTTTATGGAAAGGTTAGTGAAACTGTTGCTATTAAGATGAAACTATCAAATCCGCAATCAGAAAAAGATAATTAGATTTTCTTACTTTGGCGCGCTCTTTCAAGTATTTTTTTTATGCTGTTCGGAGTCATACATCAAAAGATACTCATCATCATGATGGGCTGGACATAAAATACAAATTTTATTAAAATGTTTTGAGTTTTGACTCGCGATCTTTTCGATAGTCATTAAGTCATTCTAAATTTATTATAGATGTAACCGCACCTATTATTCTGCAATTATTTTTGAAAGAAATTCAGATATACCTACTTATTTTTGAACAGTTGTATTACGAAGAGTGACCGAAAATATTTATTTTGGATTTGCAATATTTTTGCAATTATTCCAACGTTCTCAAGATGCGAATTTTTACACCAATAAAATATTTCTTATGTGAAAGGAATAGAAATAAGTCAAAGGTTACCTATCTTTTTCACGATCCGATCAAATTTTCCAGCAAAATAGACACAGGTTCCTTCTGCCTTGCATTTTTAATTCTTGGATGATCAAAAAAAAATTCAATTTTTTTCTAAACCTCATCATGTGTATTGGCAAATTTAGAGTTTCCGGACAGTTTTTGCTTCGAAAATAGTGCACAATTACGTTGACAATGTAGGTACTTGTTAAATTTGACATAACTATTTTTTAAAAAATATATAGAAAATTGGGCTATTTCTCAAAATCTAAGAAAATGTTGAATGAAAGTGTGGTTTCTTTTTGAGTCCTCTGCTCACCTACCAGAACTGTACAAATTTGGAAAACCTTGAATTAACCCGTTATAATTTAAAATAATTTACGAAGAACTGGCTTCTGTAAGTGGCAAACGGATTTGAGAAGTTTGGTTTATGGCATTCTTGTAGGACTAATATGCCCTTTTGTAGTGCAATAAAAATATATAGAGTGAATTTTGATTTGAAACTAGAGCATCAAATATGGTATAATCTTTTTAACATGGGTAGGTACCCATTTGGAATTTTTCTTTTGAGCTGATGTCTGTTTTTATCTAAATGGTTTAAATCAGGATTCATTAAATTCATCAGATATAAACTTGCTACAATTTCCAAAAAACGTGAAAAAATCAATGTTATTCAAAGCCGTCCAAAATTGGTACGTAGGTAGAAATCTCGGAAAAGAAACGATTTTTTTCACCATTTTTCGAAAAAAACAGGTTGTAAAAAAAAAATGACAGCGTCATTTTGCATTATCTTCGAAGCAAAAACTGTGATCTCTAAACTGGCCTAAACTATGTGATGCGGACTTTGATGGTCATAGTGTATACCTACTTACAAATCTTTTTTTTTTTTTTTCAGATAAGCCAAGATTTTATGCACCAAAGTGGCTCAGCTTCAACGACAGACAACAAAGCAATATTATTGCAGGATTTAGGTTTAGATAAGGGAGGCTGGAAGAATTACTTAAGTGAAAGCCAATCTTTTTTGCTTAAAGAGGTCAAAGAAAGACCTCGAGGCTGGATTAATATTGCAAGCCACTTTGAAGGTGTTCAAATAGCCTCCAAACTCGTAGAAGATGGTATTCATTTGCAGCTTTATAAGGTGACCGCTGAAATAGAGGCTCCACCTACTGAAGTCTTACACAGAATACTGCGTGATAGGCATATTTGGGACCCTGAATTGCGTTCGTCAAAAATCGTAAAGAATCTTGATTCAATGAGTGAAGTGTTCCAGTTTGTTCGGGGCACAGCTTCATTTCGACCGGCTGAAGAATACTGCGTAGTACGTACTTGGGCTACCGATATTACCAAAAGTAAAGACGTTTGCACCCTCGTTGAAACATCAGTAGAACATCCAGATGCATTGCAAATGCCCAATTCGTCCAGAGGTTTAGTATTAGCCTCGCGATATCTCATAGAACCATGTGGTTCTGGAAAGTCGAAAGTTCATCATTTGTCTAGAATCGACACCATGGGCAGGTCGCCTAAATGGTATAAAAAGCACTTTGGGCATTTACAAGCACTTTTCTTGGCGAATATCAAAAACTCTTTTCCTGGAGTTCAGCATTCTGTGGGACCTGAAACTAAAGTGTAAAGAAATACCAAAGAATGTTATGTTAGGATCCTAATGGTACATTTAAATTAAATTATATAGCTACGGGTCAACCAGCTACAGTTTATGACCAGAGTTACCTACCCATTGTAGATTGTAGATTGGATTGTCAAGGCCTCAGGGCCTTTTCATGGACTAATGAAAAGCAACGCCTTCGAAGAACTGAAAAGATAAGAAAAGGACCAAATTCTAGCTCATTGGACATGCATTCCGACTCCGAGACAGGCAAAAAAAGTCAGGCACAATATATTTGGAAAGGTAGCAGTGCGTGGGCGGCTAGATCGAGCTGTAACGACTCCTTATTCCAATCTACAATCTACCTACCCATAAAAAAATTAAGGAATTATCAAAAACATATACAGAAGACTAGAAGACCATTGTTGTCCCCGAGCCAAAAAACTGTTTAATAATATGTGCTAAAGGTGACAGATATATTTCGACTAAAGAAAAATGTTGACTCTCCTCAACCTCAACTTTAATTTTTACATTTTTCTAATGTTGTGTGTTTACAATAATTATCGTTAAGCTAATGAAAAATGTCTTATGGCGTTAAGCTTCATACTAAGGATTGTCTAATGATCCTCGAAGAAAAAACCGTACCATACCATCCAAAGATGCTCTTAGCACCTCTGATCGATCAATTTCATAATGTAGTAGGTAGTGAAGCAACGCTGGGCTGTAATTACCGATGCCCATGCCCTTATGAAACTGAGAGATTATGGCGATTTTTTTTTTCACGCTGGCGTAGGTACAGGGTGACCCTTTTATTCTGTCTTATCTCGGTATATGGGAATCTATATATTTTATGACAAAAAGTTGTATACAAAAGTTGTAGGGTTCAAATGATTAATTTGTTTTTTTGTATTTGCGCTTACACAGGGGGTGTTAAAAAAGTGTGACACCTCAGATTTAATTTTTTTTAAAATAGAACACCCTGTATATTTTTACATTTTTTGATAGCGCTTTCAAATGCAAATATAAATATATATAGTTTAATAGGGTTGTTATGCACAGTTTTCGAATTTATTGATGGTTATCTTCGAGGAACGGCCAATTTTTAGATTATTGTAGAAACGTTAGACGTCAAAAATAAATATTTTAAAGTAGGACTTTGACCAAAGGGAAATATACAAAAAAACAAATTAATGATTTAAACCCTACAACTTTTGTATAAAACATTTTAGCATAAAATATCTAGATTTCCATGTACCGAGAAAGGACAAAATAAACAGGCCAACCTGTACATAAGGATAACTTACTTGATTGATACTGAAATAAACTAACTCGAAATTTAATTAATCAGTTTAGTTTACATTATGCATTACTCTGTCTTATGGAATACTCAACAAATCGTCTTACTGGAGCAATTCTAGTTGACTGATTCGGCTTCTTAGATAATAATTTGCTGTGCCAAGCTTTTATAGTAGGTTCTAAGCATAATTTTTTCTCCTCTGGCTCTAGAGGTAACTATGAGTTGTTTTAGAAGATGGCCTACCTAATAGAGTGTAAAACCAGTAGTGTGGAGTCTACGCCAAAAATTCTAGCTCCAAAAATTTCAGTGTTCCGACAAGTGGATTTTCCCTAAAATTGGTATATACATGTAGACTATCCCTGACAGCACCCTATCTACATGAAAGCGGCATGGATGGTCAAATAAAATTAGCCATGAAGTATGGATGAGATGTAAAATATCAACATCTTACATTAAAATTTCTTAAACACTGTTCCGCCAAGTGGATTTTTTCTAAATTTGGTATACATGTGGATCTTACACTACCCTTTACAGCACCCTCCATGGAAGCGACATCGATAGAAAATTAAAATTATTCAGGAAAAATGGATGCGATGTGAAAAATTAACAATTTATATTATAATTTTTTAAACAGTGATCCAACAAGTGGATTTTCCCTAAATTTGGTACTCATGCTCACTCCCCCTTACAGCACCCTCCGTGAGAGCGGCATCGATGGTAAAATAAAATTATCCAGTATCTTATCCATAATTTTTTCTGGATCATATTATTTGATTATCGATGCCGCTTCCATGGAGGGAGCTGTAAGGGGTAGAGAGCACGAGTACCAAATTTAGGGAAAATCCACTTGTTGGATATACCAAGATCTAGCAATTGCTTCTGGCATTTGCTAGTCAAGAAATTACTTTTGCCAAAAAGGAATTGCTTCAAATAGGTAATTGCCTAATTTTTTATTCATTAGGATAAGTGAAATTTTTGGGCTTGCCATATGGAAAACTGTACTTTCGTTTATTTTGCAAAATATTTTCAAGATCACGCTCACTTGCGATTCAAATTCGTGCAAGCAGCTTGACTTGGTCAAGAAAAAATTCGAAATTACAAATTTGAAGCACCTATGGTTCCTAATACAAATACTTTGAGCTTTGAATGCATTTTGATAATCCATTCTTTGCAAAAACTGGAAATGGAACAACCTATAATAATAGGAATAATGTGGGAAAACATTTTTTTTTTTCTTTTTACTTTATAGATAACCTGAAACCAATTCCCGCATAAATTCCAATTGCAATTTGAATTGGAATTGAATGTGAACGTAGCTTTACCTACGTTGCGCGGAGCTTGGTTCAGGAAATTTTTGGAGCTAAAATTTTTGATGCAGACTTCACACTCCTTGTAATAAAACGTATAATATGGTGGAAAAAAAATTGGTACTATTGTAACTGAATTTTTCTTTTTAACATTATTTTATAATATCTCACTTCTATGTGAAAATCTTCAGGTAGTGACGACAAAAATATTTAAAAAAAAAAAAGTTAATGTAGGTATTGTTACCATATATATTATTATTAACCTTATATTCCGAATTATATAACATATATAATATTTTTTTTTTTTAGTGATATGTATTTTATTATATTTTTTATAATATACCTATGTATACTTATTTATCTGTTTAACTTTAAGTCTTTTTTTCGAAAAATCTTCAGCAAACAGGTGCAACTAGGTATGTGCCATGCTAGTCATTTAATATTTTTTTATCCGACCCACCTAAAAATTAATCGCATAAAATTTTTAAATACCGTTATTTAAGGTTTATATATTATAAATTTTTACAAGCCAGTATTGTATAGAAACATTATGTACCCATATTATTGTTATTATCTCAAATAAAATATAATTCAAATTTTTTAATTATTTTTACTTGACTTGCGCCATGCTTCTTTACAAAGAATATTCCTCAGTGTATCATATTGCCTTTTCACTCAGAAATAATATATCGAATTTTGTTAGCTCTCTTGCTACGATAGAGATGAGAGATGGCGCTATATACTGTATTTCAGCTGTGAAAGTTGAAATTTTTTTTTTTTGGGAAATTCTGGCAAGTTATACCTAATAAATGGAAAATTAACCGTAGATGTTGGGATTACAATCTGTGCAAACCAGAATTCTCTTTTAATTTAGTAACCCGACCTTCGATTAGTTTCTTTCCAAAAATTCAATTATCCTCGAAACAATCACATCTTCTGGTAGATCCATAAGGCAATTTGCCTAGGGGTTTGGGAGTTTTGTTCTTCTTGTAAATGTAACCAGTGTGGTTTTCGCTGATTTTAGATTCCACCCCACTGACTGACACCACTCCTTCGTGGTTTGAAGTGCTTTTTCTATGAGGTCGCGGAGGGTTGCTTCAAATTTGCTATGGGCATAACGACAATATCATCGGCATATACAAACTAGGTGACAACGATATCAACCACTCAAAATCCAAGGTGAGTGTACCCCTCCCTGTGGATATACCTACTACTCTAGTTGCGCTACTTGAGTTTCTGCAATTCGCGTGGCTAGCATTTTGCGAATCCAGGTAGGGATGTTTTTTTCCACTTTTTTCTTTTGATGAGTGCATTCTTGTCTATCAAGAAAGCACGAGTCTTCATGAGAGCTATACTCTCCGCCTCCTCTATAAAAGCACAGATAGCTACCTACTTCTTTATTTTTCAGTGTGTTCTGGATGGTGTCGAAGAGCTCACGGTTTCTATTGATATTACCGCATATTGTCAAGGATGAAGTGGCGTCTTTTCCAGAGAACGTCATGTTCTGATGTACTTATTATCTACAACTTTCTCAGCTATCTCCAGTAAAAACGCCGTAAAACATATAGGTCTGAAACCGGCGTCCCTTTTCCTTGAAATTTACCTTATCTCTTTTCCATTTACTTGGCCTACCCAGTCGTTAAGCTGTATCTGTTATTCAGATACGGCATCTCATTGTGTGCTTTCTGCAGCAAGGATAGAAACGTGCCGTCAAGTCCAGGTGACTTAATCGCCCAAGTAATTTAAGCCGCTTACGAGTGCAAAGTCCTTGGCAACTTCTCAGTTCTCTTGCCTTTTTTTCCTGTGCCGTATTTCGTTTTGTTCAGTGCCATTGGTGGGTATTCTTCCTGGAAATTGAGTTTCTAGTTGCTATTCATTTTCTGTGTAACTACCGTCTGAATTCTTAAATGTTATTTGCGCCCTGCCTTTTTCCAGGGTTTTGTATAGCCGGGCTGCTGATGAAGTTCCTATGATGGATTCACAGAAGTCTCTTAAGCTTTTCCGCTTGACTTTTCTTATTTTTTTGTTGTACTCACGTCAGCCTTTCGGTGTAGCCTTTTCGTCTTGTTTGGACTTGAAAAACCGACATGCTTCGGATCTAAGTCGTGACAGACGTAATTATTCCATCATTGGCTGGATTTTTATGCCTCCATGATTGCCCTGTCAAGGCACTGGAGGCTTTCCTCTTCTTCACGTGTATTTTTGTACCTGAAGTTGTTTTGTGTAAGTTTGCATTGCAGGTTGATTGTGTATCTTTTCCAGTGCGTATTTCTGGGGTTTCTATACGAAGTTTGTTCGTCCCTGCACTCATTCAACATCAAACATTGTAATTATATGGTCAGAGAGAGAGGGTTCATTGGAACCCTCCATTTTTCTGATATTCTGATCATTTGGTCGATATCTGGAGTATAAAGTGTTAGGACACTTCCTGTCTGACCCTACCCAGACAGCACACAAAGTCTTGAAGAGGTCTTTTTTAGGTCTGCATCATGTGTGAGCGTCTTAAGATCAAAAAAATACTTAGAAGACGTGGTTTTGAAGATCTCCAAAAAGATGCAAATTCACATCTTGAAAACAGCTATTTGGTACAATCAACTAAAAGTGTATATAATGGTTTATGTATTGAAAAGAGATTCAAAGACGTCTTTAAGACATCTTGTTGAAAACGTCTTTAGAATGTCTTAGTCGTAGAGACGTCTTTAGGCATAGGTCTTTGAGATGTCTTTGAGATGCCTTAATACGTAATCAAGACGTCTTGAATGTTGTTTGTGAACATCTTAGGGACGTCTTCAAGATGTCTACAAAAATTTCCTACATAATTCGTTTCATTTTTTAATTCAATTTAAAAGTTAGGTACTGGAAACCATTTAGAATGTTCCAAAACATTTTAGAAATTTAATAAGCATTTTGAAAAGTTTAAAACATTTAAAATTCAATTCAGAATTTCCAAAAGCATTCTGTAGCGTTTCAGAACATTTTAGAAACTTCAGAACCATTTTAGAAGGCCCCACAACATCCACCGATTTACAATTTCCAAGAGCATTTGAGAACAATTCAGAAGTTTGAAACCCATTTAATTTAGGATGATCCAAAACACTCAAGCATTTTAAAATCTCCAGAAACATTTTGGAAAGCGTCAGAATCTTAGGATTCAGGTTAAAAGTTACAAAACGCCTTTCAGGAAGCTTTTTAGAGCGAATTATGGTAGAACTTTAGAACTTTAATAAGCACCCAGAACAGTCCAAATCCAAATCAGAATCTTCAGGAGCATTTTGGAACAATTGAGAAACTTCAGAGTGTCAGAGTTATTTTGGAACAATAAAAAAATAAAAAATTTTTTTTTTATTTTATTGTTTCTCTTTACAAACACCAATAAATGGTATCTAATTACATGTGAAGGTAATAAATACTAAGTATGTAATACAATCTACAATTTACATATTAACATAATTAAAAACAGAGAAAAATTACTTACAGCTACAACAACAAACTACGACAGCACCAGCCTCAACTGTACCTCCGAGACACCTAAAATATCAAAATCTATGGTTTCAACAATACTGTTACATATCTGGAGCATGTTATTAAAAGGCGATACTCTACCATAATTCATTGCGAACAGTTTACGATTCAATTGCCTTAAATAAATCTTAGGAACATTTAAGTTTATGAAGTTATAATTAACATACAGTTTTTGTATTTGATGTTCTTAACAATACAGAATACAAACATCACATCAGCTTGTATGTTTCTTATTCTGTCTTCCAATCTAACAAGTTTAAAGCTATCTAGCGTAGACCTGTATGAGACCATATAAGGGTATGCATTAGTCTTTCTTACATATAAGTAACGCAAGAACCTTTTCTGAACTTTTTCAATTTGATTAATATGAGTTGCTGTTGATGGCATCCATATTTGTAATGCATACTCCAAATGTGGCCTCACCAGAGCATTATCGAACCTGACAATTACGCTTATCTGGAAATTTCCACTATTTCTGATTACAAACCCCAATGACCTAAAGGCCTTTCTTACAATATGGTTGAAATGGGTATTGAACTTCATGTTAGTCTGAAAATACACTCCCAGGTCCCTAACTTTCATTACTACGACTAATTTTTTCTACGCCTATAATAGTTAACAATAGACACATCAATCTTTCTTGTAAAGGTAACTGCTGTACATTTTTTTGCTATTCAACGACATTTTATTCAATTGAAACCAATCACTCTCCTCAAATCAGACTTTAGTTGCTGGTGATCTTTAGGAGTGTAAATAATCTTAAAGAGTTTAAAATCATCTGCAAACATAAGGCAATTTGAGTGTCTGACCACATCTAGCAGCGTGTTGAAAAATATTAGGAACAATAAGGGTCCTAAATTGCTACCCTGTGGTACTCCGGATGTGGCTATGTAAGGGTCAGAGACACACTTACCAATTTTCACTCTTTATTCACGGTCATCTAGATATGATTTCATAAGAAGACATGCATCTCCCGATAGACCACAATCAACCAGTCTGCGCAGAAGAATTGAATGGCTTACCTTATCAAACGCCTTCCCGCAGTCAGTATAGACTACATCCAGTTGGGCTTTATCATCAAACGCCTTTGCTGTACATTCAGAAAATAATAATAAGTTTGTGACAGTCGATATGTCAGGTAAAAATTCATGCTGCTGTTTAGCTATTTGATGACTTACATGATTATATAATTGGTTGAATAAGATCTTTTCGAAAATGTTTGCAGCCACATTAATGAGACTAATGGGGCGATAGTTTCTGACATCATTGGTCAGCCCAGTTTTGAATACTAGCAACACTAAAGCTTTTTTGAATATGGCTGGGATTTTTTAAAATAATCAACCATACCCTTATAAATATATGCCGGAATGTTATCAGTTCCAGTCCTTTTCTTTGGTTTCAATTGCTTTATACTGTCGTACACTTCTTTCTCAGATATACTAGAGAAATTAAACAAACTAAATAAATTATCACAGCCTTGTTGGAAAAATTGACTAGAATCCTGTCCTTCAAAAACGGATTTAAAATAATGAGCAAAGGCATTAGCTATATCATGGGCATTTGAGTTAAGGTTACCATCATATATCATATTTCCAGGCACTCCACCAGGACTTGATTTGCTTTTAACAAAACTCCAGTGACTGTACTGGTTATATTCCACTGTTGTTTGGCTTTTAATTTGCTTTCTTAAATCTTTGTAACTTGACATTACATAAATATTGGTTTTATTTTTTTGTATTAAATTGTGCATTCTATGCTTCAGTCTAATTTTGCGCACCAAATCACTGGAGTACCATATAGGAAACTTTGGTTTACTGACTGTCTTCCTGACCACATACTTTGGTATAGCTCTATCCATACAATCATACAATCTCTCATAAAACAAATCAAGGCTAGTACTGGCATTAAGACATGTTAGCAAATCTGACCAATCAATATTTTTGATCCACTCATATAATAATAGAAAATTACCTCTTGGAAAGTCATACGAATAAGTTTTAGGTATACTACCTTCATCTATCCCCTCTTTGATATTTAATGAAAATAACAATGCAGGATGATATGGATTATGATTCAATTTAGAACTGGAAACCTTTTAGAACTTTTTTGAACCATTTTCGAACACTTTGGAGCTTCAATAGAGCTCTAAAATACTTAAAAATCTGTCAGAACAATTCAGAAATTGCTGAAAAACTTCAAGAATGCTCCAGAACTCTCAAGCCAAGTTAGAACACTTCAGAACTTCAGTAAGCTATTTAGAACGTTCCAAAACACTTATCAGCAGCATTTTGAAAGGCTTCAGAACAATTTAAAAATTTCAGAGCGCCTGGAAAAGACAAAAATTGAGTGTTATAAAATGAGTGATAATAAGGAACTATTAGCAAGAAAATGTTTCTCTTTCAATTCAAATTCTTGATTTTTTATATATTCCAGATTCTTGGATTTTTCCTTATTTCTTTATTGTAAATTCTTAATTTTCTTTTGGGTCTTGAATTTTCATTCTACCCGTATTTTAGAACTTCAGGCTGTTGATTTGTTTTTTAATCTTTACTGCTGGTTCTTCCAATGTTTTTCTTCCAAAATGAAATTTGTGTATGTTTTCGTTTAAAAGAAATCAGGAATTTTAGCGCCTAGCGTTTGGAATAAACAAAAAGCTATAAAATGAGCAATATAATAATGAAATATTAGTCCTGAAGACGTCTGAAAGACGTCTAGTTTTGTAACATACGACGTCTTTGTGATGTCTTTAAGACGCCTTGAAGACGTAAGCAGACGTCTTCAATGTCGTTTGTCGCGGTGTGGTTGGTCGGTGATGAGGTTAAGCAGAACGGTAACCATCCAAGTAGCAAGCTAACGTCAATTTGTCGACTTTTTCTCGTATTTTCTTGTGAGATTAGACGTTATTTTTACCTTTCAAATGAGGTCTATTTGACGATGGGTCACCACGATTATGTCACAGACGTAACGTAAAAATACGTGATTTAATGACTCGAAAAAGACGTAATCTACAATAGTAAAAATGGCGTAGGATTATATCATAAATACATCAGCCATGTCGTATTTGAAATATGGTACAATTGACGTCAGTTCTCTGAAATCAAAACCTGAAAAGTATTTTACCAGGCTTACGGCAAATGCATTCATAATTAACGCTTACATTAAAAAAAAATCGTAAATCAAATTTAGGTATATTATCTATCGTAGACATGTGCATTTTTGATAGGTCAACAAGTTTGGTGGTGTTACAAAATTTTTGATATTTGATTTCATTTAAATTTTTGGGACGCAATCTATCCCCGTCAACCCCGCTCTGAACGAGTGACTTTTCAGTATGTGACGTAGATCATACCCCCAATAATATTTTTACAATGTTCGATGATGTTACAGAATTTTCCAGAATATGTAGCTTTCTAAATTTATTTAATTTGTGACCTTACTTTTCTGGTCATCTGTTAGAACATGATTCTCTTTTCTGAATCTGTTGCTAATTTCAACGACGTTGTATGCGTCACTTTTTTTTAATATTCCCTATTATTAGGTAAGTTAGGTATTTTTTGCATAATATTATTAAATTATGTTCAAATCGGATAAGCTGGAATATAAAAATATAATATTTATAAACAATTGGGTATAATTAAATGAGAAAATTAAAAACATTTAATTAAAAGATAGCTGTTTAACTAGATTCACATCGAATTTTTACTTAATTATTCACACACACTTTTGAAGTTGGGCTTTAAGGTTTCAGGCACCATTAGAATTTATTACAATGCGATCAAAGATCCATTAAATCTTTTGCGCCCGCGCCCCAGTAATTTGTTGCCGAATAGAAGTTTTTTCCACTTAAAATACATTTCGTCCTTACTTGAAGATTATAATTCTAGGAAAAAATACCAACTAAAATTTTATTTAATAGCTCATTATAGTACATAATATAGAAATAATCTACTAATTCGATCCATAAGTGTGCTGTTAGAATGGAAAGCTGAATCCAGTTTTCCAGATTTTCCAATTATTCTTGGCAACATCGCAACCCACCCTTTCCAGGGATTCTTAGCGCATTGTCGAGGGCGGCCTGGCCTCATTGAGTTTTCATCATGGAGAAACCGGGTCAAAAAGTGTGGTAAAAAAAACATACCCTGTTATTTCATAGAGCCCAAATGTCTTAGCTCATCAACAATGAGGAGCTCCAGCTCTGAATTGCTCCTTGATCAACAAGAGGAGCTACGAAAACGCAAGATCAAGGTAAGTCGATAAAATAAAATGAGGCATCAGCTGTTTCGAGTTTATCAAATGCGGGATCTGGGCAGAGCGGGGTAATGTAATATACAGTGTCGCATTGCTAGAACTAAGTATTGTTTTTTAAATTCACATTATCAATATTTAATAGGTGATTTTTTTTCAATAAAATTTTATAATGCAGCCCGTTATCATCCCTTAATAAATTTTTTCGGCAAAAATGTCTAATTGATTGAGGTTTCAAAGAAAGCATTTTGAGGTTTATGTGTCAAGGGCTTTTGAGTAATTTGTCATCCATTTTTTTAAAAAATTAAGCTAAAAACATAATAAGTAGGTACACTAATTAATTGGTTGTACATATTAAGTGATTTATGAAACTGATTTTGAGAAAACGTATAGGTCAGTCATAAAGCCCTATGCAATGACGTCAAAATAGTTATTCATTTTATGTTTAATGCAATATAATAGAATTTATAAAATCGTATGAGTATATTTAATGCACGCAAAACCTACCACAATGAAACAAAATGTTAATTAGAGCGATGTAGGTATTGGGTCGAGCTTGATGGGAATTTAGTACAAAATAGGTAGGTGAGTAGTTTTTTCGGCAGTGGTAAATTTTTTTTTTTAAACATTCTTTATTCATTTTAATACAATATTTTATCCATAACATAACAATTTCTCTAATCATTTCTCATTTCTCTAACATATTATAATTATTGTTATCCAATCTTATATTTACCGGCAAGGAATTATAGGATTTTGAAGAATATTTCATAAACAAATCAGTTATATAATAGGTAGGTAGGTAAATATGATAATTTATACTTTTATTATTTGGGCTCATTTTTTTTTTCGTTTTTCATCCTCATCCTCTTGGTGGTATTATAAAATGGAGTTACTCAACACATTCTAAACATAATGTTCCCAAAGATGAAAAGTGTATCTAGCTTATCATAATTATCATAGGCGAGCACTCGATACCGAGTATGATTATCTTCTATTCTATTCTTATTGTCGTCGATTGTGCGTTTCAATTCTAGAGCTACACATTGTCCCACAGTTTTTGTTCCCAGCCCTGTTTTCGTCTCAGCGCTGATGTCATGATTAATGAAGACTCTCTCTAAAAGTCGCCCGAACGCCGCGCTAGCACACTTCAAGCGACGTTGGATTTCAGAGTCAATGGACATTTATAGTTATATTTGCGGCTTGAGGATTAGTATCCGGTGCGGATTGGTGCAGAATCTGCGTCTTGTTAAAGTTGACCTCTGGGCCAATTCTCCTGTATGCCTGCTTGAATGTATTGATAATTGCTTGAAGATCTTCCTCGGTGAAGATTCTCCTTGTCCATCATTGCTTAGGACGGTTGCATTCCTATTATCATGCTAATCATGCAGCAGGCGGAGCATCTGGATGTACTTTTGCGGACACCCAACCTTTGCCACTATCTTCTAAAGAGCTTCTCTGTTTACCGAATCAAATTATTTCACTAAATCTATGAAGTATATGTACAGAGGGCGAGTTGCTTCTCTGGATTTTTCTTGCATTTGTCTTGCTTTGAAAATCATGTCAGCTATACCTTGGTTGGGTCTAAAGCAACACTGTGTCTCTGGGAGGTTCTCTTTGGCAGTTGGAATTAGACGATTTGATAATATCGAGCAAGTATCTTTCCCGCAACAGAAAGTAAAGATATTCCTCTGAAATTTCCACATTGAGTCTTGTCTCTTGAGCATAATCCCCCTGGGCAGGGGCTGTTACCTGTAATTTATCTTTTAGGGCAGAATCTAGGAAATTAATTGGGATGAACAAAATACGGTTGACAACGCCAACTGATAGGCGACAACGGCTTGTGGAAAACATTCTGTTAAGCGCTATTGCATGAAGAATGGAGAAAAAAAACATGATGATCTTCATAAAATGTGAGTCTCTGCTTATGGGAAAACCCATATAAATGATGATAACTCAAATTAATAATGCGAGCAGATACCTGGCCTGGCAAACTTAGTTATTTCTACAGAAACGATACATACCTTTAAGTATTTTTTCGAATGAAGTCCAAATCCATAGTTGTCTTGGTGTAAAATACTATGAAATACCTACCTTCCAAATCGTGTACCTATTGATCAAATTCAAATTCTAACTTTCTTTCAAGGTTCCATTCTTCATATAGCGTTACCGACTCTATTTTTTGATTGTTTGATAATTAACCCCATAATTCCCAGTTTCTGCAGTTATCGTTCTCTTACATATGTATTTATTTTTGGATTATGTTTTGAAACAAATATTACCTGGGTAACAACAAGTTCCACGTTTATTGTGCGTGCTTACCTCCCAAATTTGCATTATTAATAATTTCCAAACACTTCCACATTATTTACATTTGAATCCATTGAGGAAGGTTGGACCCTGTTTTCTCATAAATACTTAAACTGATCTGAAATTATTTAGTAGATGTAGGTATACAGCATTAAATGTTACTTGGCTAGGTCTAGAGCAAAAGGAAACCTTTTTCCTGACAAGTCGTTTTCGGAAAGAAAAGAAGTTAATGAAACTATCAAGATCAGATGTCGGCGATTTTCAGGACATTTTTAATCTTGCGCGATGAGCCTTCCTCTTGAAATTTCCAAGAATTTTGTGCCCGTATATTAATTTCTTTAATGGCTGTCAGACTGCTCCAGTGCTCTCAAGTTAGTTTCTCGTAATATAACTGTCGTTTTTCATTACTAATTTGTTTTTTCACATTGCAGTGTGAAAAGCGTATTTGCTTATTGATTTAAAAAAAAAAGTGTATTTCAATGGTGAGCTTATTACTTTATTTTAAAACTTATCACTCGTAATAAACGGATCATTAGCAATTTTTTCAACAATACCCAAATTCTATGGTGACAAATTTTACACCTCCCTACTCTAGAACTACGTTCATACCTTTATACAGTATTTATGTGTTCGTGAATGCTGTCACATGATTCAAGGAAACAAAAAAAAATATCGGTTTGGGGGGCGTTAATGACAGAACTTTAGATTTCAAATCCGTTAGTTCTGTGCTCTGATTGGTTCATTTTTTCAAATTAGTCTACAAAGAGAAAAAAAACCTCACATCAGAAAATGGCTCTTTGATCGATTATTTACAATCCGAATATTTTAGTTTTAAGTGTATATCTGTTTGCCTATTTTCCAGGGTTAAGAAATAATGAGGTTAGGCACGCAAAAAAAAATCGGAAAACATGTGCTGTTTTTGAAATTTACCAGAGTGTAGCATCAAACATTGACTTATTCATTTGTTAGTTGGAAAAATATCATTAGTCACTTACTTTCCATTTTCATTAGATAAAAAAATTGATCTCTTAAGCATTTCGGAATTTTAAATAGCTATAGAAATGATATTTTGAAATGAATTGTAATTGGGCCCAAACTCTACCAATTAGTTACACGCAGAACAATTTAGAATTGAAGTTACATGTTGGAATTAAATAGTTGTTTGCTAATGAGAAAGTTATAACGGAAAGCATGATTTAGAGATACACTGCACTACCAGTTTGCTATGTAATATTAGATATGTATATAAGTTTTATGACTAATTCAATTCCAGGAAAGTCATTTATACGGTTCGGAAGCAGAGAGTTGACTCTCGCGAAGTGGAAATAAAAATACTGAAATTGATCATAACCGCCATTTCTAACTTTTTACGTTCAAATATTCGGGTACGTAAATTAACGTTGCATTTGGTAAAGGTTGCGGTACTTATCACCCACGTTGGAACGCCACCAATGAAATCATATTGGGTTTTCTAATATGTACGACTGCTGCGACACTTTTCAATTCCATGCATGACAATAATTTATTTCCTTCCTTCTTTATTCATTGATTAATGATATAAATTTTTATTTTTTATTTTAGGAGTTGGCCGCAGCGAAAAAAGCTCAGACGCGACAACAAGGATCTAGAAGTTGTCGCGAACAAGCCTTATTCTATGCCACAAGCCTGCTAGCCGTGCTGGCCATGGCCGCAGGCTCGTCACTTCTTTTCTTGGTACCACTGTACGTCGACCCTGCCATCTCTACACTGGCTAGTGACTTTGTTACTGAACCTGTCACTTGCATAACTACGAGAGTTGATCAACTTTCAGGTAAAAATTCAACAGTATTTTGGAAACCTTCAATTGCATTTTAGAATAGTCATTTATATTTAAGAAATTTATTGAACTATTCATATGTGGATTTCGCGTGCGTCGCGTCGGTTTCCATAAATAAATGTCAAAGTGACAAATAAGAATCCAAAAACTTCAATTTTTCTGTTACAACAACAAATTAATTCAACTTTTTACAGAATTTTAAGAAAATATTTGCGTTTTTATCCATATTAACTGGTATTAAACGTTCTTCTAAGAGCTTCATTTGTGTTTTATTTGTTTTTGTTTGACATATCAGTCTAATGACAAATCGATATGCCAGAAATACTGAGCGCTTGGACCATTTTTCATCTTTATTCCTTTTGATGATTCTTCTCATCAAAACTATACAGCAGCTCCGAGCGTCTAATCCAACTTTACCATTACATTGATAAATGAAGGGAAAATATCGCTAAGACATAGACGTTCAAAAAATCATAGCCATGATTTACGTTTTTTTTTGAAGACCTGTTACCAGCTTACTCTATAACTTGCAACCGCAGAGTTTTCTATTTTAAAAAAGCAACAGCGACCCGGTTGCTAGTTGCTATGTAATTGCTGTTCGTAGAGAATAGGCCTGAGGAACTCAGATTAATCCACAATGCGACATCACACAGTAATCTAAAGATGGGTTGCGCTTGATTCTTGAAACCGATTTGGACAATAGTGAAGACTATATACCTCGAGTCATCAAAAAACGATTTCGTGAATATACGGAAAAATGCAGAACAAGTGTACTAGAAACAACACATACTTGGTACATAGTCTTGAAATGTTGCCAAGCTTACCGTTTCTAAGATGCCGTATGTAACTGGTCAATTCTGTGCAAATTTGTAAGCAAATCTATAAATTTCCATAAGCCTATAGACACTGCAAAACGCATCGATTGCCAAACACTCCATTGGAAATATTTACGATCCTATAATATATTCTGTAATCTACAGGAAGTGCAAAATTACAAATTGTCTTTAGGCAGCTATAGGCTTATAGAAATTTATGGAATTGCTTACAGATGTCCAGAGAATTTACCTATTAATATTTTTAAATGGAGACTTTCATTTATTTTTATTGTAATTAATTGTCCCAACATTGCTAAAACCCATAAATGCCAAACCTCCACTGAAACACAGCTTTTTTTTTTAAATGTATGCAAACGATTTCGTGATTCAGAACATGCTTTAGAAAAATGTGATAATGCGTATTCAAGATTTATAGGGGGGCTGGTAGGCCCAGGTAGGAAATATTGTACATTTTTCTAAAGCCTATTTTGGAATACGAGACCGTTTCCAAACATTTCAACAAAAAAAAACTGTGTTCCATCTCCCGGGTTAAAGATAAATACATCTAGACACCTTCTGGTGTGCATTAATCTGTGCTTGTAAGTATAGGTATACTATTACGACATTTCTAACGTTTTATGTCTATAGGTTTGGCAAATTGTTCATGGAGTTCCTGTCGAGAAGGATGTACGAGTGACGCGTATCATTGTACCCATATCTACGTCAGTTACAACGCAACTATACCTGGCCTTAATAATACCGATGAAGCGGTACTACTAGTAAACATCAAGGGCTGTGGGTATCCGCCAAAAATACGATGCGCCAATTTCACTGAAACTTTTGGTGAAGAAGGTAGTGAGTTTCCTTGCTATCCTTCTAAGGAAAATGGTACGGTAGTGCTGACGCATTATGTTAAGGATGAACAGGTACCCTACTTACTTTCAACAAAAAATAAAAACAATTAACGATATAATTTCAGATCGCAATAATTATCCATTACTTTGCAATACCTTTTGTGGTGACATTAGCAACATCAGTAGCATTATGCGTGATGCATTGTGACTGTACATGTACGCCAGCCAGAAGGCGTAATATGAGATCGCGCAGACCTCCTCGTATACCATTAAGGCCAGATTATAGTGATGGGTCGATAAGTATGGGCCTTCAGCCTGCGTTTTCCTAACCAAAGATAGTCTAGATATTTTGTCTTTTTTTCTAATTGAATCTAATGATCCTACTTTTTTAAATGGAAACAAAAATATGGTATGGTCAATTAGGTAGAGCGAAACACAAAATCAGAACTCATACAATTGATTTTCTCGACTAACTTTGCTTTTTGTCATATGGTTATTTAATCGAGCTAAAAGATCAGAACAAGATTATGCTGAAACTTTTTTAAAGCCAAACTTTGATAAATCACATAAATACCTAAAAGGCTACCAGCGCAACCCCAGAAAGAGTCTCTGAGATAATTTTCGAAAAAATAAATAAAAATCAGTTTAGGTTTTCACATATTTATCCGCCCCATGATTTTTCCCAACTTCACATCTACCACATGAATCCTTTACATTTCATGTGTTTGTTATTTTCATATCTTTCTACCAATTAAGTCTTCAAACGCAAAAATGAAAGTTTTCTATTTTAAAATTTTTAGGCCTGGAAAAGGCAGTGCAATATACAACCAATAAATAAATCAAGAATAAAAAGCAACGGTTAGCAGTTGAAACCAGCTCAAACAAAATCATTTGGACGATGATATAGAAGTTGAGAAACTGAAAAGGAAAACTTCCACATAATTTTGCTTTCAGTTGTAGGGCATTTTGAAGTTACTCATCGGCATCTTTTTAAATTAGCTACAAAACTGTTCCAGTTTTTAAGTGTGGCATGTCTCATAACATGACGAAATTATGGAAACTTTCGAATCATATACTCAGTGTTAACTATGTCTTTATCTTTCTCCGATAGACATAGCAGACGACCAACCTCATTCTCAATTCAATTTTTAGCTCAAAAAATGTTCATGTATAAACATTCTGTCAAAAGCTAACTCACAAATCTAACAACCCAGCGCAGTTATTGCAGGTTCTTGATTCTATATTTTCCGAAAGATTCTCAAATTTTTCATTGGAATGTCATCGAGACCTGTTGCTTCACAGTTCAGGTTCTTTTTGGTATTCAAAAGGCAACTTAATAATAATTATATTATGTGTTTTGTAGGTTCGTGATACCTGATACGCTGATACCATTAAAAAACGAGTAATTTTTTATCTTCATTTAAAAAATGTTGATTGCTGGGTTTGTTCTGGAAATACCACAATTTGTTTTTGTTAAAATTTTGATAGGAAAGCGTAAATAGTGTGAACTCCAAGCCAATAGGAAATTACTTCAATTTCATAGCGGTATTCTTGAAAATACTTGCAATCGTATATTAATAATAGGTACTGCCTCGATTCATATTGAAACCAATTATTAAGAGAATGTTGAAAATTTAGTAGAGATATATTTGAGCGCTATTATAATGGAAAAAATCTTTAAAAAAAAAATCTGTGTTAACAATATTCAATAAATTAGCTTAAGAGTGATAGATTTAAATAGAATTATTACAACGCATACCTTAGAACTTGGAGTCGCCCAGATGATTTTGTCAAGATATATAGAGCGTTCTTTCATACATATTGTATTTTTATAAAAAGTTTATATTAATTTTGTTAATATGATGTGTTGACAAATACAAAAACAAAGTTTAAGTTGCATGAAGCATAAAGGTTAGAGTCTTAATATCTTTAGAAGTGTTGATTTTTGTAATAAATTTTATATTAAATTATATTAAGAATAAAATGAACAGAAGTTTGACTTTTTGGAATCCTCACTTACTTTGTTTGAAACGCAGCATAGTATTGCTTTTCTTACGATTTTCTGATCTCTTTATTTAGAGCATCTTGAAGTCTTACCGCTTCAGTATAGTTTTCTATTTCGTTGCAGGTTGGCACCTATAATGGTTGCAGTTCTTAGGTACTTTGTTGTTTTTTGCTTTGTTAAACACTTTTTTTTGTCGTCGCCCTGAGGTATTCCAAGTTCCTGGCACACCCACGCAGAAGTGTTGCCAGAGTCTTAAAACATCCTCAGTGGGCTCGACATTTAATAGGAATTTATGATGGCACCTTAGATGGTATTGGAACACCACTTCAATTATCTTTGTCTTAACTTCAACCTCTCGTAATGCCCTTTACAGGCCTTGCACATGAAGTGCTTTATTAGTCTTTTTGTGGTCACGATAAGATCTTGGGTTTTCAGGGAAGCAGTTCAATAAGACAGCGGTGATCCGACTGAGAAATTTCATCGGATAGATATGCGCCATTAGGGATTGAAATTGATATAACTACAGAGCATAGTGTTATATATCAATTACAGTTTGACTACGAGAGTTTAAGGAAGTTGCTTTATGGTACCTACCGTTATTACAATCTGATGAGGTACCTATTATTAAATTATACAAAAACTTACCTCTTGAATTAGCATCCCGACTCTCCAAGTTAATGTGGTGTGAGTTGGATTCACATCCGATCACCAGCTCTAGATCATGGGTTTTTCCTGTTGATTATCATCATCATCTTTTCGGCTAATTTCAGTCATGCACCGTTCTAGACAATCATCAAGAATAGATACATAAATTTGGCTTAAGTAAGCTGTGTGCTCAACTTTTGGTCTCGATTCCAAAGTATATTTTCTGTTACATGATTGACGATGCATTTCAATAAAAAAATAGGTATGTATGAATCTAACTTGAATTGCGTTTTTCAGGAATACTGAAGCTTCTGAACTTCCAGAAACATGCTACTTGACCTAAGTGTAAACTCTGCCTAGGTTGTCATGTGAGGATGGGGGGTTGAGGATTGATAATATCAAATAGACAGAGAAAGGTGAATAGTTTATTCCGCCTTTTGCTCAAAAAAGTTGGTAACAATAATAGGTAACATGCGGAGATGTTAAAGAACTCTTCATACTAATAATAAAATACAATAATACGTGATACATTCATATCAAATCAAGAACGTCTCCTTATGAGGGTGATTGGTTAGATAGCAATTGATATTTCTGCAATCTGTAGTAGTTGTCATGTGTTTTTTACAATATAGCACGTATTTGATGTCAAAATAAATGAGAAAGCATCGAAATTCGAAATTATTGAAATATTTCAAAAATCAGTGAAAAACCTTTTTGTTTATATATAAATCTACAGTATTTGTACCTAGGTACAGAAAAAATTACGTAGGTACAAAACTCCATCTCAAAATTGAATATAAATTTTAAGTCAAAATTTTAGGGGAAAGAATAGTAGGAGCCAATTTTTTAAGTTATTTAATTGATAACCATGCATATTTGTAACTAAAAAAATTCGAAACAAAAAAGGTTAGAAAATCATACAGGAATTCTGAAATGTCATGAATTCTTGTCATATTTTATGCAAATATGTTATTAATATTTACTGAATCATGTATTTCTTTTAAAACCTCGGCTGAAAGACAATAGGCCTGTTCTCACAGAAATCATAAATCAGTTTTTGATTGCCAACAATCAGTTCTCTGACTGTTTGCAATGAAATTCGCTCTGATAGGTTTATTGTGATTTCTGTGAGAACATACCTATTACCTACTACCAGGTAAAACTTCATCAAAATGTTATTTATCTTTTACCTAAAATTTTAATTTTAAATTAATTTTTAGTAAATTTTATACCCCTTAATATTTGTCAGGCATGGTCTCATTTTTAGCATAAAATGTAATTATTTCACTGAAAATTGTAATTTTAAGTACCAACATAATGTAATTTTTAGACACGAAGATATCTATTAGGTACTCTATTCTGTACACCGTGGCGCTTCCGCCAGATTTTCGCAACACTGCCCTCCTCTTAAGGTTGATCCTCCCGATAAACTTCGCGCCCATGATATTTCGTCAGTCTCTCCAAATGTACAACTTTCATCTTACTCCTGTTGCTGCGCCAGACTCGATAAACCAAATCATTAATCCTCTTGATTTTTCAGTAGGGTCCTTCCCATGCTGAAGACAATTTCGTCGACACTCCTTTCTTTCTTGCTGGACTATACAGCCACACTAAATCAGCTTCTTGAAATCCGGCTGAATTGGCTTTCAAGTCGTATCTGGTCTTCATTCGGTCACTGGCCAGCTGAAAATGCTTCCGAGCTAAATCATGTATCCCCAGAAGTCGTGCCCTTACTTCGTCGGCATAATCTAGAATTTCTTCTCGTTCTTCTTCAGGTATTCCAAACATCAGATCGCAAGGTAGTCTGAGTTCCCTTCCCTTTCTTTGGAGCCCGATAGATTTGTTAATGTATCGTCTATCCTTGGAGGAGGGAAGCTGTCCTTCTTGAAGTCTATCTGGATCGAGGTGTTTTCATGATTTCGCCAAAGTCTGCATCCAGGTGCCTATATCCAATTCCGGTTTCACCAAATGTCGCTTATCTGATAGGTCACAGTTCGATATTTGCTTAACTGATTCGAGAGTTCCAATAATATCTCCTTCCTTTATTTTTACTATTTCAGGAGAAACATTGGCAATTCTTATCACAATGTCTCCATTTGTTCTTACTAGAGTCTTTCCAATGAGAAATTTTTATGGTTTATCTCCAACAAAATGATGTGTTAGTCTAACGCAGCACCCAGGGTTTGTTTCCAACTTTCCGCAAATGATCTTCTCAGTACTTCCAGGAATCCACACCGGTTTTGTGGCTAGGATCTTAACGGCTTGAGATTTTTCTTGTGTACCTAGGACAAATTCATTATTACCAAAGGACCTTGCACACCTTATATGAGCGGTTGATTTTTTTCAAATTTTGATATGTTGTAGAGTATTTAATTCTTAACAACCTATAAATGGGGCGAAATCTTGTAGGTATTACGGTCTTTGAGATATGATCGTTGAAAGATGAACTTTTTGGCTACTTTTTGTGTGTGGAGTATACGAAATACTGGTGCTACTGGCGTTTATCTGTCAAAATATTGACAGGTTCACATATTTTACGTCACTAACAAATTAATGTCAACATAGGCTAAGGCCTGAACCGCATTGGGGCCAATGTTGTCGCCAGTGCGGTCCCGGCCTTAGCTCATATTGACATTTGTTATTCCTTCATGTCTTCCCCAGCTGCAGGAAAGGCCAAACTCACTTGCCTTTTAACTTCCGATTCGAATTCTTGTTAACTCTCGCCGGGTTAATCAATTCTTGATTTAACTTGAGTTCTAAATACTTCTTGCCTGTAATTGTCTCCGAAGCGCAATTCTAACGTCTGACTTAGATGCTGGTAATTCTGTTGGTAGATTGAAGGAATGGACTGAAGAAAGTCTAAGGCAGGTCCTCGCAGCGCCACTATCAGTGCTGTAGCTTTTTCTTGATCGTTCCACCCGTTGGTAATTGCAGCAGCTTTAAATTGTCGGATATACATGATCCAGGACGTAGAATTGTCAAAAGTTGGTGGTTTTATCTTCATACCAGAGAATGATGCTCCAACACTACCTAGATTGATGGAATGTATTGTATTTCTAATTTATTCACCTTTTCTTCAAGTGCTTGAACTTGGTCCTCAACTTCTTGTATTAATTGCTGACCATCATTTTTAACTTCTTGAACATCTTTTTTAACTTCGGCTTTAACTTCCTCAATCTTTTGTTCCAGGTTAGCGACAGATGCTTGTATGGTTTGAAATATTTTCTGCATTTGTCCAATGTCTTCTTGCCGTTCTTGTTGTCGCCTAGCCTCTTCTTGTTGTCGTCTAGCTTCTTCTTCTTGTTTTTATTTTTGTCGCCTGGCCTCTTCGTCTTGTTTTTCTTGTTGTCGTGCAGTTTCTGCGTCTTGTTTTTCTTGTTCTCGTTTGGTCTCTTGAAGTTCCAACATTTTGCGCAGAAGTTCTTCAATTTTTTGTTCTTCCATTTTTGCTTGTTGTCTCTCAACAGGCATGTACAGAATGTTCTGGAATTTTCCTCAAAATCTCTTCAAATATCTTTCCTGGTTTTTGATTAAAATCCCAAAGACTTCGGTGAAGTTACAAATTGGATAACTTGGATTCTCGAATAGAATGATCGATTGATATAGCAAACACGTCGGTGAAGTCAGCCATTCGATATCTTCCTTGGTTTCCAAATAGATTTTTCTAGAACTCACTTGAAAATTCACTATCACAGTCAAAATCGGGTATACAGTCACTTCCGGGGTAATTTACCCGATCGGTTAAGCACTCGATCGACCTACGAATGGAGAACCATACGAAAATATACAAAACTGTATGATTATTCAAAAATTGTACATAGGATTGAATTCATACTAACATGGAAAGGTTGAGAAGGTAGGCAGAAACAGGAAAATACCAGTGGCGTACACTCGATCGACCTACGAATGGAGAACCAAAAGAAAATATACAAAACTGTATGATTATTCAAAAACTGTACATAGGATTGAATTCATACTAACATGGAAAGGTTGAGGGGGGATAGTCAGAAACAGGAAAATACCAGTGGCGTACATTCGATCGACCTACGAATGGAGAACATACGAATTTGTGATTATCACTGCTTGCACTGACTAATTGTCCCAGTGTTCACTTAGTGTCCACACTACACAAGTGTCCCCACTATTCTGCATCACAGGATTAAACTAAAAACTACTACCTAACCATTACTGGCCTTTATATATCCGTAATCTAAACTGATAAAAAAGATCATTTGACTCAAATAAAATTGGAGTGAACTCAAATAAATATTTGTTCTATATGGTCTGAACAAATATTTATTTGAATATGTCAACTCACTTGTTTACCAGTTTATAAGAGGGTTTGTTTGATAGAAAAATTATTTATTCGGGCTAAATAATCAATTTGTTCAAGCGGAATTCTGATTTATTTAAAAGGATTTCTCAGTTTATTCACACTGAATATCGCTGTATTTGGTTGAAATATGTTGCGCATTTGAGATGACCATTTACTTATTTCAGTTATTTCTCATGAATATACTATATGTTTTAAATTAATATTCCTATATGGACTTCTAGGACTGAAAGTATACTTTTAGTCCATATTTTCAGGGACTGAAGTGGCACTTTAAATCCCTAGGGATTTAAAATGATTTTAATCCCTAAAGATCTGAATATTGCGGATCTTTAGGAAATTAAATAATTTTAAATACCTAGGAATTTGAAGTGTCACTTTAGTCCCTGAAAATAGGTACTAAAAGTATACTTTTAGTTCTTGAAGTACATAAAATAGTATATAAACCTTAAGACTAAATAAGTGTCTTTTTATTCCTCGACGAATTGTACATACAAACTTTGGGATAAGAGGATTTGGCTGGCAAATAAAAAACGCTTCTTAAAAAAATAAGAAGTTTATTTTAAATTTGAAAGATTCAATACAAAAAGGATGTATTTGAGAACGGCTCAACTAAATATAAGTACCTAAGATAAACTCAAAAATATAATGGAAAACTAAAATATAAACTCTCATGGTAATGAAAATAAAACTCTAATAACTATGCAGTAACTATGTAGTTATATAACACTTTTCCCACCCATCCTAACACCTATCCTATAATAATAATTCTTCACTAACCTTTTTCAACTGTCCGAGTTTTTGGCGCAGTCTTATCTTATCGCCCAATACATTTCCAGTGAGCAAACATATCTCCTCACTGCCCAAATGATGCAGAATGGCTTTATCATCAATTTTATTCGCTAAAAAATTTAAAAAATATATCTAATTAAAAAACTATATATATTGTTCCTTATGGGAGCAAATCCAGAGAGATTGATAATAAGAAATAAATGGGTATTTATTGGAAACAAACATTAGTTGGGATGTTCTACAAATGTATCTAATATTATTAGCATGGCGTCGTTAAGAGTTGTTTATAAAGTAGGCTATATTTCAAAAAAATAATGACCGTGCGTGCGTTATTAGAACACTCGGTATTAATTTAGAATAATATGGAATTTGGACTTTTGTATTAAAAACTCGGTTTTTTAAATTAGTAATTGAGAAAACATAAAGATATAGCAAAGTAAGCAATAGCAGGTTTCTATTTATGAAAAAATGAATAATTCAAAACTTACCTTCAAATAAAGGCCATAAATGGCCAAGATCCCACTGCACCAGCAGTCCTTTTACATCCATTCTAGTCTAGGTGATAATAGTGGCCTGTTTATACTTAATACCTTTTTCACCAAGTTTTTCACCACACAGGGCCCGCGTGACATAAAATTTAGTACTTCACTTCTAACAGCTTTTGCACAAAATGGACAACTATGGCAACTGCCGTTAGTGCCGTTTGCTCGCCTGATGCCTGGATGCCCCAGGTGGGGAGCTCCTCCGAATAATTTTGCCAAGTAAAAAAATTGTTTGTTCCAAATAACTGGGTATTTGGGGTCCGAACTTCCATTTTAGTATTATTTGAGAACAAATATTTGTTTCGCCTAACATATTATAGAACAAATAAATCACCTATGGAGAACAAACAATTAAAAAATGAAGAAATGTTCTTTTTCAAACATATTTTGTTTAACGCGAATAAAAATTATTCTGTAGGAATAAAACTTTGCCAAATACACCATTTATTTGAATATACCTAAATTAATTTTATCAGTGTATTCACGTGAAATCCAGAATAAACGCGATAGCCTTTTTTCCCGAATAGCACTGTAAAATCTAGAATCAGCTGTCCAATTCTGTACAGCATGGCGCTTCCACCAGATTTTCGCGACAATAATTAACCAAAGAAACATTAGGTACCTATTTAGTTCAAATCCACGCCTTTTTCGGCGAAACACTAATTTCTTCCAAGTCAGCCTGCCTCAATGATCGGTATAGAGTCAACCCTGCCGAGTTTTTATAGGTAGGGTAGAAGTTGAAGTTCTTGTACTTCGGCGTACCAGGGTGACTACAAACTTTTTCTGTGGTAGGCCCAGATTCGGCCGGCGAGTTACCGAGTAAAACTCAGTGTGCCGGTCACTGCGGTGCGCCGGTCAACGTCGGTGTATACCACTCACTCCACATTGATAATATTTTGAGAGATTAATTGAATTTTCCTTGTAAAATTCTATGTTTTTGCATAAATGGAATTTCTTAAGGACATTCTAAGATGCCAGGAGAACGCGTGACCTTGAAAATTTTCGTAATATTTAGTTGTGTTGTTTGATATTGATTATCACCATTTAAAGAAATAAAAATTATGTGACGCCCATGTCCTATATTTGTTTGATGTATGATATTTTTTGAGTGTTTCAAGTCGGAATAAAAATACCATACCACCCTTATTGGTGGGATTCTTAATATGAAATTTATAGGGTACATAGAGGTTTGATTGGACTTATTGAATTCAGCCGCAAATTTGAGGTATAAACGGAGGATAAATGAAAAATTCTTTTTAAGAATTCCACCACTAAGGATGGTACGGTCTCAGTTCCTAAAAACGGAATTAATTATTGAAGTGACGCGGAGATTTACCCCTCAATTGGATTTGTGATTTTTGAGAGCAGATATTATATGTATATACCTACTATATTTCAGAAATTACAAGAGACTGACAAACCGAAAACCAATGACTGATGACATGGCGCTGGCGCTGTAGTTGCAGCTTCTGTAGTTAAATACATTACATATAAATTCCCTAACAGATATTTTAATTAATAATGGTATGGTATTTTAGTGGGCCAACGAGGGGAAAGGTATATGAAAATAGCTCTCGTGGCATGAATGAAATAAAAAATTGGCGCGACTCATTTAAACTTATTTTGAATGTTGACAAAACTAACCATATAGTTTTCTCCCTCCTAACAAGGGCGAATCGTCCCAATTTTAATAATACAAAGGTAAATGGTTTTGAGGATGAAACATAGGAGGTATAAAATAACTTAAATGGAAACTACATGTATTTACATTAACAAGCAATACTGGAAAATTAATTCTCAAGTTTTATATGATTAGGGAAATATTAAATGGGCGCATCTTCTAATCTGTGTTTACAAGGCTCTTGTGAAATCTTTGGATATGCTATTTAAAACTATGTTTTTAAAGTTATCTTTAGAAAGAGTAAAATGTTTCCAACTTGTCAACTTTATAGTGAAATGATTCTTACAAGATCATTTGTTCACCTTAAAACAGTTTCTTTTTTCAAAGAATTTCCTCAGCGAAGCTCCGTAAGAACATGCTTGAAATAGAAATACCCTAAAATTACCTACCTCAAGAATTTACTCATGAATCACTATTAATGTAGGAGGCACTTAAAGAAGGCCTGGTAAATATGAATCAGAAAGTCTCTACATTCAAGGCCTATTTAAATGGTCATAATATGCCATAACATTTATACTTTATATGTGAAATAATTTTATGATAAACTAATAAAGTATAGTTCATTCCGATTTCAGTGAGTACTGTAGGAAAAGTGAATCTATCAAAAGAGAAATATGGCAACACAGTCAATAGCTGATACCAAGAGCAAAAATGAAATAAAAGAAGTAATTAAATTTGAAAAAACGAGAGGAAGTCGTCCCTCGTGTTTGTTTTAAAATCACAAATCAAAGTTTTGTGCGGCTGACCCTTGTTTGTAGAGCCACAGAGCGCCACTAATCTAATTATATCCAATCAACAAGAGCAAGAAGACCTAATCATTTATGACACTACCAACGCGAGGGGTCTAACTTAATAAATGTTAAACCAATAATAGAAATCTGTCGGTTTTCATATCTATCTCTGTGCTGATATTAGAGATATCTTCGAATGTTTCGCCTTATATTATTGAGGTTTTTATTTCTGACGTTTGTTTGTCAATTATGATTTGGACTAGACAACTAAAATGCTTTCTGACAATCTTTGTGGTTTTGGTTTACCCGAATAGTCATAACTGACCTACAATTCCAGAGGTCAAGGTTTTTTTTTTCACATAGAGTTGAGCTCAAGATAGATAAGAGAAATTTATTATACATATTTTTAGAAAAAATAAAAAGAATTGCTGATGCAACTAACTGCTTTATTTGATATTATCCGACTAGAAATCATTGAAGAACTTGGTGCAAGAAGAAAACAGTAAAAATCTTTTCAAGGGGAAACAAAAACTGTGTAATATTGTTTTGTCTATTTGATCGAGTGACTACCTACTTCTATACTGCTGGATTTTATAATAAAAATAAAGCTCAAATTTTCAAAATACTTGATTTGTTGCAAAAATGGAATACAGAGACCTAGCAGAGTTAATCTCTGATAAACTTCTTGGTAGAAGCAGAAGTGGATATGATGGTAGTCTCGGAAATAATTATTCTTCGGGTCTTCAAAAAAAAAAACTAAATCAAAGAGTGCTTTGATTACAAAAAAGGTACGTCGCGTCGGTTTCCATAAATAAATGTTAAATTGATAAATGAAAATCCAAAAACTTTAATTTCTCGGTTAGAAGAACAAATTAATTTATCTGTTGGAAGAGTGGAACTTGTCACAGGATTTAAAAAAAATATATTTGCATTTTGATCCATAATATAGGATTTTATTAGAGCTTCACTTGTGCTTTATTTGTTTTTGTTTATGAATCAGTTGAGTCAAATGACAAATCGACTTGCTGTGAGCTCGTCTTGAAACACTGAGCGCTCGGAGCATCTTTCATCTGTTTTCCTTTCGATGTGAAGAACAGGGATAAAAAAACATGTTTATCAAATATAATAGAATTCCCAGAAAAGGCGCGCCGTTAGACGTAAACAACTAATTTCTCCATTTTCGTAACAATACGAAACCTTTTTTCATAAAACCAGAAAATATATTAAGTGATTTAGGTCACAGTCCTTGTGGCTCCAATCTTAACAATATGTATTATCATGTTAAGTAGTACACTTAAAAGCAGTAGATATGTGCATGCGTTCATAAAATTGAAATGGAAGGTAATAAAAACAAGATGTTTTCCGATTTAATGGATAATAAAATTAGTATATTAAAACGAGCTTACTTAGGAATATTGAGCAAATTTGAGCGAAAATAAAAAAATTGTGGGATATGCCATTACGTTGATCAATCTTTTTAGTCATACCACAAGCGGTTTTGAATAACCAACGAGGAATGGAAAAGTTTTTACGATCTATGAAAGACTGACCTAGCTTTACTTCGGCTTGCGGAGATATATCTATGCTAATAGTAGTAATTTAAACAAGGGGTAATCTTCGAAATAATCAGGAATTGCGAGTATGTCATAATCACAGAAGATCGATTTTTAACAATATAAACACGTTGCTCTACTGTAGCAGAGTATCTGGACATGATAGATTTAAAAGCTTAATCTCCTTCATTCTGGAATACCCCTAATCGAGCGTGTAGCATTTTCAGTCTTTTACATCAATCTCACTGCTGACAATCGAAAAGCTTTTCATCATATTTCATCAAAAACTCAAAAGTATGTCGCGAGGCGAGAGATGATCAGTCTTTATTGTATAAATAACCTCAATACCCGAATGGTATGTTCTAATCTTTTACAATACCTACCTTATTAGACTATCCAAAATGTTGTCAAACTTAAATTAAAATGTCCGCCAAGATGCACACAAACCCACTCCGGCCATATTTTGCCTGTCAAAGTCACGTGTTTTGGATAGGCTAACAGACTATCCAAGATGCTGTCAAGCTTAAATTAAAATGTCCGCCAAGAGGCACACATATCCTTTCCGGCCATATTTTGTTTGTCAAAGTCACGTGTTTTGGATAGGCTAATAGACAGTGATATGATTTGCGAAGCACAACTTTTAAAATCTACAGGGACACTTTCCCAAGACTTTTCAAACTTCAATTTTAATCGCTAGCGATTATAATGTACAAGAACAAGAGACAAACCATACTGGCTCCTATTAGTCGACAACGCCTCTCCCAATCACTAACAGATGTCAAAGGAAAAAAGATTATGACAAACAATACAATCCAGCCCGCTTTTGGAACTTCAACTGTCATGCAACTCCTTTGTAGGAAGTGCCATGATCTACGCCAAATATCTGGTGGAAAAATACAAGCACATCACATACAAAATCCATCGGCTAGAAATTTTTTATTACTGTTGCACCTTCATGTTCCAGTTTGGAAACTAGTGATGCCGCGAGACGAGACGAGATGAGATTAGGGGTTGATCTCGTCTCGTCTCGCCTGAGCATGAATCTCGTCTCGTCTCGACCTCGAGATTAACTCGAGACGAGAGTCGTAGAGAGTCTCGTCTCGTCTCGCCTGATCTCGTCTCGCGAAAAAATCGCTTGCATTGTACAACATAACCTATGGATTTTTCTTGCTGGTTTGGTTCGTATTTCGTATTAAATAAAATCGAATGTCCAGCTGGTCCAGAGCTAGAAAAAACGCAATAGCTGTATTTCTTTCGAGAGCTTGAAACATGAGCACTCTTACTCGACCCTACCTCGCTTTGAAAGGAACCGCTCGTGAGATGGTGTGTGAGAGGAAAGGACCGAAGGGAGGGATTGGGGCTTGAGCATTTCGGGTGCAGCAAACACGCGAAACGCCACGGAGCTGTTCCGGAGCCCCTCCTTGTGTGGAAGGAATACAGCTATGGCTAACAGCATGTTTTATTTCAAACTTCCTACGACAGAAAACAGTACAATTTGCTCTGAAAGCAGTTAAATCGCATGACCGGTTTCAGCATGGATAATAAACACTACTACAGGATACAGGATTGCTTATCGGCCTCGATTTGTCGCATCAACATGATATGGTGTAGCACCGTTGTCAACGTCATCAACAATGCCGACGACTATTTGCGCCAGCGGTCGTAGTTAAGAATTCAAATTTATGATTGATAACATAATATGTAGAGATGAAGATGAAGAAAATATTTTAAAGAAATGTTTGTTTTTGAATGCTAATTAATGTACCGTAAAGTTGGGTGACTTTAGCCACTAGGGTTGACTTTGGCCATTTTTCAATATTTGTTTTATTCATGCACAATTACGTTATAATAATAATTATTTTCCAAATGTGATTTTTTAATGTTTCTATAGATCATATTGGACGGAAAAAAAATTATTTACAGCACACAATTTGTTTTTAAGTTCCTGACAAAAAATAATAAGGCATAATAAT
Organism: Ceutorhynchus assimilis; assembly: GCA_917834065.1. Classification (NCBI taxonomy): domain Eukaryota; kingdom Metazoa; phylum Arthropoda; class Insecta; order Coleoptera; family Curculionidae; genus Ceutorhynchus; species Ceutorhynchus assimilis. The sequence goes on from OU892277.1 coordinate 10,998,521, forward strand.
AAAAAACGAGCAATTTTTGCCTTCAAAAACTTTACTCATGGGTGAATAACTAGACGACATTTAGATTTTCAGGTGAAAGTGCAACTTCATACAACCTTGAAGAAAGTTTATGAGCGGTCGCTGCAAAGATAGGATTGCAGGTTGTACCGCTAGAGAGCGGCCAAAGTCGCCCAATAGAAAATCTTTATTATTGGTCTGACTTTGGTCACAACATGTTCAACATAAACCGAATTTTCGCGACGAACTACTTCCATGATTTCATGAACACAAACACTTTCGCGAGAAACTCATGACGTCATATTGAACATAGTTCGATAAAAGCATGGACGTAGCTTCTAGCCAGCGTTCAAACTCATGACGTCACAGACGAACTATGGTTCGTCCTTGGATGAACTACATTCGTCACGAAAATTCGGTTCTATTTAGTTGGTAATTAGGCACTAGCTGACGTCACACACATAACCTCACAATGACGTTTTTGTCCCCCTATCCAAAGTGACGTTATATGATTACGTCACTTACATCGACTTAGATGACGTTATATGATTTCGTCACCCTGATTAGAACCAGGCAGGGAAAATTTAAGAAGTGGATTTGAAAAAGCAGGAATTTACCCTATCAACAGAGTTAGTTCCTTAGTTCCTATTATTTTTTTACCGCAAAGAATGTTCTTTAAATTAAAACCATTATAAAACATTTTTTTTACTACTAACCTGAGAAGTCAGTCATTATTCAATCTATTTTTCTCGGAAAAAATTGAATTTCTCTCCCTAAGTTAATAATGAAAATAATGAAAAAAAACCTAGGTCAATAATGAAAATGACGTCATGACGCAAGGATATTGTCATAACGTTACAGGTTTCTATTGATTTAATTTCGATTTCAAACTGTCAATTTAATCAAAAAAACAGGTTCCTGTATGTATCATAGGAAATTACCATAGATGTTGATAGAGGGCAGCACTTTCAACTAGAAAAAATAATTTGAGCTCAGATTTCAAACTTATTTTTTATTTTCTACTATAGCAGTAGTGAAAAAAATTCTATACATATATTCCACGGTAGAGAAAGTCATTATATACCTTACGCATTATAAACCTCGGCGCTACGCGTCTCGGTTTATAAAAGCGCTCGGTATATAATGACCAACTTCTCTACCTAGGTATATAATGTACTATTGTTCTTATTATTATAAAGAGATGGCTATGCTTATATGCTCAAAAGCCTAAAAAAAACAACACAAACCTATTTGGCGATTATATCTATGGCCAAAGTCACCTATATTCTTGCGCGTCTTTACGTTTTCTAAATAAAACAATGTGTGGCCAAAGTAACCTAACCTCGTTGTCTGACTTTGGCCACCCTATTTAAAAAAAAAAAAAAAAATGGATTTAGAAAGCCTTCCGGTTTTTGCCAATTTCAAAGTTGAAAGTACTAATATAGACCTACAAAATAAGACCAAGAACAAAAATTTATAACATTTGGTTTAAAAGTTATGACAATGCAAAGTTCAAAAGTGGACCAAAGTGACCCAACTTTACGGTACTGAAACCAAGTTCATAAAGCCAAAAGGGAATTTTCCGCGCTGTAACCACAAGTAACCAGGTATGATCATACTATGACGTCATGATATCTCATTTGACATATTGAATGGTGAGGTATGAGGTAACCATAAGTAGAAAAAAAAATGGTATGATGTAACTACAAGTAAAAATGTTACATGGTTACAGCGCGGAAAATTCCCTAGAGTCAGCGGAATCATAGCCTGTGGTGCAAACACCCTACGTCAAAGCGACATTAAAGCGAAGAACGACACGCTGACTATGTCATCAGTGGTACTTTTGCGTAGTGGGGAGCTCGAGATTTGAACTATACAGACCTTATGGGCAATCCTATAGTGTTTATTATCCTTGCGGTTTCAGTTCATTTGAAATTTTTCCAGGAACAATACTGCATATACCGTATACCTATCATTTATTTATTATTTATCGATTATTTGACGGACGAGACGAGATTAGTCGAGAATCTCGTCTCGTCTCGCTTCTTTTAGTCTCGTCTCGTCTCGTCTCGAAGTCGAGACTAAGTGGCCTCGAGACGAGACGAGATTAGGGCGAGACGAGACGAGAGTGTCATTTTAGTCTCGTCTCGCGGCATCACTAATTGGAAACTACTAAAATCAATACGAATATGTAGCACAACATAAATTGACTCAGTTTAATGATAAATTGGATAAACTGATCCAATAAACATTTATGTCCAAACACACAGAATTTATCATATTCACCATCGTATTAGACTTTGGTCTTCTTGCAATCTACATCTATCAAAGTGTCGACGAAGGGACCCAAGAAGGAAACCTTCCAGCCAAACCTATACCATCTGCAAAAACTCATTCACGTCTTCAAATGAGCAGCCGTGTCAAAAACCGACTGCCAAAACGCAGAAACGATATTTATCCGGATCAACCCATGGAAAAAGAGTTGCACAATTTACGCAGTAGTCCAGCTGATTTCTAAAAGCTGCTGCAGAGCCCCAACTTGATGGGCAGCCGGTAAAGCTGATTGAATAGCACTAAGGGAACTGCGTTTTTTTTACCTATTTTATTTAACGACAAAACTCGACAAAGTGGTTGTAATTTACTTACATAATAATTGCAAAAACTTATAATGCAACAGCAAAATCCTTGGTTGAAATTTTACAAAAGTATGTCATACACATACAGATAATGAGTCGTTGAATGTAAGTTTGTGACAGTTTAATTACGTCTACAGGGAGTTATGATCATGCAAGTTTTGATTTATTTTATTGCAAAACCATTATTGTTGTGAACTATTTTGATACTAATTTTTGAAGAAAACAATGGCACGGTAAGGTTTATACCTACGTGAAACTTACATCCAACTGAAAATTTCCTATTCAAACTTATACGGTATGCAGGGCAATTTGACTACCTTTTACATAAAGTTTGTGGGATTGGGTTTTCTTTTTCCGATTTCGATTTTTTTTTTTTTTTTTTGAAAAAAGTAATTTATTTGATTTTGGCTTTCAGTTATTTCTGACGTTATTTTAACAGATATTAAAAAATAAAAACACTTTCCCATTGTCACATTCTAGGCTCAATAAGATGGCGTTTACCTATTCTCACTGCGACGTTTCGTTTTTCAGAAACCATCATCAATCTATTTTTTTTAATACGGTTATTAGGCTAGGGAGCTGCTGTACTCCGAGCGACCATGACATTACAAAATTATATGAAAATATTGCTAAGACATACGTTCAAAAAATCATAGCCATCTTTGATTTACGTTTTTTTTTTAACACCCGTTACCTAGGATTCAAAATATTTATATGTATGGGGTAATTTGCTCGTTCTCACTAGAGGCAATGGCGTCAATAAGCGCTGCCATGCTCTTGTAATTAATTTTGGGTTTTCTTCTCGCTAGATAGCAGCGTCAATGACCAAGTTCGGAAAGTAGCTGCAAGAGCATAATTTATTCATAATTATTTGTTCGTTTCGCATTTTTGGTCCAATATTATTGCTCCAATTATCGCAAAATAAAGTACGAGCATAAATAAGTATGGATAATCAAGTTGATGTGTCTGCTCGTGCACACCAGCGTTCATGTTCCGAGCCAGTAAAATGTGTTCCGAGTGACCTGATATTGATTTGAACTTTAAAATAAACAGGCTTGACGTACATCGTAATTTATAGGTGCAGCCTGTCATTTTGCTGAAAATGGATGACAAAAGCAGTGATTAGGTAAGTTGTGAAAAGAACTATTGTAATGTCTTGAAGATTATATGTTGTATACCATTCGGTTCCGCAGGTCATTTTGTGCTTATCTCAACCTTCCAACCTCTGAAGTCCTTCACTTCTTGGTCTAATAAATAACTAATCGATCACTTCTGTCTCAAATTTTGACGACAATAAAGTTTAAATCATAGACCACACGAAGACAAAATGAATTAAAAACACAAGATTGGCATCTTAAACCCATAAATTTATTTGAGTTATGATACAGTTTTGAAAGGTACAAACAAAAATGTATATACAAATTTTAGGTGCAATATTTGCTTACAATAAAAAATTAAATAACTCTAGAAGCATAGCATCATCATGAAAACAAATACACGATCTATTATTAACTGCTTTAAATTTCACCACAGCAGTTAACCTGCAAATAAAATGTTAAACAAATGGGTAGGTATCCGTATCACAGAAAATAAAAAATTGCAAGGAAACATAGATGTCAATTCTATTTTTTTGTTACTTAACAAATTAAGAAAAAAATATAATGTGAAAAAAAAACTACCTTTACCTACCTAAACATCATTCTAAAAAATATTTGAACAGATCCTGTATAGGTTGTTTATAAATAATTAGAAGAAATGACGAATTTAGTTTTTGTAAACTAAAAAAATTTTGATAGATAGTAAACAAAAAATTAGCATTTTTACTACTGAACAAGACAGCTCGTCTCGAAATTATTAATCAAATAAATTAATACTATACTTAATTACGAACACAGTTGAACAATAATAACAAAAAATTAAAGCTAAAAACTAGTTCTGAGATTTTTCACGCGCAGATAAGCCCAATGCTTCCGCATGCTTTTTCGCTTTCAACCTCAAATCCGCAATACTGGAATTCTTGTGAGCCACAGCTAAAGCAGCAAACTCCAAGGGGTATTGAGGGCACAGTATACTAGCCGGATTTCCACCTACTGCTACTGCAGCTGCATACTAAAATAAAATAAAAATATTAGTTTCCCTTCTGTTACTATTTTGACACATTTCTACCTGATGCGCAGCGCTAATAAATGCCGAATTAATAGCAGAAAACGCAGTGCCATGTTGCGAAAAGGACGTTGACGAAAGTCTCTCGTAGTTTGACAGTCCCACAGATCCAGAACCTAGTGAAAGACCTCGTAATGCAGGCACGTTCATGTACGGAATTACTCTGCAAGGTTCTAGTGGCGTACTGGAGGGAGGGTTGGAGTTGCTCATCATAATACCTTAAATAAAACATGAATACTTGTTGAAACATCAATATCAATAATGCCATTCTAAATTTGGGCCACCCTCAGGTAGCTACCTAGAATATTAGATTTATATCTAGGCCGCAAAGCCTAATAATTAGTTTGAATTCTTCAAAAAGACGCACCTGTTTTTATAGGAATAATGAGGTTGTTCTGCTTAAAATGCATATCTACCGTTTTCCAAAAATTTCAACTTTGCACCTCATAATAGTAATCAATTTTTCTTCAACTGGTGGTAGGTGACTCTTGTGAATCGGATTTTCCGGATAATGTTTGAAGGTGTTTTCCGACATTTCTAGGGCCAGGTTTTTTAAAAGTGTAGGTATAGTTAGACGCACGAAAAATTGAACTTACATAGATGGGAAGGAGTGTGATTTCCACTACTCTGGTGGAGAAAATTGGTATTTCACAGCTTAAAAGAAGACAAAATTGGTCAAAATAGGAAAATGATCCCATAGGAACGTTAGCCGGATATTACAAATAAATTAATGACCCGGAAAAATGGAGCATTGATTTACCAGAACTTAAAATGCAAAAAGAGAGTTTTCTGTCGATAATGGTGAATTAAGGTACAATTATTACCTACATAACAAAACATTATTTATGGCCGCCACGAGTTCGGCATCTTTTGATACATGTGGCCTCATATTTTTACGATATCTGTTGACCCAGGTTATCAAGGAAATTGCGATATCGCATTCATCAGTCCAGATCAGTCCGAGATAGTCTAGAGTCGAAAAGCAAACGGTCATCAGATAAAGTTCGCGATTTTTTTTTTTTTTTTTTTCAACGCCTCGGACATCAATTTGAATTCGCGCTTAAAATCGAATCTTGCCCATTTGAAAAAGTAGAGACATCGCGTAAAGTAGGTAACATCAGTTAACGTACGTGAATCAAGAAGCTTAAAAAAATTTTAAAACGGTTGAACTACATTAGGTTTGTACGTGCTCTAAGAATTCGAAAGATTTAATTTATTAGAATAATTTAGTGAATGTAAGGAAAAATTGTAAGTACATGTAAGAATTGAGACTTTAGTATATAACCATTATTGCAATGACTGATATAAAATTCATTGACTATGGAATAATTGCAATTTAATTGACTTTGAGTGAAATGACTATTTGGCTTTCGAAGAGTAATATTATCGGAATATAAAGCCCAAGACTATTGCCAACTATTGCGTAATTTCTGAGATACACTAGGGTGTCAAAGTTCAAACAACAAAACGTTTTTTTATTTATAGGTACCTCAAAAATCCCTTTCTCGATTTTCGATAAACTTGGCAGATTTGTTTGTTTGACTCAATTAGATATACCGTTATTATGCCAGTGGCTCCCCAGAGGGCAATATCGTTGGTAAAAGTAGAAAAAAAAAATGACACGGCACTGATTTTTCATAACTTTGATAATTTTTTTAAATTAAGCAATTCATGTTACATTTTTTTTAGGAACGAAATTGTCCCCTGGGCGCAACTGGCATAATAACGGTAAATCTAATGGGGTTTCTGAGCTTTAAATAAAAAAACGATTTGGTTAAAAAAACTTTGACACTCTGTATCTCAGAAATTACGCATTTCCGGACACATGTGTATGTGAGAACTTTTTTCCTTAAAATATTGTAAGGAATTACATCCCGAACTTACGAACCGTACTAGGAAACACCCTGTATATTTTTCTATTTTCTGACCACCCTGTACATGCTATTTCAAGTTTTAATAGTTTAATATTATTTTTTCAAGAAGCAGAAACTTTCATGAGGAATAACTTTTTTTCGTAAAATGGGCTCTTTCACTTAAATTTAAATACGTAATTTAAGTATTAAGGGACTATTTTAGGCATATATACTAAAAAAAATGATCTTCAACGTTGAATAAGTTTTTTATAGGCACTTAAAACTGACCAAATTCAAAATGATTTAAAACGCGCCAAGTGATGACGTCATCTAAATAATTTCCATTTGGTACATGCCTGGGAGCAGCTGACGCTCGGCTGCGTTACAGTCTTGTAAAAGGCTCGAATGCGCTGTTGTCGGTTGGTATTTTGCCAACATTTTAGAAATAAATCCATTACAACTTTTAATGTTGACAACTAGTGGCAACACGGTCAAAATGCAAGCGGCGACGTCATAGGAATAAATGCTGAGTTTTTATTTGGAGGTATTTCTTTTTTTTCCATTTTCTCAAGAAGGACTGTGAATTTTTCAAAAGTGAAAATACAGAAAATTCTGTTTTTAGTTGCTTTATCTAATTATTTCAATTTCAAAAATTAGTGAAAGAGCCCATTGATAATAAAAAAGTTTTCCATATGCTGCGAACTTACACTACTTGTATACCAAACACAGAATTTTTCGTTTCGTTTATTCTTCAGTAATTAAAAGCAACCTTCCATGATAATATAGCCTTAAAACTCGTTTTTAAAGTAGTCAAATGATTTCCAATAAATAAAACATGTTTAATAACGTTGCCAATTATGTTACAATATAAATTGTCCTGCGTAAACCAAAACATAATTCTGAACAAAATTTATTGATAACAATGTAAACTGGGGTGAAATGGGGGCCTCAAAATAGAGTTCATGGCATATTCATGCCGAGCATAGAGTTATGAGGATACTAGTCGTGGTTTAAAGATGATTTTCAGTTAGAAATAGCCGTCTCTTCTAAATAATTTAATGTATTAAGTTAAATTTATGTTCCTCTCCAGACACTCTGGACCGCCTCTATTTTATCCTAATGTAGCGGAACATTCCCGCTTTACCACGATTACAAAGAACTTTCAAATTATTTTCTTTCAACGTTTTGGCTTAGTCGTTTTCTTTGCCAGAAAAGTTGAGAGCTATCTTCTAAAGATGCCAACCACTTTTACATTTAAACTTTATACCATGGTTCAGCTATATTTGAATGGGAGGTGAACTTTTCCATTCACAATGTATTGCCTTATTTTAGGAATAATACGGTTTGCAAAACACTATAGATTGAAAACTTTGAAGTCAGTTATGACGAGACAAGTGAGTATATGAAAAAACTAAGCTTCTACTCCTCTAAAGAGACAATTGAAAAAAAATCGATGGGTAAAGGACCCTCAATTAGTAAATCCGTTTAAATAAATTTAGTGCAGGGGTGAATTCTGGGCAAAAGTAATGTATAAATTAAATAGGTAACATGTTTAGTTCATATTCGAAATGAATAAACCTGACTTAACCCCCTATTTGTAAATGTAATTTGCGAATGTGCTAGACTCCCTCCCAAAATTGGGGTGAGACGGTAAATCTCTAAATATCCATGGGCGGGGTTATGTTAAAACGCTACACAGATAATCACTTTAGTTAACTGGTACATGGGGATTGCAATAATCCCCTTATTGTATCATTTAGTCGCTTTTTTAATTTGTGATCCTGAAAACGTGGGTCTTTTTTAATGCTTACTCTAATCCTATATTATTTAAATCCCTATTAAATAGTTAACGTTTAGGGAATGAATTATTGTGATGCAGGAGCTAGACTCACTTGACTTAATTATCTGGATTTTTTTTATTCCGCTCTCGAATAAAATGAGACAGCTAATCCAGATATATTGTTGGGTACCTAATTAAAACAGCTTATATAAATGACCGGGACTATTCACTTGGTATTGCGTAGAGCATATTATGCTTTTTATTTTGACAAATGCTAGGAGCACTTCTTCGAGTTAGTTTAAGTTAGTTTTGGAATACGCATCCTTCAGTCTATAAAATTCGAGTGCCAAAGTAAAGCAACAAATCATGATAACATCACTGGACTTTGACATTCAATATGTGTGGTTGTAAAAGAAAGCCAATCATGGACGAACGTGAAACTACCGCACGCGGACAACGCATCATTGTGGTAGACAGATGGTTCGAAGCTAACGGAGTCGGGGAATAACTGGACAAACTTTAAACTCTCCTTACCAATGGGTACACAATATTTCAAGCTGAGGTACCTACTGGCGATTAATATCTGTGCACAAGAGTGTCTTGAAACGCTTAAAAGACGTCTTTTAACAGACCACATTTTCATACAGTACGTTAGTCAAGCGACTCTGAAGGCTTAAGGAGGCATCAAGTGCAATTCGCAGCTAATTTGGGAGGGTGAAAATATCCTTGAGCAACTGGGCAGACCGTCTCGCAAAGCAAGGCGCTGTTACACCTTTCCAAGGCCTAGGGCCGTTTTGTGGACTCATAAAAAGCCACCTCTCCGAAAATATGAGTAGGTGGGAAAACGACCTAATGCTAGCTCATTAAAGATCCACTCCGGGTCTGAAACAGGCAAAAATACCCATATCCATCCAAGCAAAGAGATTTGAACTACTTCTTGACATGAACAGAAGAGACATAGAACAGTTGTTGGTCTACTCACTGGGCATTGCCTGGTAAAATACCACTTGAAAACAATAGGCAAATCAGACAACGACCACTTGCGAACAAGCAACAGAAACCACAGAACATTTAATCTGAAACGCACTGCTCACTTCTGCAAAAGGCTGAAATGCCTTGAAGGTATACGGCTAACATCACCCCAAGAGGTGGGCATTTTACCAATGAGGAAGCTGGCCTCCTTTGGGACAAGCCTACAATTCTTGTCAACCAATCTAGAAACAGATTCACGCACAAAATATCTGGAAAGGTAACAGTGTTTGAGCGGTTAGAACAAGCTGTAATCACTCCAAATGCAATCTACAATCTAGTTTTGGTATATTAGGAAACTAAAAATTCAACATTTATACCTTAATGTACAGTCACAGTCGCGGCCATTGGAATTGGCACAAACTTTAAAAACGCACCTCGTATTGCATCAAAATCTGACTTTTTTAACAAGCCAGTAATGCCAAAACTGTGTCAAAGTGATAAGTAAGTGGCGAACTAGAACATTTTTATTAAGTTTTTAAAAAAGATTGAAAAAAAATGTACCATATTTTAACCAACGATGAAAAAGCCAAAGCAATTCTAATGATTTCACAAGGGAAAACTATATGTATGTGCAGTCGCCTTAACCCTTGGTTGTGGAAGTAGTATAAAAATTTACAATACAGAATTTAGACCTGCTTCGAAATAAGATTTAAAACACTGCATAATCAATTAATGGTATGCTTTAAGATTATTAACAGACAACTACAATTTTCGTAATTCAATTTACTCAATGCCACGAAGATTGCAAGCAGTAGTTGATAAAAATGGAGGTGCTACCAAATATTAACATTTTTGGTAAGGAGTTAGTTTTTACTAGGCTAGATACAAAATGATTTTTTATTTTTTAGTTGGGGTCCAAATTTGAACTTGGTGGACATAACATTACATACGCCACTCAGTGGCGTAGCGTGAGCTTTCGCCGCCCGGGGCCGACCGGAAATTCGTCGCCCGCTCTATTTCATATATCAGTCAAGAAAAAGTAGTAAAAGTCAAATAGCATCTTCAATAGGAAAGTTTCATATTTTTCAATTCTTTTTTTTTTCAGATACTTCTAGTGATTAGATATTACCTACATAGTTTTCTCTTTTTCCATTTTAATTTACTTACACGTTCTACGAAAAAAAAATTTATTGAAATTCAAATCAAAAACTTTGGCGCGGAAACACCAAATATGCGGGCGACGCAAGAAGCCCTTTTAGGTAATGTTAATATTAAAGAATGATAATTATCTGAATAGTGTGTTTTAGTGACTCCGAGGAGCTCTAGAGCGACACGTTCGGTGTAACTCGATGTATAAAAGAAATATATAAATATGGCAGCGCTCGTGACGTCAAGATTTCGTAAACAACAAACGCAGCAAACGAACTCCTGCTGACGCAGTGCTATTTTTGTGTGTTAAAGTTTGCTTTTTTGAAAATTGTCGCAATGGATGAAGAATATTTCGAAGGACTGCTTTCGAAAATTTTATACCAGTTGCAAGTTCCCTATTGACAGGTTTGTTTACAGAATCGTGACGTCAAAAAAGGTAGCCATCCAATGACATCTTATATCTTAGCCAGCATAGAAACATTGTTTTGGTGGGAAATTTTTCGAATTAAGTATTATTTTTTGTGTAGCAAGGGCGCAGTATCAGTTAAATAAAAATTTGTCATATAAATATTATACATATATGTATAACTATGGATTTAAAACAAATTTGGAAACTTTTATTCCACCTGCAAGTTCCTAGAGTTTTTAGATTTTTGATTAAAATTTGCCGCCCCTTCTTGTATGCCGCCCGGGGCCATGGCCCCCTCGGCCCCCCTCCACGCTACGCCACTGACACCACTGACCACTTTTGTTGGTTACAGTTTTTGTCAAATTTTGATGCAATACGAGGTGCGTTTTTAAAGTTTGTGCCAATTCCAATGGCCGCGACTGTACATACAGTTGGCCAAAGGATCATTTGAAGATGGTTCGAAGATATAGAGGAACTTGGTATGTTTGTTCAACACACGTTATTTGTGATAGACGTTCGATACTGACGAAACACCTAAGTTAACCTGAATAAATTTTCATGTAATTGAATTGATTTGAATATTTAACCAATCGTTACGAATAAGGCTTTCATGGCTGGTGAGAAAGTTCTTTTCGGGCTATCATATCGTGGACTGATGGTACTTCTACCTGTCTTTTCATCTAGTATTACGGTAGACATCTCCATAGACGATATGCTAGAGATATAGGGAGAGTTCTCTTCTTGTACTTCTGATATTTGAACTCGACGTGTGATTTGCTGCCGCTCCCTTCTTGTCTAATGTCGAAGTAGTGTTCGCTCGGTGCGCCCATGAATTCTGTTTTTCAAGAGATGCCTGCATAGTTGCTATTTTTTAAAAGGGAGACGAGGCTCAGTGTGAAAACTACAGAGGAATATCTTTACTTTCTGTTTCGGGACAGATACTTGCCAGGATATTATCGAATCGTCTAATCCTAACTGCCAAACAGAACCTCCCAGAGACGAAGAGTGGCTTTAGACCCAACCGAGGTACAGCTGACATGATTTTCAGTGCAAGAGAAATTCAGAGAACAAAATCGCCCTCTATACATGGCCTTCATAGATTTACTAAAAGCTTTTGATTCGGTCAACAGAGACGCTCTTTGGAAGATATTGGCTAATAGTGGAGTAAAAACCAAGGGAAAAGTCGGGTCAGTTAAGTTAGCCCCCCCCCATAAAAAATTTCTGGATGAAAATTATCCCATAATTTTGCTCTCATTTTGCTCCATTTTGCTCCACTAATTTCGATTTTTGCTCCATTACAGTGGAGAGACTATGTGGCCTATTAGGTGGGGGGGGGCTGAATTAACGCTAGCCCCCCCCAGTGAAAATTCAGAAATTTGATCATGCTCATTTTTCTCCGAGTTTTGCTCCATTTTGCTCCACTATCGGCGAGTTTTGCTCCATTACCAGGAGAGACCTACAGAGCTTCCAAGAATCTCTCCCAGCCCCCCCCCGGTGAAAATTTTGAAATTTGATCATGCTCATTTTGTTCTCCGAGTTTTGCTCCATTTTGCTCCACTATCGGCGAGTTTTGCTCCATTACCAGGAGAGACCTACAGAGCTTCCAAGAATCTCTCCCAGCCCCCCCCCGGTGAAAATTTTGAAATTTGATCATGCTCATTTTGTTCTCCGAGTTTTGCTCCATTTTGCTCCACTATCGGCGAGTTTTGCTCCATTACCAGGAGAGACCTACAGAGCTTCCAAGAATCTCTCCCAGCCCCCCCCGGTGAAAATTTTCAAATTTGATCATGCTCATTTTGTTCTCCGAGTTTTGCTCCATTTTGCTCCACTACCGGCGAGTTTTGCTCCATTACCAGGAGAGACCTACAGAGCTTCCAAGAATCTCTCCCAGCCCCCCTACCCGGTGAAAATTTTGAAATTTGATCATGCTCATTTTGTTCTCCGAGTTTTGCTCCATTTTGCTCCACTATCGGCGAGTTTTGCTCCATTACCAGGAGAGACCTACAGAGCTTCCAAGAATCTCTCCCAGCCCCCCCCGGTGAAAATTTTGAAATTTGAATATGTTCATTTTGTTCTCCGACTTTTGCTCCGTTTTGCTCCATTATCGGCGAGTTTTGCTCTATTACCAGGAGAGACTTACAGAGCTCCCAAAAATCTCTCCTAGCCCCCCCCCGGTGAATTTTTTAAAAATTTGAACATGTCCATTCTGTTCTCCGAGTTTTGCTCCGTTTTGCTCCATTATCGGCGAGTTTTGCTCCATTACCAGGAATGACCTAGAGAGCTCCAAAGAATCTCTCATTCATATCATTTTGTTCTCCGAGTCTTGCTCTATTTTGCACCATGATCAGCTCGTTTTGCTCCATGACTCGCTCCATGACGAGCCGCTTCCGGGTGCCACGCTTTAAGCGCTCAACGCTCTCGAATTAGGCCGAAGTACTCCGGCTACAATTTTACACATTCGGGCGAACAGAGTTTGGCGCTCTCAAGCTGCTCTCACTTTCCTCGCCTGTTTCCCTTGATGCACCTGTAACTGATTTTCAAACGTTCGCGTGCAAAACGCATTGAGTATAATGGGCGTGAAATGCTCCAGGTGCTTCGCACACTGCACATGAAAGCGACTAGAATGAACTACGAGGAATATCTCCTAGCAACATGGGTGAAAATTTTGGAGTTTTTATATGCGCATTTTGTTTTCCGAGCTTTGCTCCATTTTGCTCCATGATCGGCGAGTTTTGCTCCATTACTTGGAATGACCTCTAGGGTCCTTATTCTTGAAACAGGGGAGCAGCGTTTCCATGAGAAAGAGTGTTCCGCCTTTGTTGAAGTCCACAGCACAGATCCTGACGGACGACCTCTGAAGGGGAAGAGGAAGCCAATGCGACAGAACTCATAGCGACAGATTTTATGAACCTAGCAAGCCTACCAAAACGATCGAGATATACTTAATAGCCTGTTGACTAGAAAAGGACAACAAATAATGCGTAGGAGTTGTGTGTGTTCGCCGTCGCACTCCTTCGGTCCTTCAATATTTTTGCGGCGGACTATACTCATAATAGTTGTATTCCTTTCAAGAGTTTGGAACACTCGAGCTACTCGCTCCGGTGTTAGTCAAAATGATTTTAAAGGGAAAGATGCGGGGTGCAACAAACACTTTTCGAAAGGAATAAGCGCGTAACGCCCCGGAGCTGTTCCGGAGCTCCTCCTAGGTGTGAAAGAAATACAACTAATGTAACATGAGCCGCTTTCCAGTATGGGAGTTTGACGCCCGGAGCTACTCGGGGCGTTGAGCCCCCGAGCTGTACGTACGCGTCAACCTGTCAGCTGTCACATCCGTGGGTGGCTATTTATTTATTTATTTCTTGTTATATCTCAAGATTGAACATTTTAAAAAATATAGTTTTGATTCTCTTTCATTTATGATACATAAAAAAACAAATTGCACAAACAAACAGATAATTATTTTTAAAATTTGACATATTTGACACTAAGACGGGCGTCTCACGTCATGATACTGGAACGGTACAAATCTAGTGCGTGGCGCCCCCGAGGTGCTCTGAAGCGCGCCAATGTGCATACTGAGCCGCTTTCCAGTATGCACATTGGCGCGCTCTAGCGCGCTCCAGAGCACCTCGGGGGCGCCACGCACTAGATTTGTACCGTTCCAGTATTATGGCGTGAGACGCCTGTCTCAGTGTCAAATATGTCAAATTTTAAAAATAATTATCTGTTTGTGCAGTTTGTTTTTTTATTTATCAAAAATGAAAGAGAATCAAAACTATATATTTTAAAATGTTCAATCTTGAGATATAACAAGAAATAAATAGATAAATAGCCACCCACAGATGTGACAGCTGATAGGTTGACGCGTACGTACAGCTCGGGGGCTCAACGCCCCGAGTAGCTCCGGGCGTTACACTCCCATACTGGAAAGCGGCTCTGGAAAGCGGCTATGGGAACGGCCGTCAGATAAACTCGTTCTGCTCCAAAGTGAACAAGGAACGGTTTGGAACAGAAAGAAAGAGCAAGAAAATTGGATAAAGGAAGGCCAACAACCCTCAACTAACAGGATGGCTTTTCCCCATAAAGCCTCACTTGCGCAAAATTCTCTCTTTTTTGACATTGCTTCGACAATTTGACGTTTGATACACGCATAAAACGTCAAATTGTCGAAACAATGTCAAAAGAAGAGCGAATTTCGCGCAAGTGAGAATGAGGCATAAGGCGTACGTTCGCTTTTCGACTAGTCGTGACGTCACTGAAGTCTTGAGGTCTACATTGACGTCAAAATGACACAAATGGTGGGGAGTTTTCGCGTGAACATGGCAGACACTTTCAGCTAGATAAGCCATTCTATTAAGATTTAGGGTTCTTGAAGGAAGGCCAAGTTTTTGAATTCACCAATTGCTTATGCGCATTTCTCTTTATGAGGAGTAACCTATCCTTGTTTTGCTGCTGTCAAATGACAAGGACAGCATTACATCGGTGAAAATGCGCATATGTCATTGTGGATTTCAAAAGCTTGCCAAGCCAGTAAATCAGTAAACTGAATTTTGATTTTGGAACGATTTGCAGCAAATACCATCGTCACCAAAAGTAACTGGGTACATTACTAACAGTTAAAAAAAGATCACCGCCATAAATAGCTATTTCGGAAAAATAAAAGGCTGTCCCTATAATTTACGACGTCTGTCAAATTTGTTCACTTGAAAATAGGCGCCATCCTTGTCTCATCGATTTGCACTGTCATGTCAATATAAAATCATTCGGAACACATTTCACTGCTCCGAACATGGGCGCTCGAGCAAACGAGCTTGATTATCGGTATTTATTTATGACATAAATAACTATTTTTGCAAGCGATTCCCATTTGTAAATTCAGTGCGTACTTAGACTATTTCTGTCTTTTTCTAGAAGCACGTGAAAAAAAAAGGATCGAAATTAGTTTTAACTAACAGGGCTTCTTGCGGGCTCTGTTTGTCTATTTGTACCAAAGTTACACCAGTCTGCACCAGGTGCACCAAAAAGTCAGTTTGTCTCTGTCAGACCCATACAAAAAAAAAATATAGGAATAAACCTTGGCTAAACAAACACGTTTGGTGTAGAAAGTGTCGGTTCGTGCCTTGTTGGTGCGAATAAACAAACAAAGCTAGTGAAACCAGGGACGACCGTTCTCTTCATAGCCATTATACTCGATGCGCTTTGCACTCAAATGCTTGAAAATCAGTTAGGTACAGGTGCATCAGGAAAAAGAGGCGAGGAAAATGAGAGCAGCTTCAGAGCACCTGATTGCTCAAAGCGTACGTGGCACCCGAAAGCAGCTCAGGCTCAGGTAATGGAGCAGAACTCGCCGATCATGGAGCAAAACGGAGCGAAACTCGGAGAACAGAATGAATATGATCAAACAAAATTTTAACTGGTGTAAGGGGGCTAGAAGAAATTCTTAGGAGCTCGTAGGTCATTCCAAGTAATGGAGCAAAACTTCCAAATTTTTACACGTGTTGCAAGGAGAGATTCCTGGGAGCTGTCTAGTTCATTCCAGAGCCGCTTTCGGGTGCAGTGTGCGAAGCACGAGCATTTCACGCTCATTATACTCAATGCGCTTTGCACTCGAACGCTTGAAAATCAGTTACAGGTGCTTCAGGGGAAACAGGCGAGGAAAGTGAAAGCAGCTTGAGAAACTATGTTCGCTCGAATGTGTAAAATTGGAGGCGGACTATTTCGGACTAACTCGAAATTTCAAGTTTCAAAATTTTCACTGGGGGGCAAGAAGAGATTCTTTGGAGCTCTCTAGGTCATTCCTGTAATGGAGCAAAACTCGCCGATAATGGAGCAAAACGGAGCAAAACTCGGAGAACAAAATGAACATGTTCAAATTAAAAAAAAATTCACCGGGGTGGGGGGGCTAGGAGAGATTTTTGGGAGCTCTGTAGGTCTCTCCTGGTAATGGAGCAAAACTCGCCGATAGTGGAGCAAAATGGAGCAAAACTCGGAGAACAAAATGAGCATGATCAAATTTCAAAATTTTCACGGGGGGGGGCTGGGAGAGATTCTTAGAAGCTCTGTAGGTCTCTCCTGGTGATGGAGCAAAACTCGCCGATAGTGGAGCAAAATGGAGCAAAACTCGGAGAACAAAATGGGCATGATCAAATTTCAAAATTTTCACCGGGGGGGGCTGGGAGAGATTCTTGGAAGCTCTGTAGGTCTCTCCTGGTAATGGAGCAAAACTCGCCGATAGTGGAGCAAAATGGAGCACAACTCGGAGAACAAAATGAGCATGATCAAATTTCAAAATTTTCACCGGGGGGGGCTGGGAGAGATTCTTGGAAGCTCTGTAGGTCTCTCCTGGTAATGGAGCAAAACTCGCCGATAGTGGAGCAAAATGGAGCAAAACTCGGAGAACAAAATGAGCATGATCAAATTTCAAAATTTTCAGCGGGGGGGCTGGGAGAGATTCTTGGAAGCTCTGTAGGTTTCTCCTGGTAATGGAGCAAAACTCGCCGATAGTGGAGCAAAATGGAGCAAAACTCGGAGAACAAAATGGGCATGATCAAATTTCAAAATTTTCACCGGGGGGGGCTGGGAGAGATTCTTGGAAGCTCTGTAGGTCTCTCCTGGTAATGGAGCAAAACTCGCCGATAGTGGAGCAAAATGGAGCAAAACTCGGAGAACAAAATGAGCATGATCAAATTTCTGAATTTTCACTGGGGGGGGGGCTAGCGTTAATTCAGCCCCCCCCACCTAATAGGCCACATAGTCTCTCCACTGTAATGGAGCAAAAATCGAAATTAGTGGAGCAAAATGGAGCAAAATGAGAGCAAAATTATGGGATAATTTTCATCCAGAATTTTTTTATGGGGGGGGGGCTAACTTAACTGACCCGGAAAAGTCGCTTCCTTCTCGATTTTTTTTTTTTTTGAGGTCTAACCAGATGAAACCTATACAGGATGATTGGTTATGCTCTTGTGCATCGAAAATGGCCAATTACGACTTTTTTCGCGGGGTCAGACATTTTTTATTCCAAAAAATGTCAACAATTTGCCGAAATGTTATTTCCGTGCTTTTTTAGACCCACCACGCGATAACTCCGAAACTAATAAACCTATCAACGTGTTTTTTTTTTTTAATCAGTAGAGGACATATAGGCGGTGATAACTGTGATAGTTTGAATCCCATAGTGAATGTACTTTTTTTTGGAAAATGGTTTGAACTTCAAATTGTACTTTAATTGCAGCATGTTTTTCGGTAAGCGAGAAACTTTTTTATTTGAACGAATTTTGTCATAGTATCTGCGTATGATATGACGAGAAAGTATCCAAAAAATTTTACAAAAAAAAACAACCATCTGTAACAAATCGTTTTCTAGTTATCCTCGATTAAAGTAATGAATATCCAGAGCGCGCGATCAAAATTTGCGCGATGTACCTACTTGACGTCGCGTCGCGACGGCACGGGCAACAAATGAGTGCGTGTAGTGGAGATGCCCTTATATTAATTGTGTTTGTTTTTGTTGTCTTTTAGCTACACACGTCGAAGCCGATTTGATAGTTTGTTGACATAATCGTTTTTCTTAATCTATGCGTTTTCCTTTGTTAAAGTTTTTTTTATGCCTGTGTGCTTTATTTAGAAGTTACCTACTTTATTCAATTAAATAACTTGTGTAAGTTAATTATTATTATTAAAAATGGAATGTTTAATTTGTCGGGAGCCTATACACGAACATGACCAAATGGTCGTCCAAAATCCTCGACAAAAAGGCCTAGAAACAATTATAAAAATCTCAGAAAAGAGACAAGATGGCTTTAGCAAGCTAATTTTATTGGAAAAAGATCACATTTTAAGTGGAAAAATTAAAGTGAAATATCACAAGGCTTGTAGACAATCTTATACGAGTGTACAAAATGTGAGGACTCAAAATATCGAGGAACAGGACGAACATTTCAAACTATCCTCTCGAAGTAGCCAGGAAGGATTTAATATACGAATTATGTGCTTGATTTGTAATAGAACAGGAAAAAAGGGAAAACAGCGTTTAACTTCCGTTCAGACAGGTAAAGCATGCAACTCATAATTATAATAATCTTTTCTTTACGTTTTGTTTAAAATAGATTGCATACCAACAGTTTAGGGTGGATTATTAAGTTTATTGATTGTTTTTCTTTGCGTACTGAGGGTACCTATGTAGTTTAGATTTCTAGATTCACTAGCCATTTTTTCCAGGAACTGGAAAAAGTACCTTTAACAAAGTAATGGAAGCTGCTAAAAAAAGGGACGATATAGATATGATTTCAAAGTTGAGTTGCTATGAAGATCTTTTCGCATATGATGCGAAATATCACAATTGCGAGTATATAGCGAGTCGCAGTATTAAAGCAACACAGAATAAAAACATTAAAAATCCGGTATCTTTAAAAAATACTTCTGTTCTGAATGAAGAAGTAGGATCGAGCAGTTCTAGCGATTCATTTGATCTATTTACAATTCCCACTGAAAGTAACAGTCATAATAATATTCTGAGGAATTCTGAGAAAACAAATGCAAAAATTTGAAAACCATAAACGTACATTTCCAACCCCCAATAATATTAATCAAGAAACCTTCGAAAAACAAGTACCAGAATATTTACTCAAATTTGTATCCTGGATAATTGATGATGCTTCATATGAAGAGGTTAACCAGAATACTTCAAAAGCAATTATCCCATGTAATATCATTATGGCACTTTCTGACAAAGAATATAAAATAAATTATTTTCAAAACAAGGAACTCCTGTTAATTCTGTTTATGTGCCTCCAGGGATCAAAATTGTTGACGATAGGAAACAAAATTATATTCACGCCAGTATAGACAATTTTGACCTGAATGAAGACACCATTGATGGGAAAAATACTACACACTGCATGGCTATGGTAGCTTTTCAAAATCATGATACAGATCAAAGTTTTGTTTACGAAAACATTCCCAGGGAAGGAGCATACTCCCTAGGCATGGAAGAACTTCAAACATTCACACAGTCCATATTAAAATATCGAAAACCAATGCAGCGTCCAGAACCTGCTCCTTTAAAAAAAATTATTTTAGACATGAAAACTGATAACATTTCGAAGAAAATCAATACTACATGGCGACTTCTCCGTAATTTCGAAGAAGATGCAAAATTTCCTAATTGGTCAGAATATAATAACATAATTTCCGAAAACAAAATACCTGTATCTGATATTTTTTATTTGCCTTTTATTAATAATCCACCAACCGAATTTGATACTATTTATACCTCAATGGTCAGATTAGTAGAACTTGCAAATGCAATAAAGCAAAACCATATTATAATTACAGCAGATTTGGCAATATATTCAAAAGCTCAAGAAATCCTATGGAATAATCCTGAACCTCAAGATAAAGTTACATTAATGCTCGGAGGAATGCACCTTAACATGGCTTTTATTGCCAGTATTGGATATATTTTCAGCGATGGAGGTCTGTGTGCAATTTTAACAGAAACGGATACATATGCTGAAAATACTTGCAAAATGATGCTGGAAGGAAAGCAATACTCCAGAGCCATTAGAGGATTAACCTTGGTTGGAGATGCACTTTCTAGACTATTTTTTCAATCGGTTCTTAATTGGTGTGAATCACAAGAAAATTTAACCTTTCTCACACCTGAGTTGAAGGCCAATCTACAAAGTTTAATTCAAGACTTCACAAACTCGAGTTTTTGTCGAAGCCGCTTTGAAGGATTTCTCAAACTCATCAGCTCTTCAGACCAAATTATATCAGACTTTGTTGTTAGTGGTTCATCAAACTCGAACACATTTAAATACTGGCATTCCCTTCTTGAAGCAATTGATCTTTTGTGGAGATTACTACGGTCGGAGAGAAATGGAGATTTTTCTTCCCATTTGTGCGCAGTAATTATTTCAGAGTGCCCTATTCCCAGGAACAAACTAAGGCCCAGTGGTACAATCGAAGCTTATAAATCGTGGCTTATTAAAGCTTAACTGTTACTTGTACTTTCCTATTTAAAATTCATTACTGTCAACGTGTTGTCAAATCTTACAGCTGTGCATTTTAAATGGGAAGGTTTCAAGTACCAGAAAGCTTAACTAAGCCATGATAGGCTTCAATTGTACAACCGGGCTTAAAGAAAAAAAATACTTATGGTAAATAATTCCAAATTAACAGTAACAAAGCTAAATAATATTTACGAATAAACGTTTTTTACTATTAATAAATGATTATTTGAATCAAATATTGTTTACTTACTGGTAATAAATATAAAGTTATGTTTAATCCAGCAAAAGAAACCAGAATTTATTATTAACAAACGTATATTTTTGAAAAATATGATCAATTTACTATTAGTAAAGACAGAAAATCCAGAAGCAAACACCAACTTCAGAGAACAAAATATTTATTTATTATTAATATGCGTTAATTAACTATTATTTGATAGAGTATATCATTAAATAAGTGCTTTATTCTCAAATTTTAAATAAATAATTTGTGTGTTGTGACCAAAGGTTTAATAAGCCATATTTCAATAAGCGATTTAGTAATAGTCACTAATTTTAGGTTATTATTACTAACTCCTTCTTTCAGTGTAATGACACTTTGCCATATCTGGCGGCTGCTGGCAGAAACCTATACTTAAAATGGGTCCCTGTTTACTTGTCAGATATGGAAAATTTGAAAACTAAAGTGCCTTATATGTTTGATTATTTAGCAGATGGTAACTGTGTAGTGAAAAAGACAAGTGATAAATTATTTAATTGTGTGGCATCCGATATGGCACTTGAGCAGTCAATAAATAAAGATTGCAAAAGTTCTGCAGGAATTATCGGATTTTCTCAAAAACCGACAGCACTTCTTCGCTGGATGACTACTCGGCATACGTTAGGAGAATACTCTAAGAAATTTATATGTATGTATGACAATAGAAAATACTCACCGAAATAATTATATAGATGTTTTTCTTTTTTTTTTTTTTCAAGGTTCCATTTCAAACTCTTACAAAACAGCCGTAAAAGAAGAAAGGGCCCTTTTGGCTAAAAACGAGCAAGACGTGTTAAAAATAATTAGATGTATTGAAACAGACTGGTGTAATCCATTTAATTTGAAATCTGTACCAAGTGAATTAATAAATATATGTACTGGTAAAATCCTAGATGGCGGAACAGAAAAAAATTTGGTAAATTTTCTCAAATCTTCACAAGAAAGTTTCAAATTTGTTAAATAACTCCACGGGTAAAAGTTTCTGGACTCCAATAAAGAGGAATAAGCTATTAACTTTTAAAGATGCCAAAGTTAAAATAAAGTCCATAGCCAAAAAAAAAATTATTGGTTCTGAGTCTATGTTTCGAAGGATAATTTGTGCAGTCCGCTTTCAAGACCTAGATCTGTCAGATATATTGACATATGAATTAACATTAGTTCCAGCATCCCTATTTTATGAGGATGGTTCGATGAGGAAAACGGCAAAATCTGATTTTGCAAAAAAAATTGAAAGTTTTGCAACAAACATGATAGAATGTCCCGCCGTAGATTCAATCATTATCGACGCAATGGTTTCAGTTCAAGAATTAGTTGCTGCTTCTTTTACCACTTTCAATGACCTTGCAGAAATATTTGTTAATAAAATTTTGAGGGAAGGGCGAAAACACAGAGCAAAACGAATAAATTTAGTATTTGATACATACATTTCAAATTCATTGAAAAATGCGGAAAGAAAAAGACGTGGAGATTTTACTGCAGATTTCAAAGTATCTGGTGCTCGAAAAGTTCCAAAACTCAAAGAATTTATTAAATCTGCTTCAAATAAAACGGCATTAGTGAATTATTTATCCAACTATTTTTTGGAAAAGGGGCCTTCTATACTTAACAATGAGGAAGAAATATTAATAGCAGGAGGATTCAAGAATGCCGAAAGTTGCTTTCTGTTGACGAAAAACGATAAACCACAAAACGTAGAAAAATTAAATAGCAACCAAGAAGAAGCTGATACGAGGATAATTCTTCACCTATTAGATGATCTTCCGACTTGCAATTCAATTCTAGTGAAGTCCGTGGATACAGATATATTAATTTTGCTAATTCATTATTTCTGTATCATTCCTGACATGACCGGACATAAAGTTTTTATGCAATTGGTCCACAGCACAAAAACGCACTATGTGTGTTTGTCCGAAATTGTAACAAATATTGGACAGAAAATTTGTAGAAAATTATTAGCTGCTCACAGTCTTACTGGTTGCGATACAACAAATGCGTTCTATAAAATAGGTAAAAAAACAGCCTTTGATGTTTTGTTCAAACATATTGACAAGTTGGAGGACCTCGAGAGGCTTCCAGAACTTTCCGAAGAAAACGCTATTGATGTAAGTCAACAATATATTCTATTATTATATAAAAACAATGATCCAGGAGTTCGCAACCTTAACGAATTACGTAATAAGTTAACACGAAATACAAATCGGCCGGCATCAGAATTACCTCCGACGGATGATGCATTCAAACAGCATCTGAAAAGGTAAATTCTCGATCTCTTCAATTATTCGTATCACACTATTTTAAAATGTTTTTTTAGATGTATATATCAGTTAAAAATATGGTACAGTAGCCACTTAAACAAAGTCATATTCGAGAATCCTAGTAACTATGGATGGACTTTTGAGAATGATGTATGGATACCAAATTTCTCATTAAAGGATCCTGTGCCAGATGTTGTGAGAAAAACTCTATCGCTATGGTGTTCTGATAAAAATTGTAATGTGTTGCTCAAGGACTTAAGTGTTGCAACGACTGTAAATATGCGTGCGATAATAAACCACTTACCACCCAAGAATGTTCGTCCGATTCAGAAGAGGAAGATTTTTAATCGAGTTTTTAATAAATTATAAAACAAAATAAAATATCGAAGATAAAGAGAATATAGGTTTCGGTTTCACATTTAAATCATTATTTTACCGCAGCCTCTCCCGCTCAATGTGTAGAGGTTCCCTTATTCAGACAGCCATGTGATAAGCCGCGCGGCGCGCGGACGGACTCTGGCCCGGAGTACTTGCAACTTTAATCAAATATCACAAATAAACAATTTGTTACAGATGGTTGATTTTTTTTTTTTAAACTTTTTTGATACTTTAGGTGGGTTCGGGATGACTGTGCTATAAACTCCAACTGCAATAAACACTCCCGATGCGTTCGGGTATTGTCATTTTGAGCTAAAAGAGTAACTCCACATGCTTTCGGGAAGGACGTGCGGGAGTCAAAAGAGCTTACTCTGAAAGCACCACCTCGTCATCAGCAAGCGCCGGAGCGGGCATGCGCATTGTGTGCGTTTTCGTGATTTTGTGTCATTTATCCTATTTTTTTGATTGCGACAATCGACTATTCGACTAATCGACAGTCAACAAATCAATATTTAATCTGTAATTACCTGGTAAATGAATGCAATGGATTTTAAACTGCGTATTTGACATGCAAGCAACGCGTAATTTCACTGAAATTTCCAATGATAATCTTGATGACTTCTAAGACAAGTCACCGAAATAAACGTCTTCAACAAAATCAAATATAGGCACCAAATACCAAAAATTCATAGAAAAGACTCGAAAAACGTTTGTTGTTTTTAAAATAATACTTGTCATTTGTGGGATAGGTTAAGTTAAGAAACTCCAAATGCACCTTGGCCGTTCGGTTTTACTAATACACTCCAAAAGCTTTTTGATCACGTGATAAAAACGCCACTCCAACTCTACTCGAGCTCCGCTTGGCCGTCCCGAACCCAGCTTTTGTCGTCATATCATACGCAGATACTATGACAAAATTCGTTCAAATAAAAAAGTTTCTCGCTTACCGAAAAACATGCTGCACTTAAAGTACGATTTGAAGTTCAATCCAGTTTCCAAAAAAAAATTGAGTCACTATGGGGTTTAAACTACCACAGTTATCACCGCTCATATGTCCTCTACCGATTAAAAAAAAAAATTATGTTGATAGGTTTATTAGTTCCGGAGTTATCGCGTGGTGAGTTTAAAAAAACACGAAAATAACATTTTGACATATTTGTCACATTTTTCGAGATAAAAAATGTCTGCCCCCGCGAAAAAAGTCGTAACTAGCCATTTTAGATGCACAAGAGCATAACCGATCATCCTATATAGGTTTCATGTGGTTAGACCTTCAAAAAAAAATTTGAAACATTTTTATATCGTTTTTACTCCACTATAAGGTTGGGTGTCCACAAAAGGACATCCAGATACTTCGCCTGCTGCATGATAATATGAATGCAACCGTCCTAAGCAACGATGGACAAGGAGAGTCTTTCCAAATAACTACGGGCATTAAGCAGGATTGTGTTATGTTTATAGGATCCATACTTTACCTTGTTGAGGGTCACTTATCATCAGGAGTGGAAATCCTGTACAGACTTGAAGGCGGCTTATTCACCCTAATACGGATGATGAAATCCTGATGACCAATACAGAGAAAGATCTTCAGGCAAATATCGATGCATTCAACCAGGCATACAGGAGAATCGGCCTAGAGGTCAACTTCAACAAGACGCAGATTCTGCACCAACCCGCACAGGGCACTAATCCCCAAGCTCCATATATAACTATAAATTATGATTCTTTGCAGAACGTAGAACACTACCCATATCTTGGGAGCCATCTATCAGTGAATGCAACCATTGACGCTGAAATCCAACATCGCTCGAAGTGTGCTAGTGCGGCGTTTGGTCGACTTCTAGTCTCCAACAATCACGACATCAGCGCTGAGACCAAACTTCGCGTCCACAATGCAGTTGTAAGACCAAGACTTACATATGGCTGCGAAACATGGATCTACAGAAGACACATAAAAAGCCTAGAAAAATACCATCAGCGCGGCCTAAGAAGAATCCTACTCCTGCCATTTAATGCAGGACCGACAAACGAACATTAGTGTTCTAGGGGAGGAAGGCCAAAATAACTAGCATAGAAGCCCTCATCATTAAACACCATCTTCGCTGGACAGATCACATCGTCTATATGCCCGAAACACGTCTTCCACGACATATTCGCTACAGTCAACTGAAAGAGGGAAAACGAAATCAAGAAGGTCGATAGATCGATCGCCTATGATCATGATGATGAATTCTGTTTGATGGGAGTATCTGAGAAGCCTCAGTCTCCCGAAATCTTTAAATGGTGTTTGATTTGGCAGCCTTACAGAAAAGCTAGGGAGCACATAAATAATTGTGCTTTTTCTTATCTAATCCTAGCGTCAAATTATTCGATTTTTGTATGTCTTCAGGCGATGTACCAAGTTATTTTCTGGGACTGTAATTATCTAGTTTGAAACTAGATTTTCTTTCTTCAAAAGGTGTGGAGTTGAGCTTTTTTTTGAAAGTTTAATGGGCCTGGTTTATGGCCAAGGAAGAAACGATCTACCCAAAATTGGAGTGTGGTAACCTGGGTAAATGTCAACCTCGCTCACTCAACCTTTCAATCAAGATTTTGAGGGGTCACAGTTAGCACCTATCTATTAAAATGCTGAACATCACACAAAAATGCGCACCTTTATAAAAAAAAAATTAAGGCATGCAAGCGATATTTGAACAACGGATAAAACCTAAGTGAGCCATACTGTATACAAATATATTTATATAGTTTTCAATTTTGATTTGATACTCATCGCTAGGTATAAAAATCGATGGTGGATGCAAAAGAATGTTCATAAAACCTTTCCAAAATTAAAACGTGAAATTTTTGCGAACTCAAATAAAAAAAAGAGAAATATGTAACGCCCTTGAAAGCGATGAAGTAAGCGAGAGTCAGTAAGTATAATTTAGTAGCCCCAAAGGGCCATACTACTCGGGGCAGGCCAGTCTTCTTATGCTCGCCATTTGAATGACTGAATGTTGGAAAATTGCACTCCGGGGGAATTATTTCATTTGATTGAAAACTCTCGCCTTAGCGGTATTTTTTAGGTCCGCTTCTCTATATAAATTCGATTATGTACCGCAGATTTTTTTGCCGAAGGCCCGGCCCTAATTTATATATCACTTTACGGGCTGAGCGAGGCGCTCGGGCCCTCGAAAATAGGAAGAAGTTTTGCGATAATTTGATAGAGATGCTTCTAAACACTTCCCCTAAGCTATAAAATTTGTTGTTCATTTAAAAAGCAGTTTCTTGGAATTTTATGATTATGTTCCGGATTTTATTCGATTAGAAAATTTGTAGCTACTGTGGACGTTTTTCATGGAGATTAATCACTATTCCTAAAAGCTGGACTTTAATTAAAAAATTTGCTTAAAAACTACGTTAAACCTTGGTACAAACCTTTTTGCATCTGATTTTCATGTTTTCTGCATTTAGCTCTCCGATTTTGAAACCAAACCTGTAAAAAAAATACATTATTTATTTATTTGAAAAAAAAAATAAAAAATCAAAACAAGTTCAGCTTTTTGCTTTCATGCACATACTGTAACGTTAAAGTCGCATGGTACTTAAGCTCAATAATGAAGTGTATTTTCCAAAAGAACTTTGCTAACATAATAATAAACATAAAAATTACTGATCATTACAAAAATTGTTCTCATTATCAGATAATAATAGGCTTAAAGGTTACTTGTAATACTATACAGACAGGACCAGGGGCCCAATTCTTGGAAAATATCGCATACGAAATTTGATATGATTTTGAAGTTCGAACGCTTCCCATTTGATTTACAGCCAAATTCGAATCAAATTTCGTATGCGATATTTTTCAAGAATTCGGCCACAGGCTACTAGACACATAGGATAAAATGGGACCAACTGACTGATACCCATGTCACTGTATGTCGAGCTGGATGTTATCAAAATTTGTGCATCTTCAGCAGCTTCGGCAGCTCGTATACTCGGCAGCACGGCCTTGATTCGCTGAGATCGGAAACAAGCTAATACGTCTTATTACTCCCTGTCTAGGAGGTTGGTCCGGTCTGTATAGTTTGATAATCATAAAATCTCCAGATCATAGTTGTTAAAATTCTAGATTAAATTGCCGAAAAAGTCAGCATAGATATTCAAAAAATTTGAAATCTATTGCCTCCGTTCCTTGGACTTGTGTCTTGTGGTGGGGAAAAAACTCATGAACATTTTTGCGAACTTTGGTACTTGAAACAAAATGAAAATATATGATATGTTTCACTATTCGCAACTCTATAATTATATTCTGCCTGATAATTTTTATTTAGAGTTTCAACAAATAGTGGGTTTTCATTCCTCCACAAGTTAAAAAGCATAAATACAATTAATCTCCAATTACTGAGATCGTATCTTCAAATGAAATCCCCTAAAATTAGTTCAAAACACTTAGTATCAATTTATTAAGTGGTCTGTAAGGGCTGTAAGTTGTATAAGTGTCCAGCGAAGCCATTTCGTTCAACCGAATGGTTTTCAATATCAATCACGTTTAATGTTCCCCTAATGCCGTTAATCTACCACCTAATCGATGCTACTTGTACCATTTCCATTCCCTTCACGTCATACGTATTCGTTACGAAATTATCAGCTAATAGACGCATTAGTCTGAGTAATAGAGCCACAATAAGAGAGCGCATTTTTTTTGAGCAGGAAATCGAACCGTTTAGCTGCTTTTTGCTTCGACGTTTCGACCTTTTATTTTCTTTTGTTGCTTTGAACTTTGTATGTCGGACTTTATTATTTTGAAGTTTTAAATGAGCTCAATTCCTTTTTCTACTATTTTCTTCACAACCTTTCTGTCTTGAAGGGTTTTTACATTATTGGTAATGATTGTTGAAGGAAGTTTTTTGAGAGTTTAAAGCCATTAAAAATGATGGTAGATCAAAAAAAGTGATTCAATTGTACCATGTCGATACTTGAAATAATAAACGCATTTCATCCATACATCAGGATCTCAGTATTTCTGGATAAAAAATTCAAGATGACTAACATGCGAGTTCTGATAAAATCGTTTTAAATCCATGTCTTATTTCCGTTTTCGTGCAGGAATAAAAATTGGCTTGAAATCAAATTGAATTCTATGTGGTACAAAATGATAGTTACGATATGCTAGCTAACACAGCTAAGATTTTTTATCTGTTTGTCTGCTATGAAGATATAAACTGTTCAAAGACCATTTTCGACTAGCATTATTTATTTGTTCATTGAAAAAAATTATATCTGCTTCACACAAAAATATTTTATCAATATTGACTTTAAAAATGTTATAAGGAGTTAACACCTTCTTACATAATATCACTCCGGAATCTACCATAAACGCTTTTACGAAAACCAAATTGTGTCTCTGTCACTGATAGATATAGATACAAATTAGAATTATATTAACAGCAGTTTGGAAATTAGACATATAGAGCGATTACACTCCTTGGCAATCGATTTTTTCGGCAAACAGGTGAACATTTTCTTGAGGGATATTCCTAGTGCAGTAAGTTATGAAACGTTCGGAGAGACATTCTCATTTCTCGGGTAGTTCCAAAGTCCGCCTGGATCCAACAAATTTCTCTCCCCATTATTTTATGGAATTAATTCCGACTTGTTTGTTTAATGGCTTAAACGTAGGTATAATACGGCGGGAGCAGTATCTACTGAGAAAAATGAACTGCTCCTGTCGGAACCATTTTATAATCTGAACCTACTTCTTTACATTTTGCTTCCTAAAATGTCTCTCTAGATTTTCGTTTGTCTGATCGCACTTTTACATAATCTTCGCTTTTCATTGAGAATAAGAATCTCCGGAGTCATCCAACTCATTCTCCGATTTCTTGAAGTGTGCAAAGATTTCTTTGCAAGTATTCACTAATTATACGATTCTTAACATGGACAATTGTTTTTAAACCTGAAACTATTAGGAAAATTCTTATGCAACTTGACACTGGGAAATCTTATGGTTTCGACGGCATTCCACCAATTGTCCTCAAAACTTGCGCACAGGAATTGGCTTCAGTTCTTTGCAAACTGTTCTCACTCTCTTACAGTGGGGGAGTTTTCCCGTCTATGTGGAAATGTGCCAGAGTGCAGCCCATCCCGAAAAAGAGTAATAAAACTCTTCCTATAGCAATTATCGTCTGATCTCACTCATATCCGTACTTTCGAAAGTAATGGAAAAGGCAGTCAACCTGAAACTGGTTAAATACCTCGAAGAAAATAACCTCATTTCTGAGAAACGGTACGGGTTTCTTTATAAAAGATCAAGTGATCTGCTGGCGTACGTCAATCATATTTGGAATTCGACTCTCCAAAAACATGGCGAATCCAGAATTGTAGTATTGGACATCTCCAAGGCTTTCGATCAGGTGTGACACAAAGTTCTCCTCAGCAAACTTCCATCGTATGATCTTCCGAACGAATGTTGTGATTGGCTGGGAAGCTTTTTGGAAGGCAGGTCACTGCATGTTGTGGTCGGTGATATATGTCTTCTGATAAACTGCCTATAACACTGTTTCTTATTTTTTTTTTTAAATGATTTGTTGAATGTGACAAGAAACCCCATATACAGCTATGCTGACGATAGAAGCTTGATGGCAGCTTTCTCTTGTGACAAACCGCTCACTGCAGCTACTTCCAACCGCCTCGCCCGAGAACAGATTCACTTCATCAACAATGATTTTGACGCACCAACTGAAGCCTTAACAATTTAACGCTTCCAAAACCTAAGCAACAGTATTCTCAAATAAGAAATCTTTCGCCGATGATAACTCAGTTTCAAGGATGTCGGGAAAAAACATTTCTAT
This sequence comes from Ceutorhynchus assimilis, assembly GCA_917834065.1. Classification (NCBI taxonomy): domain Eukaryota; kingdom Metazoa; phylum Arthropoda; class Insecta; order Coleoptera; family Curculionidae; genus Ceutorhynchus; species Ceutorhynchus assimilis. The sequence goes on from OU892277.1 coordinate 11,029,218, forward strand.
CAATCCTTCAATTTCTCTTCTCGGGGTGACCGCATCGACCAACTTGTCTTGGCATGACTGGGATCGCCAAAACCGCTTCTCAAAAGTTATGATTTTTGTTTCTTCTTTCTTCTTCTCCTTTATAAGGTTCAAATCAGACCATGTATGGAATACTGTTCCCACATCTGGAGCGAGGCTCCCAAGCATTCGCTGGCTCTATAAGATGCAGCACAAAGAATAGCAATAAAAATTATCGATAATCCCACTCTTATTGATTCATTGCAAGTGTTGTTGTTGTGACGATCTGGCCAGCCTCATTCCAGTTAGAAGTTTTTTAGGAACTACAAGAAACTTATAGGCATCCCATCCCAATGTGGTAAAGTTGGCTACCCTGAGGACGTCTAAGTACAGGGCTTCTTTCTGGTGGCGTACTTTCTACCTCTGGAACCCCTTGCTTTCTTCTTCATTTCCTGAACGATTTAATTTTAATGTGTTCAAATGGAAGGTTAGGCCTCACTTAATTTCTTCTACTCATAGTACCGCTTAGGTAGTACAGACTTTGTCTTTTGTGAGCGGACCAATATAAAAAAAAAAGATAATACTTCTTATTTTCAGTGCTAGATAGCAAAACTGCGCAGAGTAGGTGCAAACACTTTTCTCTAACAATATTCTAGAAACTACCCATTTTACAACTAGATGTTGATAATCTCATGCTAGTTAAAACAGAAGTTGATGGTTTTCCCAAAAATATTACATCTGTTTTATATAGAAAGAAATTAAATTATTTCCGAATGTACAAGAACTATGTACCTATATAGCTGAAAAACATTATTTTTGAAGAATTTCAATACTTTATTCTATATCCCCATCACAAAAACGCCTTGGAAATTCACTTCTATTTTTTTTAAATGCACTGTTCATAAAATTTAACAAAGAATTACCGCATCATATACCTACCTACTCATATATTCGAGTATAAATTGTACATTGATAAATAAAGAACTTGCTCTGCTACAACAAAAACCAAAATACCTATTAGGATAATGAATTAACCTTACTTGTACTCTTGCTTCGCTAAGTCCTAATCTTTGACTAAGTTCCTCTCTCATAAAGGCATCTGGATAATGTGTCTCGTCGAACAATCTTTCTAATTCATTGAGCTGTTCTAAGGTAAAATTGGTTCTCGATCTTCGCTGCTTTGTCGTCGATTTTGATGAATTTAATAATGGGGATGAGTGTCTTGATATTGAAGATACATCCTCCGGATTGGAATCGTCTTTGGAATCTATTATATCTGAAACAAAATTTAATGGAGAACAGCGAAACCACAGAAAATTAATGAATAGCTAAAAATAGCAATAAATATAAGATATATAATTAAAACCTGGCCAATTTTGAATTTCTATATCTATCAGGTTTTTTATCACATTATTTCCTTCCTATTACACCTTGTATTTGTAGTACTTTTAGTAATTCAGTAAATTAAGATCAACCAACCTTCTCTATAATTGGATGTATTTCTGTAGAGTAAATAAATAAATAAATAAATAAAAGAAGATGCCAATATTTAGCATAGTATCTTCTCTTCGTATTATAAAACTATCAAAACATTATTTTCCATTCCGCTATAATGAATCCCACCAACACTCGAATATCATCCAAAGGGAGAATGAATGCGGTCAGAACATTTGACAGCGATTTATAGCACGACAGTTTTCTTCACGCAAAATTGGATTAAATATGCTCTGCTTTGGCGCTATTAAACTTTAATTTATTTTGAGCCCTCCCCATGTAGGGTAACGCTGCCAACGGACGGGAAAACTATTCGCCTATGGAAATATAAATTTGGTAAGTTTTGGTTGTGCATTTTATACTGGGTGAATATACTTTGCTTATTTGAAATAGTTAATCACATTACTTTTGTAGATGTAAGTTACCTATACTTTGTAAAGGGGATTTAACGTTTTAATACTATACACTTGTATGCTGCCATATTAAGTCGATACAATAGGACAATAGTCAAAAAATTAGTAGGTATATGTTGATGGTCTATTTGACAACTAGACTTCGTCTTAGCTCTAAGTAAATTCTACTCGAGTACCAAACGTTTTGATGATACTGAATACTCGAAGTTTAAATACTCAATGCCTCACTTATAAAATTCATGACTTGTGAATGACGCCTATTTCACTTTACTTCGCAAAGTAAAAAAACTGACATGTGATATTTTCAAAACGCTCAAAAATAAAAATGGCTTCTATGCTTTCTCTACTTGCCTCTACAAATAAAGCAAATAAAATACACTTAATCCATAAACTAGAGATCGAGATTACATTGAGTACCAGTCAAAGTAAAAAAATTACAGGTATTTATAAAATTGGGTACCTCATGTGAAAGTATGTGCAAAAAGGAAAACCAAACAAGAAAATTTCTATATGTTAAGTATATTAAAGTTGCCTTCTTCAGCGGGTGTTTCCAATTCACTTTTCAAAAACTCTCAAGCTTTGTGCCATTTGATCCAAATAGGAAAATTTAAGTTCTTGTCTCAATGAAAAATTTGAAAGTCCGAATCACTTCCATTCCTGGAATTTCACAGCCACAAACTTGAACTTGACCGTGCGTCAACCTCTAGCATATGATTCTATAGCTTCAATGATTATTATAGCTCTGTTCCAGAATCAGTAATTTCCAGTTGCCCACCTATTTTTCAATAAGTTGTACGTTTATCCTAATTCACAAATGAATTGATCGACTGGAAATTACCCTTCTAAAACAGTTCTGATGTCGGTTGGAACAAAGAGCTATTATATATCCAATTTGCTTTTTCGTCCTTTGTGCGTTTTATGACAAACGCTCCGAGATAAAAAGTAGACACTTATCTGATCTACAAATTTTATGAAAAACATTTTTTTTCCTGCAGAACCTCTGAAAAGAAGAGAAGCAAAATGGTTGAGAGAAGAACTACTACATAAATCACTTACTTAAGCAAGTTACTCTTTGCAGCTTTAATTAGGCTGTTAATGTTTTTTTCATATGGACTTCTTGTTATCTTTTAGTTGTCCGTCGCACAATAGGATTTGGCCACGTGCAATAAGTTTTACCGCCTTTTTTTTAAATCGTGTTGCACGAGGTTAAACCTGGTGCAAAATTAGATACCTAGCTACTTCATTTCTATAACTTGCTATTTGCTTTTCTGACTCCAAATTTCACAGTTAATGTTTTTTATCACTAAATAGAATTGTGTAGATTTTTTTTGTATTTCTTGTTACCTATTTTCTTTGTATTGGAATATATTGTGTATATAAATAATATTCTACTAGCTGACCCGGCGAACTTCGTACCGCCTCTGAATTATTAAATATACCTATTAAATGTTGTGTTAACGTATCTATTAGCTGAATTAAATTCAGTTTTTTTCGATGGTGAATTTGGCTTTGGTTGAAGAAAATTAATGTATACTCTCTGGATCAGAAGGCACCTAAAATTAAAATTTTACATCATCCTTTTCAGGCAGCTTGTGGGAATTATTCTTGTAATGTGTACCACCAAATAAATAAACTCAGGCACAAGAATGTTCAAATAATGTAAAGAAAACAAAAAAAATCTCTAGCGCAGCCCTATTTCACTCTATCTGCACTGCACTACTCCATATGTTCTACTCTATCTGCACTACTCTATCTGACCTACTCTTTCTGCACCACTCTATCTGATCGGAATAGTGGAATAGTTCTGTGCAGCATTGTTCTATTGTATCTGCAATGCCGAGCTTCGTTCCAGGTATCAGAGATGGCGCGGTATACAAAATACAAAATAAACTTGGTATCGGTTATAAGACATGGCGCCGTATGCGGGCTTAGTAAATTTTTTTCATAAATAAATAAAATAAGTAATGAAATGACCACATTAATGACATGACAACATGCTGGTACTGTCAACGCTGAAAAAAGTTTGAATTTGACAGCAAAATGATGCTCCATTTATTGAATAATTAATTTATTACAAAAAATGTGATAAATGAAGAACCGCTCGACCGATTTTGTGCAAACTTCACATAAACCATCTAATAAATAGTCCGAACAAAGCCTAAACATTTGGTTTGGCTAGGTGAGTCCGTTCTTGAGTTATAAAATTACAACGAAAAGTGGCATTCATTTTTATATATATAGATTATTTAAATTCGATTTTTTGCTTCCGTATTGTTCAAATTCTATTAAAGCTGACTGTATTGAGTATGAGCAGCCCTCACTTGTTTTGCTTTTGTTCTAGATCTGGATGTGGTGGAGGGTGACAGGGCTCACGACACTTGGGCCTCTTGGACACCTCCCAGTTCCGATCAATCCATTCATGCCTAATTCTTTCACAAAGGCGAAGGAGGCTTCCCTCAGAAAGGATTGAGTCCCTCAGAAAGGTTCGACTCCCTTAGGTCCGAAGCAGCATCGTAGTGGCAAAGCACATGTTCCACTCTACTTCGTTCTTCTGTTGGCAACGTCTACACGGAGGTGATTCACTTAATTTCATTGAATAGAGATGCTTCGTTAGCAGGCAGTGACCTGTCAAAAAACCCAAATGATGTGACGTAGTTTTTCCTAGTCATGGCCAAGTAAGTCCTTGCTGCAACTTTGTTGTGGCCGGTGGTAGTCTCGTCACATCTTAACGTGATAACCTAATATATTAGTTTATCCGTTGACTTGTTGCATATCTGCGCATGCACCTTGACCCATCTGACAGAATCTCTGTTTTTTTGGGCGGAAACTACTAGTGAGCTGTAGTATTCAAGTACTCGCCCCGCATCATTCAAGACCGACTGGGCTTGTCTACTATTTGTATAGATTGTAGATTGTGTTTTGCTACAGACAAACTTGGAAGGTATAATATCTGCAATAGCCTGCAGTAGGCTGGGTTCCGTTTTTCTTTTTTTGGGTAAGAGTCCTCCGCCTTTCTAGGGTTGTTTTTGTTCATAGTCATAATTTGTCAATTTACTTCTACATCTGCTTTGATTATGTTAAGTTGACCGTAACGCATCTTTTTGTATGAATTTTCTTTATTTTCTGCTCCGAATGATAAATCATCTGGAAAAGCCTTTGGACAAGGTTACCTATCTTTTTTTTTTTGACTTTTTCTCAGAATCTTGCTTTTTAGAAAACACATTCTTGGTTTTCCTTTGTACTAGATATTTTCTGTTTTATCTTATAAAATACCTAACTTGATCATTGTTTTTTCCAATAATGTTCCTATTTGTAGTGTAAAAATATGATCTTTGGGTATTTTTTCGTATTCTAAAACCGCTTATGTTTCATGTGTACGTAAGCACATAAAATAGCTGCATCAGGCGTGGGAAATTTCTTGTTTTTCCTTCTGATATATTTTTTACCCCACGCCAAAAAAAAAAAAAAACAACCAAAAAAGCCAGCCCTTGATTTATTTGTATTACGAATAACAAATCGCTGGGGAGCAATTCGCAATGTCAGAACAACAAGCATTCATTGCTACACTTTTATCAGATTAGCATTGATTTCTGTCACATTGATTTGGCCGCTTCCCCGTCCCCACCCCACCTTGTCCGCGTTCCGTTGTGGAATACTGTGTAATCATGTTGCCAACGCCAACTAATTTTCAGATAACCAAAGAGTAAACTAAAATTGTATTCACAAGTCAATATTTGATTTTCAATCAAGTTTTACCTCCTGTGCTTGCAGCCGTATTCTGAAAAGCTAATTTTTTGAATGGCATCATCGACAAATCAAATTCCGAAATAACAAACGAAACAATAATTGATCAGGGAAAAAGAAACGCTAAGGACCATATCAAATTTCTCTTGAACTGGAAATGTAATTTTAGATCAGCTATACCTAAATCTTTTACTTTGCTTTGATGATATAGATAGATATGTTTATTACTTCACGATTCATTTCACTAAATGTCCATGAACATGTGTCAAAAACTCCTTTGTTGCCGATGTCTTGATGTTTTCCTTCAAACATTTTTTTTTTGAATAAATTTACCTAATCTTGTGCAATTAGAGGCCAAGGCATTTTAAATGGTAATCTTTAATTTTGTTTTCTCGTGCTTAAAAACAGAAGACTTTTGAGCATGTTCACAGAAACTTTTATTTTTATGATTTGCTCTATCATCCATTGAAGCGAGTCCCAGTCTCACATGAAATTTCCTGGAAATATCTGGGTGTTTTAAGTTAAGACTGCAGTTTTTCTTGATGACTGAAATATCTGTTATACAAATCAAAAACAAATTTGAAGCAAATTGATTAGAACATGGCTTATATGAAAATTGTTATTTCCCTGATATCTTCGGAGCTCGTAGAATTTTTTCAAATTTTGCCTTTTCCTACAACATTGAACTAGGAAAAGTTGAGGAGAATTCCATTTTAACCCTATTATTTGATAGATTATATACTTAAGGGAATTGTTTATTTCAGCCGTACAAATTTGATAAATTAGAAATATTGTATAGCTCACCGATGTCCAGGAACTAGAAACTGATGAAAAAGTCAAATAATAAAATATTGATTTTCATAGCCAGTTACATTGTTTGTTCTTTTGTAGCTCCCCCTAAGACAACGAAAAACCCTATTTAACAATCAGCAGAAACTTAAATACTTTCTCTTCTGTAGGGGAATGAAATTATCATAATTTGTGTTCCTTAGACAAGAATTAATTTAGTATTCATAATCGCAACACTCCATATAAACTTCGACAAGCGTTAAAAAGTTTGTGGTTCACGACAATACATACCATATTTCTTATAGCGGTATGCGGAATTTAATTAATTTTAAGTAATATTCTAATTTGATAATTAATCAAGTAAAAGGGTCTCAAATTGGATATAAAAACAAGCAGTAGGTATCAAAATGGATCCTTTTTTTAAGTATTTTTCTTACTAATTGTCACTCAAAATATCATCCCCTCGAAATGTACCTACAATAACAATTAGTTTGCAGAAGCTAATGCCAAAAAAAGTATATAATTTAAGTACCCTCTTACAGATGGGCAGGATTAAGACGCGAGAGGCTTTCACCGATAGGCGTCAATTAACAAATTATGTCTCCATTTACATTTTGGTGAAAAAGTCAGGGGCGGAACATTTAGAACGATTTAGGACATTTTTGAACATTTCTAAGACTATAAGATTGGTAAATTATGTGAGAGCAATCATGCTCTTACATCTAAAACTTTCACCTGGAAAACTTGAACATAAAGGTACACTGTGCCCATACCAGAAGATATAAGCTTCATGAGAGAAAAACTTGAAAGAAACAAACACTACCAGAAAGAACCACTCCACCTAGAAGCAATAATAGATCTGATAAACTGTTGCCTCGAAAACTTGTATTTCCCAAGAAATCTGGAACCTGTATTATGCATGAGCATGAGAAAAGTCATCCGAACCAATATCTCAACCACACTCATCAAAACTAACCATGGGATGAAACATAAAGCAGTTTACCGTTTTTAGATGTAGGTACTTACAAGAAATACACATATGAGGAAACCCACCCTATAGTAGAATATCTTAATTTCGACTCAGACTGTAGTCAAATGACAGAAGAGGGAGTCGTCAATTCATTATTAGATAAAGCAGACCAAAATATATGCAACACTTGAAATCCAGGAAATAAAAATCATCAAAAAAAATATCACACAAAATAGCTACCTACTCGAAAACTCTGATAAACAAAATTCTACAGAAAAAAAAAAACGCAAGAAAAAACCAGGAACAGAAGGGACACTAAAAATCTCAAACCTACATTAAAGGACTCTCAGGAAAAGCTCAAAGAGCTGGACAAAAGTACAAGAACAATCTTCAACTCTATCATGACATTAAGAAAATGTCTTGGGGACACAAAAAATTGTATTTATAAGCGAAGCTGGGCAGTTCAAGCAATTCATTCCAAGAATATTATGAAAATCAATTTTAACGGGTCGTAAAACATCAAGTCTGCAACGGTATATTCCAAAAAGATATGAAAATTCTAATGATATTTTATATAAACTCGTAGAGGTATAGTGAGCAGTAATGTATGTATTCTATTGTTGATTTAAAAGCACCTTGCTCCATATGTCGTTGCAGCGAAGCAAAGTCTTTTAAGTGAGTACCGAGTACCAACAAAATATCTTATTTTCAAGTTGATAACTTAACAAGCTGAGGTTGATGGGCTCACACGTCTATCATTTTCTCATTTTCTGACAAAAAACTGAAAGTCTTCGTCAGACACGTCCATGTCACTCTCAGAGGTTTCTTCTTCATATTCCTCCTCACTAGAAGATGGAGAAGATTAATGATGTGACATAAATTTTTCGAATTTGATTTCAATTAAAATTATTTTGTCGTTAATATCTCAGCAGTCTTTGCCCTGGCACTTTCTGACTGAAAATTCTATCTTTATTTCCTGCATCACTTCTTACATTTTTGACATTTTCGAAGAATACGTCCAGCCTCCAATTCTGCAAACAAATCTGCAAGCATTAGCTCTGACAATGTTTCAGGACTTGTGAAACTTGGGTAGAAGCCTTTGTATCATTGTCTGTCCACTTTTGCCCAATGAAACTAGCGCCACTTGCAATCGATAGCAATCAAAGTTACTAAATTGAGAACAAAAGTGCATTGTGCAAAAACAGTTTTTGTATATAGGTACTTTAGTTTGACATTTTTGTCAGCTTCATGCATGCCTACTTAGTTTTAGTACGTTAATTACCATTCTAAAAGAACACTTTTTAGATCTCGTTCGCATCTTCCTCTTTGTCTATTATGGTAATCAAAGTTGAATAATAACAGCTAACGACAACGTTGATGACGTCAGTAACGGTGCAACACCAAACACCCTATGACCTTGATACCAAAAATCCAGGCCGATGAGCAATCCTTTAGTAGTGTGTATTATCCTTGGACCTTGGGTGACCATTATAACTTAACAGCGTTTCCGATTGGTAGATTTAGTGCGGCACTAGTGGATTTTTTTTCATTTCTGTCTTTATCTTCTACAGGTCGATTAAAAGGATGATAAATTGAGTAATTTTCTCGTTTTTTTTCCAGTTTGAATTACATTTTTTAAATTTTTGGAGAACTCGTTTCTATTACCGGATTTCTAAAAAGATAGCGCCATTCTTCCCTATATTATAAATCGAATGCAAAAAAAAAATTGATATAACTTCAACTGCTAAAAAGTTACGTTGAAACTAATAATGCCATGCATTCCTTGTTTCATTCATCTCATTCCCACTAAGGAGTATTAATAGGGGAGGAAGAATACAATGATAGACTGCGTTTGGTGCTTCGCGCAGGAAAAAATATTTTGGCATCGAGGCGCATTCAATCCCCTTAAGCCCGTTTTACAGCTTGCAATTCTATCTGCAATATGCAAGAAACTTGAACGAGGGCATGTGCAGAAGTGAGTCAGCTGATTGGTTTCTGCAAGATTCTTGAAACTTGAATGGCATTGCATGCAATCGGTTTGGTGCCATTTTTCTTGAAGGTTTTCGTGCAAGCTGCGGAATTTTTAGCAATTATGATGCCTAAAGTTGCTGCTATTGCTTTCTTCTTTTTATATCGACTTATAATCACTTTTTTTATTTTTGGAAAATGCAAACATCAACAACACAACGTTAAAAACAAAAAAGTATGGATAAGGTTAGAGAAAGAAACAAGTCAAATTGCAAGGTGTAAAACGACATGCAAGAAATCTTGAATGCAATTTTTTTGCATGTAATAAATGGCATTCAAGTTTTCTTGCAAGCTGTAAAACGGCCTTAACAGAATACGTGTTGTCCAATTAGTTGCAACCGCGTTGCAGTTGCTTCTCTAGAATAGAAAACTCGCGTTTGACAGCGATAATTTCGCAATTCTCTGCGGTCGCAAGCTACAGAATAAAGGGCCCCATACACTACGATAAAACACGTCGTTCCAAAACCGAAGTGTGTGGTAGAAAACCGTTCGTGTGTACGAAATGTTGAACAGTCCTGCCAAAGATCAAGCTCGGACTGAATTTTAAACCGACGATGAAACACGACGGTTTTCTACCACATACTTCGGTTTTGGAACGACGTCTTTCATCGTGGCGATGAAAACCGTCGTGTTTCATCGTAGTCTGTGGAGCCCTGTAGAAAACCGTCGTGTTTTTCTATTACACACTTCGGCTTTAGAACGACGTGTTTCAACGTGGTGATGAAAACCGTGTTTCATCGTAGTGTATGGGGCCCTCAAGCTGACGGATGAGGTCTTTGCCACGCCAGTTGTAAAAAAATAAATTCAACTTACTATATTAATATTAATTTTCAATTGAGCAAATCAAGAGATAGCTTCTAAGTTTCGAATTTAAAAATAACACCAGGTAGGAATATCTTAGATTTTCATCCCACCCAAGTTATTTCAAGGTCTCTGAGAAAAGTAGCGTTCAAAGGCTGAAGCAAATACCTAAGACATGTAGGAAAGCAGTTTTTTTTGACTTCCACTTCAATTGGAGAAATTAGGTAGGTAATTTCCCGAAAAAAAAAATACAAATCAGGAGATTGACGAAAATTATTAAAAAGTTGAGGAATGTGATTATCTATCAATCGTTAGATTTCTGATGGCTTTTTCCATACATGACAAGTGATGTTTTTAATGACACTTTGTGTAATTTCAGACATCAAATATTTCTCATGTAAATAACATTTTAAGTAACGATTATTTATTCATAAACACACGCTAATGGTTGAAGGCCAAGTTGAGCGGTGAGAACAGAAACAGCATCGCTAAGTTATAAGAGGTACTTTAATTAAGAAAACGCAATTAATTATCTTGAGAGACAAATTCGTCGGAGGCAATTCCCTAGGTGCTTCAAAAATCTTGGGGCGTCACTAATGTAATTTGCTGAGAGTTTTTTTTCTGGATCCAATTGCCTGACAGAATTTTTATAGCTTGCCGGTTTAATCTGGCATATACTTAGATTACTTTAAATTTGGACCAATTTAATAATATATCATGAATGAAACAAGGTTTTTTTTTTTTAAATTATTTGAATGGTGTCAATGAAAACGGTAATAATCTTACTATGGGCGTAGATACACGCATGGTGTCTTATCCAAAAGTATCCCATTTACGTCGCTAAATAAACGTCAAGATATAGGTTGATATGATTTGAAATTTATGTGATTGTCACACAATTGACCTGTCCCGTGAAAGATGAAAAGGAAATAGGTACTTATGTAGAAATGTGTATGATTGTACAAGATTCACTATAAAAGTAATGCACGATTCTCCAGTGGCGAGCTTGCAGTGGTGATTGTTCTTATTGTTGTTATGTTGATGATAAGTGGATAGTTGTGTGACTTTGAAGATTGAATTTTGTTTATTATAACAAATAACCTTACTTTTGTATGTTATTGTCACAGTCAAATTACAGTTGTTGTAACAAACAACCCGTTGCAGGAACGTCACTCTATCATCTGCTTGCCACTGGCTGCGTGCGCCGATTCAGGTGCTACGAGACAGGTCAATTTTGTCTGCAGTCTTTCCAAATTTACAAACAAATTATCATTGTTCAAAACAAATCAATATTTCAGATGTTGTTGTTGTTTCATGATCCGATGATCTTCTTATATTTACTACGAAATTCATTTGGAATAATTGGAAATTCCTATAGGAATGATCCAAATGGTACTGAAAATTTTTTGGAAGCAAGAATATTATACAAATCTTTCTAATTACCTGTATAAAAAATCGGTGTTGTACTTTCGTCGCTCAAAACAAGAAACAGGAGGGATGGAACATAAAGGAGAGATAGAATGTGGGGTGGAGCCTATACATCCTATCAGAGGATTATTCAAATTACTGAAACGGGGCGTTTTACTTTTTCTTCGATCAAACTCAACTCAACGAAACGAAAATCGCATTTAGATTTCGTTTTCAATTTTTCCTGGAAAAAAAGTTTTATTTCATTAAATCTAACAAATCGCTGTAGAAACTGCACGACTCCTGTAGATAACTTTAACAGTCAAGATTTACAGGAAGTCGGTTCCAGTAAAAAACACCTACTTGAACCTAAGGGAGAAAAACAAGGCAAACACATGCCTACTACACGCAAACTTGACCCTCTACCAGTTCAGAAGGTGAATTGTACCAACCAAAAATTCTGTCAATTACCTATTTATTTATCTATTCATCAACGGTCCTCTATGCAATAGGTATAAAATTACAAAAATACTGATGAAAACAAATGTCCTCAGTCTCTTAGCAGACAATATTCAATTGTTCAATCAAGAACTAATTAGAGTAATAATAGGTACCAATAAAGAATAATAAAAGTAGTCAAAGAATGTAACAATAGATAAAATAATAAAATTAATAAAACGAATGCAAAAAAACAATGACAGTAGCAAATCATGACAGGTATAATTATCAATTCACACTGACCACTGAAAGCCAAAAACATGGGATAAAACATACTTTTCTACAAATCACAGGTATAGGTATGTAAAGCTAACAGACTCAAAATAGCTGTTGGCTATCTATCAAAGAAGTCCAAATCCCTCCGCGCCGTATTTGCTGATTTTACCACTCGAGGAATGAAAAAATTCGAACCCAAGTTAGTTCGGCAAAAAGGTTGATGGAATGTGCATGTGTGTGTGGTATTTCTACAGGGTAGTGAGAGCTGTTATGGATAGTCAACGAGAGAGTTAATAATCCTGTAAGGGAGCCTCAGGTCCATCTGGTTACGCCTAGATCTTAGTGTATCAACGATTTTGGACCGTCGCATAATCAAATTAAAAGGTGGTTACACACGGGCGTGGACGGCTTGATACATATACGTGCATACATCAACGTGCAAACAAAAACGTGCATGACGCCTTTGTACAGACGCTCGCACAAAATTGTAGTCTTGCTATTCTTGCTACAGTGTTCGGAGTGTGCATACAAAATTTCTAGCGATTGCACATTCAAAAACGCGACGGTATTTTGCATACACATTGATGTTTTTGTTTGCGCGTTCATGTATGTGTGTACATGTTTTCAGACATCCACGTCCGTGTGTAACCGCCTAAAAGGCGGGTTAATATGGGCTTTGAAGGAAATGTACCTGCCTCAGAAAAAGCTGCACTTGTTCAAATTTCTTTACATTAATGGCATAACAGGAATTCCAGGCAACACAGGATGAATAGGTAGTCCAACACAGGTTTCACAAAAGTTAAGTATAATAACCGAATTCGAGCGAATCAATTGAATACGTTGAGCTACAATAACGGTTGTCTAGCGACGTTCCAAAAACGAGAAAAGGCACCTCCGAAACCATAACCGGCGAGCTTTCGTAACAGAATCCCATGATTAACACAATCGAGTGCAAATGCCTTAGGTATGTCGGAAAAAACAGTCGCAATTACTTCGCGCTCGTTTAATCCAAAGTATTTACTCTCCCAAAACTGGAAGCCTGCATCTCCCGTCCTCATCCCCTGAAAACCGAATTGCGAAATTGTATTTTTTTTTTAACTGCTGGACAATTGCTTCCGAGCAAGGAAATTTTTTTGCCTAACTTTCAAGCATAATATTTTTGGAACCAGACCAAATATCGACCTCCGGTTTTCACGGGCCAACAGATTGACTTTTTGTGAAAAAAATTGTATATGGAAACCAGAGGTTGACGTTTTGGCTCCAAAAATATCGAGCTTGAAAGTTAGGCGAAATTTTTCTTCTTATTTTTATAAGCGTAGCAATAATTGAACTTACGGAAACCGATTATCTGATCTATTTTATTAGAGCGTTTTTTAACATTACTTGACAGACACTAACATAATATATTGGACATTACCAGTAATAACTGATTTTCAATAATATAGGTATACTAGTAAACATTTGTTAACATAAAAACACAAGGTTTACCATTGACGTTACAGGTGTACCTTTGATAGTTCGAAAGCAATTGTCCAGCAGTTCATATTGGTCCACTCACAGAAGACAAAGTCTAACCCCACCAAAAAGAAGCCCTATATTCAGAGGTTCGCACCGCATCCGGGATGCCTGTGAGGTTCTTGTGGTTCTTGTATAACTTCATCCAGCTGGAATGAGGCTGGCCAGATCGTCAGAACATGGTTATAGCGATAGAATCACGATAAGCCGGCCAGCTTGCATCTATGTTCAAGAGATTGCAATGGCTCGATGGGAGATGTATTATCGATCATTTTTATTGCTTTTTTTTTGTACTGCATCTAGAACCCTTGGGAGCATCGCTCCAGATGTGGGAAGAGTATATTTCATACTCCATACCATGATCTGATTTGAATCCTATAAAGGAAAATAAGTTGTTCGGAAGTGAATAAGTTTTTTGCACAAAACAGAAAACCTAATTTTTGTGAAGCGGTTTTAGCGATCGAAGATACATGGTCATGCCAAGAAAAATTGGTCGACATGGTCATGCCAAGACAAATTGGCCGATGCGGTCCCCCCAAGAACAGATGGTAAAGCGGAACAGATACTGAGGGATTGATAGAAAGGTTTTGTCCCTTGAAACTGGGTTATCATCGGTGGAAGATTTCTTATTTGAGAATACTGGGCTGGGACTCTGTAACGGAAAGAAATCGTTATCCCCATCGCTATGGCACTTGCTATCCACTTCTCTCTTTTCGAAATCAATGATGAGGGGACGCCACTAGAGTCCCAGCCCTGTTGCTTGAGTTTTGGAAGCATTGAATTTGACGAGGTTCATAAGGCCCCAGTAGGTTTTGGTGTCAAGATCACTGTTGATAGAGTGAATCTGATCTCGAGCGAGGCATGTGGAAATGGCCGCAGTAAGCGATTTGATAGAAGAGAAAGATGCCATCAAGCTACTGTCGTTCGCAAGGCTGAGTCGCTTTCCAGTGACGTACTTAAAGCACTCCTGAGCTGCTGTAGAGCGTCCCGGGCTGTTTAGAGGCATTACAGTGCATTAGAGTTTCGCGCAACTGAACTGTTCGTTTTTTTCCCCCTGCCCTCTCAAGCACCTGCATTTATGGGTGCATCAAAACTAAGATGCATGAAGTAGGGTGCGTTCCAGTGAAACAACAGTTGCTTGGAGCACCAGAGTGTGAAGCTACGGGTGTGGTGCACCTTTAATTCGTTACTGGCAAGCGGCTCTGTATATGAGGTTTCTTGTCACATCTAACAGATTATTTATAAAAATGAGAAACAGTGCTGGGGACATAATTGATTGAGCTCCAAACAGGACATCATACCATGTTTTTATCAATTTTTGGGAATACAGTAAGAAGTGAAATTGGACGCAAGGTTGAGTCATCCATCTCACCACCCGTATACACATTGGTACTTGGGGGTGACCGCAGTAGAAGGGGACGATAGGGCGCCCACACTTTCGCCAACCATCTAGTCTCCAAGTATGAATGGGAAGGAGTAGTGTTCATACAGTGAGACACAGAAAGCCTCCAAGGTTGAAATGCAGAGTATGGGCTCGAAAGGGTGAACGAAAGAACGAACGAGTCTTGAAGTAAGTAGTTGCTCCTAGAGTCATCAAAAAAACCTAATCCAGGGTCCAGAGAGAACGCAATCTAATTTACTCCTAAAATATTTCTTTGTCTCCATGGAAGGTCTACTCTCTTGAGTCTTGAGATTCGGTGATTTCTTCCGTAAGAAACTAAGCAGGTAGGTACCTTATTGGAGACTGAATATAATTTTCAAATTTTATTAGGCAATCCAATTCATCTGTTAAAACGGAAAATTCAATATGGCGTGGCGGCCAGCAAGTTTGTTTTGAATATGTGTTTTCATGCCTATTTTAATTATTTTGCTTCGAGTTTTGCTTGCAGCTTTGATTTTGATTATTCAATAAAATATATGTTTACTTGGTCCATGTGTGGCTGCCACGCCATCTTGAATGTCACATGGTTTGGATTGCCTAATTAGATTATCAAATGATTAACCTATCCTATTCCATAAAGGTAGAAATATTTTTAATAATAAAAAAAAAAAAGAAAGTGAAAAAACCTGTCACGAAAACAATCCTGCTGCGTATACGAGTTTTAGTTTTCAGATTTCCCTTACTTAGAAAATACATTGTTAGAATAATTACATAATCAAATTACTTCTGAGCTCGTTGGTAAACATGAGTATACTTATCTCTTTTCAGTTAAGTAATAAAGAAAATGCGTAGAAATTTCCAAAGGATAACCACTAAATCGACTTGAAAGGTGCTAGTTAAAGAGGCAAAACGAGAGTAAAGCGGAATCCATCCCCCGGGAGGAATTAACGCACCAAACAGCTGAATTTAATACCTCTCTCCCCCTTGGGGGTAATAAAGCTCCTAGAATGGCGCTCAGATTAATTTAATTCTATTTGTTTAATGAAGTTACAAAATATGTTGCCTGGTCTATCCAACAGGCTCGAAGCGATTTTTATTAAGGGGATGACTGGCGGGTGGCTGTATAAGTTAAGTAATTGATTTTCAGGTTCCGACGGGCGATCATGCGGAAAAATGTTTCGATTCTCAAAAGGGCGTAAGTATCAATCGTCGTCAACAAGAACAAGAGTGAATATTTCGACAAACATTTCTACAAATTCGAAAAGTGAAGACAAGGGATATAATAGTATTAAATTGATTTGCTTTTACTTTGCTCTCCATTCTATACCTACAAGATACATCAAAAATAAAGTCGTCATATAACTCATAGGAACAGTTTTGTTTTGTTTGAAGCATAAAATTGGGGAGAACTTTCAATGCAAGAAAAAAGTTAATAGGATCAGCATCTCATCAATTAAGAGAGACACAAATTTAAAAAAAAAAAAACACATTGGATAAGGAAATATGAAATAGAAATGTACAATTGAAGGCGTGGTTACTCGCTCTTATAATTTATTAGGGTGGGGGGGTAATGGCAATAATTACCCCCCCAAGATCGTAGCGATGGACGAAAAATATGTACCTACCCTACACCTTACAAATAAATCTATTTTTTATATTTTTAGTTTCCAGCAACTGGGAATGGTTAGCTATTTAATGACACAAATAAATAATGAAATAACAAATAACGAAATATTATGACGCTGTTAATTGTCTAACCCTGAAAAGCTATTATAAATCAGTCAGCATTCTGCCACGTAGCCAAGTACTGCTGCGACGTAGCTGCGATCCAAAGGCTGACGCTTGATCCCATTCTTGTTTCTCTCTTATACAAGGCGAGTTCGGTTAGTCCTCCGCAAGTTAAAAAATGACACTGTTGACAGAAGCTCACGTGATCTTTCATTGGAAGTTATAGAACTAATCACGTGGGGCCGGTCATCTTTTTGCTCGTGGAGGATTAACCGAACTCGCCTACAGAGTGAACTTGTTTTCTAGTTTGCACAGTGTCCGCACTGCCCGCATGCCATTTATAGCGAATTCTATTGAAAGGGATAGTGCGCACTGAGTGTATTCTACTAAATTTCATAAGAAAGAGATACATTTTTTTTTTGCACTGGTTCTACCAATAGAATTCGCTATAATTCAAAAGTTTTTGGGGAATCTCAGAATTCGGTTTCATTATTTGTTGGTTGTACAGAAAAATTGTTTTGAAGCCTCAAAATAAACGTTTTTGGGCGTGGCACCCGGAAAAAATGTGGAACCATGCAATGCTAGGCATCCCCTATACTGTCACGAAGTCGAGTTAGCAGTGGAGATCGCTTGAGCCATGATGAGCTTGCTTCAATGCGCTTCATTAAACCAATTCCTTAACTCCTTTTCTGGTATGTTTGTGTGTTTGAGGAAGTTTCACTTCAGTAGCGTGCTGTATGATTACACGTTGTATTTTTTCTTTTTTGAATAGCTACTCCAGAAATAATTTTCCTTAGGTGACGTTTATAGGCTATCTCCATACTTTTATCATCCTGCATCTTAGGCCTCCTGATCGTGTGGGTGTAATCAGGATCGCATACACTGTCCTCAGGCTCATTCTCTATATCGGAATCTTCTTCACAAACCATAGGCGGCCATATTACCCAGGTAACTATAAGTTGGGTTATTATCTGATGACAATTCAGTTCGAATTTTGCACTTGTAAGTGGTGTATGCACATAGAGTGCGTGTTTTGATTGTAAATTTATTGTAAAGATATCATCAAACTTTAATCGGGTAAAATGTAAGGGCATTCTTGATTCCAAAGCCAAGAGTATAATATTGAATCTACCTACATGATGCACTTGTGCATCAGATGTATTCAAGTACTATCCGATGTATAGTCGCCACAGGTGCCAATATGGCAGGGATCAGTGAATCAACAATCTATAGACTTCTTAGCGAGAGAAAAAGTGATAACTGTGTGAAGTTGCTTCAAAAATTGCCCGAAAGAAAACCGTTAGGAGTTGATGAACTAGCAAGGAATATAATACGAAGGAAAGTACATTAGTTTTATTTAAATAAGGAGATCCCAACAATAGATAAAATATTAGCAGTAAGAAGGGCGGACAAGAATATACCAGAAATTAGGCGGAAAGTTTGTGGGGAATATTTCACGAGCTACACTTTTGTTGGAAGAAGCAGAGGAGAAAAACAATTTTGACTGACAAAGAAATAATCTGTTGGGGGAGACAATATCTTAGAGACATTAGAAAGTATACAGAAGAGAAAAAAGAAACATTCATTACTTGGACGAAAACTCTGTTAACCAAGGATACACAGTAAATAAATTCTGACGAGATAAAATGTCCACAATTCTCACCAGGCATTTGTCGATGCCCGATGGCCTTTCGAGTGGCTTAAAAATGCCTTCCGGTAAGGGCCGCAGGTTCATAATAACCTTAGATAAAAACTCACATTGGTAGTGATAGAGGCTTTTCAAATGGAGGTTTGCTTGAATTAGAATCAAAATCAACCAACGATTACCATAAAGAAATGACGGCCGATGTTTTTAAAGACTACTGTCATTACAGACTAGCAGAAAAATTACCCTCATGTTCCTGGCGGAAGGAAGTCTTTCTAAATTGGCTGAATGAAAAAAGAATACCCTATGAGATATTTAAAAAAAAAAGCCCTGAAAATAGCTAAGGAACAAAAATCACAGCTCAAAAGACATGTTGATGAAATGGCTAAGGAGCGGACTAATTATACTTCGCTTGCCACCCTATTATTGCGAATTAAATACGATTGAACTAATAAGGGCTCAGGTAAAGAGATTTATAGCAAGAAATAACACCATCTTCAAATTGCAAGATGTACGAAAACTGTTAAAAACGTCGTTGAATCACGTAACTGCAGAAAACTAGAGCAATGCTGTAAACCGTGTAATAAAGGAAGAATTAAACATGTGGAACCTTTACAACCTCTTGGATAAGACTAGAACCATTAATTATAACTGTGACAACATCTGATTCAAATGAGAGTGATTCAGGATGAGAAAGTCGCTCAGAGAATTGGATATTTTTCTGAGTCACTTTTCTCAGACAATTTTTTTTTTTGTATATTTTTTCTATGATAAATTCTATTTTCCTGTTTCTATTGCAATAGGTAAACTTCTTGTAGATTTCTTTTTTGTAAATTATTCTTTATTTTTATGAGAAGTAAATTAATAATTTATGATATAAATAAAAAATAAAATAATTAAATTATTCTGTTTCTATTGCACTTCTTGTACATAATAGAAAGATGACAAAGGCTGATGATAAGAATATATATTTTAATATTGCGAGCAGGGTTGTGTATAGCACAAAGTAAAGTACTTCCTTACTTGTTTGTTTCACGGACACAAACTGAAAAATAATAACATATTGGGAACGTTGTAACTCAAGGGCTTTATGAGAGTTCCACAAAAATACAATCTCTAAAATATTTTTGCAAATCGTAATGTAAGCAATATACAACTCTCTACAGGGTAATTCCATTAATCAGCCACCAACGAGTGCCCCTCATACCCTCAGATTTTTTTTATTTTTTAACTGTGACTTGACAAAGACCTAAGAAGTCCAAAAATCAATACTTTTTTTTTTCTTACTCCCCACCTTTTTCTTAAAGACCGTGCAAAATTTACCATGCAGAGTTAACTTTGAAAAATTGTAGTTCTTCTCCTAATCAAGTGATCGTTATCAAGCAAACTGCTAATTGTTAATAAGTCTTGTCACTTTAAACTAACGTAAAAAAAATTAGATATCGATACCGTTACGGGTCTCTGCCAATTATTTTAAAAATTCAATTTTTTTGTAAATAACGTAACTTTATATATTCATATATTCTTAGGGCTACTGACAAACAATTTTTTTTTAATGTATTTTGTTAACCAAGACCTTACTCTATATAAACGCAATAAAGCATTCCAAAATAATATCGGCTTACTGTTAAAAAAAATATATTTTGAAATTCATGTTTCTCAAAATATACTCTTTTTAGCCATTTCAGGAGTCAAGAAGGCCATGTTTGAGTGAGCCGATTTGAACCTACCTAGGGTAGTTATCACAGGCGCTTATTGGTCTCCAACAATCACAAATTAAATTGTTGTGTATTTTTCTTTTAGCTGTCCTGTGAACGCGGATGTCTCCCCTGACTAAACCTATATAGAAATCGTATACTTCGGGAAAGGGTAAAACATGTCTGAAAAAAATTGGTATTAATACTTGAATAAGGTGACAGAATATAAATTAAACAACTAACACACACTTTTCACAAATTTTGTAATATAGAAATAATTATAAACATAAACAACACCTAACACAACAAAACATTAACTGAATTTAATTGAACTAAAGAAAATAATAATTCGGAACTTTTACTTTAATTTAAAAAAAAAAAGAGAAAAACAAAATGTTTTTTATTTACTAATTTTAAAATGAAAAAACTTAGCTGACTCGGAATTTTTTCTGATTTCTATAATGTTATTATCAAGAGGAATAAAGGAATGAAATGTTCGGGTATTTTTTATGTTAATGCAGATTGAAACCTTCTTTCAAAGAACGGTTTTCCTGAATTAATTTCTTCTTGGATGACGAGTGAAAATATTATAGCCTTAATGATCAAAAAGGCTGATCATGTATTGCTCCATTTCGCTTCGTTCTGCAATGACATAGCTGCCATTATTTTCCATTATAACAGAAGGATTTTCTTTATTACAAAGTAAACTAGTGATATGTCACTATGTACGAAGATCCTTACCATATGGTAAAGACGTTCGGTTATTCCATACCCAACTAGCGAGAGCAACTGGACTCCCATCCGAACATCAATTTCAGAACACATAAAAACCTATGTACTATTTTTTTTCTTTTTCCTTTAAGATTAAAGTAAAAGTTCAAAATTTTTTCTCTCGTTCAATTAAATTCAGCCAAGAATTCAGCTTATGTTTTGTTGTGCATGTTGTGATACGTGTTGTTTATGTTTATAATAATTTTTATATTACAAAATTTGTGAAAAGTGTGTCTTAGTTCTTCAATTTATATTTTGTCCCCTTATTCAAGTATTAATACCGAATTTTTTTAGGTTTAGTCAGGGGAGACATATGCGTTCACCGGACAACTAAAACAAAAATACACAACAATTTTATTTGTGATTATAAGAGAACAATGAGCGCCTGTGATGACTACCCTAAGTAGGTTTAATTCGACTCACTCAAACATGGCCTTTTTCACTCCTGAAATGGCTAAAAATAGTATTTTTCAAGAAACATGAACTTCAAAAAATTTTTTTTTTGACACCAAGCCGATATTCTTGTAAAATGTTTTATTGCCTTTATATATAATAAGGTCTTGGTTAACAAAATACCAGTGCCAGTAGCCCTAAGAATATATGAATGTATGAAGTTACATTATTTACAAAAAAAAAAAGAATATTTAAAATAATTGGCAAAGACCCTTAATAGTATCGGTATCTAACATTTTTTACGTTGCTTTAAAGAGACAAGACTTGTTAACACTTAGCAGTTTGCTTGATGGCGATCACTTAATTAGAAGAAGATCTACAATTTTCTAAAGTTAGCTCTGCATGGTAAATTTTGCATGATCTTCAAGAAATAGGTGGGGAGTAAGAAAAAAAAAGTATTGATTTTTGGACTTATTAGGTCTTTGTCAAGTCACAGTTAAAAAATAAAATAGAAATGAGGATATGAGGGGCACTCGTTGGTGGCTAATTGATGGAATTACCCTACAGTATACTCTGTAAGATTATGCACTACTCTAAAACAACACCACTGCGACTTGCATGATACACATAGATTCAAAATTTTGGCATCACCTAGTATTTATACGGAGACATTTTTTAGCAGCAACAGTTTTTTGTGAGCTTCTTTATCAATGCTTATCTTTGTCTAGATTCAAGACAGTTAAATTCTACGAATTCACGTGCAAAGATGCCTCGACAAGTCAGTGAGATTGAGATTCTATTATTCTATTTCTATTGCAATAGGTGAACTTCTTGTACATTTTCATTATTGTAATATATTCTTTATTTGTGAAAGGAGTAAAATATTAATTTATGATGCTAATAAAGTACCTACAGTCACGAGCATTGAAAAGGGGACACCCGATTTTTCCTATTGTAAAACGAGCTCACCAGCTATACCTACGGAAATGACAGGGATTGTCATATTTGACAAAAAATCCATTGTAGCACCGCCTAATTGTAGAGAAAAGACTGATTTACCTACCCAAAATAGCGAAAAAAGACAAGATCTGTCAATCGGGTGTCCCAATTTCAATGCTCACAACTAGTGAATGCAATACCGGGATACCGGGATCCCGAAATACCGGGATCCCGCACGCCATATGCGGGACTGATCTTGCTCATAAACGGAGCGGGATCCCGCCGGGATTTGCGAGATTGAAAAGAACTGTACTTATGGTGTCACTCGGGCCTGGTACGCGCGAACTGGACGACGGATCGTGGTGTGGAGACTGAGAGAAACTTTCTCGCCCTAATTCAAAGTTGTTTACTATTTTTTAATTTTGACAGTTTTGTTCCAACTTTTAATAAGGACGTGTAGGGGTCGCAGTGCAACAAATTCTTAATTGTGGTTAAGTAAACAAAATTTACTCTTTTAAGTAGGCATTCAATTTTAAATAATTAATATTATGTTAGAAACTGTAGCTCTGTTCCAACCGACATGAGAACCGTTCTAGAACGATAATTTCCAGTTGATCAATTCATTTGTCAAGTAGGATGAACTCATTGAAAAATAGGTGGTTAACTGGAAATTACTGATTCTGGAACGGTTCTCATGTCGGTTGAAACAGAGCTACAATTTCCGACATAAATGATAACTTGAAAAGGTGAATTTTGTTAATCTTCAGAATGCAAGTTGTGTAACTGAATAATTGAAACGACAGTTTGCGTTTGCGCAGTTATTTCCAAAATCATATTTAAATATCTTCTGACTTGTTATGTTAATCTTCTAATAATAATGTTCAAATATCTTTGAAAAACATTATTGAATAATTTGATACTTGATATTTGTTCAATTTTAGTCAAAACCCTTTAAATCTGGTACTATATTATGATTCATTTGCAAAGTCACACAGGATTCTGCGGGATCCCGCAAATACCTGGATCCCGCAGGATTGGAAATGTCGAGTCCCGCAAATACCGAGACTGGAATTATCTCGCGGGATTGCATTCCCTACTCACAACTGTACCTGCAACGTCGCTGGTGAACGATTTTTTCCAAAATATCGAACTAAATGCGGTTCTGTGCTCTAAACCAAAAGGAAATAGATTATAGTATAACCCTTTTCTGCGTATTCTCAAATTCTCGATACCTTCTCAATATACATACTGCTGATAGGACGAACTATTATTTATATACCTACGTGAGTAAAAAACTAGATGGAATCAGTGCACACCGGGCATTCTGTCTAGTATGCTTAAAAATTAATAAAACCTAATCCAAATAGGCCCTAGTAGAGGAGAAGGTCTAGCTAAAAAGGTATCTATCTCAAAAAAAAAATTGCGGTTACCAGAATATTTCGGCAAAGAAAAAGGAAGCTGCCAACAACTCTGTCAACAGATAAGGGACAAGTATATAACGAAACAGACCAATAAATAATAATGCCGACAGAGACATTATCGAAGACGATATCGAAAAGGAACAAAATGGAACAAATTGATCATACGGTTGCTCGAGTGAGAGATTTGCATACTGTCGAAGAAATGTTGAAGAATGGTGCAACAGATGCGAACTCTGTACTTCCTTGAAAGGGCCTCACTCGCGGTCTCGAGAAGGAACATAGCAATACTTGTCTAGTTTCCCAAAGTCGCGAGAGTTAGTTCCAATTCCTAATTAACGAACCTTAAGCATTGGATGAAGCATCGATGGAAAACATTATAGGCAGACACGGGGTACTTATGAAACTTCATACCAAGCAAGGGAGGAGTTTTGAGTACAAATTATGGAAACACATGATGGGATTACTGGGAATAAGGAGAACCAGAACGACTCTACTTGAATAAAAACCAGTGAGACCGGAATGAACTGGTTTCTTTTTTTAGTCTGAAGTATTGTTGGTACCTACTTAGTGTTTTCCTGATAGTTTTAATTTAAATTTCTGCCAATAATGTTGTTGCTGCATGCAAATATTCATATTTTTAGAATCCTACACACGTTGACGGCCTCTGGAATCTATAAATTAGTCAGGTTCATTTAAACAACTGACATTCCATTAACATCCAACTCAACAATTTTATTGAGTGACGTGACATAAAATGATCAACAATTTGTAAAAAAATATTGGATTTGTAATTTCATACGGTAGGGCGTTGAAGTTGTATTAACGACTTAATTAAAATTATGCTAAAAACCATTTTACTTTGATTACTGGATTGCATATTATTAGTTACGCAAAAATTCAATTGTTAATGGGTAAAAAAAATGCTAGTAATCAGCATCGCACTTACAAATTTTGTTATCGCTGTTCTCATCATCACAACCGTTATCCTCGTTGCTGTCTTCCCGTTTTTCACAATCAACTATTTCAGGACACGACTTCGAATCATCAGCATCAACACTTCTAACTTCCGCACTAAAGGGTTCTTGTTCCGTTTGATCATCACTTTTGTCATTACTTTTCGAATTTTCTGATGGATGAAGACGTAAGTCGATGCAACCGTGCATCGGCGAAGGGCTTTTTTCTATGTCTGAAATGAGCCAATTTTTTGGTTTTCTACTGAGAAGTTCTTCCGTATAGTCCTTTTCTGATTTAACACTTGGCGAAGAACTAGCATTTTTTATCTCGAAACTTAAATTTAAACATTGCTCGCCAGCGTTGTTATTATTTTCGAATGATTTTGACACGAACTGTGTTAATTTGTCCATGATTAAAACGATAATCTAAAGCTATGTTTAGAAGGATCATGTGAATGAAACTGAATAACCATTTGAAGCTGGGATGGTTTCCATGGATACTATGAGGGTTGCGGTTTCGCCAAACTCCACCCCTAATTATAGCGCAAGCCCCTGCTATTGGGTAAAACCTAATAGGGGTGTGTTTCGAGCTATCACTTTGGGCTGTTGAGAAATTTTCTTGTTATATTTATGGCAAGTCAATAGCTTACTGTAAGTGGCTGACATTTTTTACCACTTGTTTTTCCAACTGCTATAATTATGTAGATTTACGATTATATTGCCGGTCGGCGGACTTATAAAACAAGAAAATGTGTTCCAGGTTCCAGATATGTATGAACTTACTAGAAAAACTATGCAAATGTTCTCATTTTTTGACAGACATGAAATTTATTTTGCACATTTTGTTGCATGTTCAACATCTTCATACCTAAAGACAAATTTGAGATGGCAAACCCAAAGTTTGTTTCGAATATACGGAAAAATTGTTTTTCATAACAAGGTCTTAGAATACCAATTAGGTAGGTATTATTGTTTTATGCATCCACACAATTTTAGGCAGGGGAAGTTTTTCCAAATTTATGAAGTTTTTATTTTTATTTACAAAAAATTTGGGGGAGTTCGTGAAGCTCCGTCCTGCTCCGTCCTTCTCCACCCCATTTGTCTGATACCTACCCCCGATCCGTAATTATTTAGATCGAATATTCGGAAATAGGTGGTCCGGTCAACTGGCATGCTCATTCTCCAGATTTGACTCCTCTTGACTTTTTTTCATGGTGCTTTATAAATATAAAATAATAGCTACTGCACCTACAATTCCAGATAACATAAGAGATCGAATCCTTTCTGCTTGTCTATCAGTGACGTACCTACATAATGTTAGAGCAGGTACGAAATTAATTTCAAGATAAGGTGAGAAAGTGTTTGGAAGTCGAAGGGGGGCATTTTGAACAAATCCGTAATAGATGATATATTGTCACAACCTATTTTGTTGCAACTGGAGGTTTGGGATCTTTTGGGGTTTTAATGAATTAAAACGATAAGTGCCAAAATATTAAGAATAATTAAGTTTATTGATTACAATTTAAAGGGTTGATTAACAGATGAGAACACTAGACATAATTTATAAATGTTGAATAACGGTACTTACCGGAGACTCATCTTTCTGTAGACCGTAGCGTAGCCCGTAGCACAACTTTAGCGCTTGAATTTAGATTTAAAACTGACTCAAAAATGACGCCTTATCGATCCAAATCGATTCAGGATTGTCAGCAAAAATCATTGACCTAAAATCTAGGTCGTTGGCTCTAAGCCTTTTGCTAACATCCTGATGCGTTTGCTCCATTTAATAGGTATAACATCCGTATTGCCCAACTAAATTGGGACATTACTTGTTAATGGCCTTTGGTTAATTCGTATTAAAATAATAATGTTTTAAAGGGTGATTATTTTTGGCTTGACATTGTTGTGACAATATCCATAATAGATGATAAATAATTAGAACTTTTTATGCATTAACATAATTAGTCATAATTCCGTAACCAGTAAAGCAATAGGTCTTTTTTTTTCGCACGCACAGGCCTCTTTTTTTACGTAGATCAGTGTATTGGAATAAAAATCATAGCATTCTGCTACTTAAGAGTTCAATGTTATCCCCCCCCCTCAAAAAAGGGTGGAGAAAAATATTATCAAAAATATCGTGAAATATGGCCCCCCTTGTACTTACTACGTCATCAAAATGTCATAAAAATATTTGAAACCGTTGTCAAGATATCGCATTGTAACTCCAGAGAATGTAACACCTTGAAAAACTCACCCTGCTTGTATATAATATCTTCCTATACGAAGGTAGATAGGTAAATTCAGACGCCTCTCAGAATTATGAAAAAAGAATTTAGTTGCTAGGCATTTGAAAGCAAAAGCTGAGTATACCTAGACCTAGCTTTTAGGTGATATAGGTATGTAATTTTCAAACTTTGTTTAGGATCACACCGCTTTTCATAATTATATATGGTTGGTTGTGAGGAATACACTGTACCTACCTACCTAAAAATATATACATTTTCAAACGTAAGCGATGTTCTATAATCTATTACATACTTTGACGATCGTTTTTAGAGAAAACATATAGAATCTAGTTTCTTGAGCTTTGGCTCGTTTTTCCAATAACGCGATGGTTTCGTTTCTATCGTGGTTGAATCGGTTTGGTCAAAAACAGTGTTTTCTTTGTCAAAATGATAGGTTTGGGGCTGCTCACTACTACATCGCTTATTTGGGAAAGCAATTCGTGCAGAATAATTCTCATTCCAAACGTGGTTAAAACGGTTCGGGGCGATTTTATCCTGAACTTCTCCAACGCATGAGGCACAAGAAAAGGAAGCATTCATCAATGTGGAATCAGGTCGCCATTAGAGACTGGATCAAAATGTTATTGATGTAATGTTGATATATTGATTATTCTAACACTATCAAATTTGTTAGCTTCAATACCTAATGCTATTCAGCAGTAAAGAAAAATCAGAGAATAAAAAGCACAATCACCTTTTCTTTCGACTGAACTGCATCCCATCCAAAGCTCCTGTTCCACAAAGATACAAGTGTTTTTCGTAACTGTTGTAGCACTTTCAAGCACAAGCGTTTCACAGAAAATTCTTGAACTCTCGTTCGGTCGTTGTTACAAGCAACAATTTGGTCCGCAACAAATATTACAGTTACAGGTTGCAGCGTGCTAGTTTCAATATATTAGGTGACATAAACTTTACCTCAAAAAATATTTTCCAGTAATTCAGTAGAGCAAGACTATTCCATTGCCAAAAAATTACCGTTGCATTTACAAAATATGTTCGGAACGACTTGATGAAATTTTCGCTTGACAGTCAATCCATTAGAGTGATTCATGAAGTAGCACGTCTGCAATATCGCCAATATCCTTACGAAGTTGTTCATTTTGTCCATTTTGAACAGGTTAAAACTAAAGCCATCATCAATTCGGTACTCTGACTGCCATCGTGTATATGTTAAATGAATTTTCAATTTCATGCGCTTCTCAAAACTATAAGTAAACAATGGAGCTGCGAATTGAATGAAAAAAGTTGGTGATAAGTTTCAGGGATTCATTTTGTCGAGGCGTGGATTTTCACTTATTACTTACACGACAAATATCGAATTAAAACTGACGTAACTACAACAATCAACAAAGCTCTAGACTAGACTGACTCAAATTATTTCTTCGCTTTATTTATGTAGTCGAAATTACACTCGGAATTTAAATAGGAAAACATCGAATCGAAGACACTAGAATTCCAAGAGAAAGTGCACTGCCCGACGTAAACAAGTGACTAATTTAATTTCTTAGAATCCTGGCGCCTCGATGTCGATGTATTTTCGTAACACTGCCTCCCTCCTAAATCAGATCGTCCCAATCTGACTTGAATACCGAGACGGACTACCTCCTCTACTTCCTCTATATCTCCACTCAGATCCATAATGACTTAATCTTTTCTCTTACCTAACATCACTATGCCTGTCTACGTGGACTGCTACCTGAACGCAGCGCTTCAGACCGTTTGGCCTTCCTGACTTCTCACATCTACCCTCATGTATGTTTGGCTCTTCTTTTCTTGAATTGACATCATGAATACTAGATGAATGGCTACCTGGTCATGTTCCCTGTTGATTGTTTCTGAAACCCTTTCGCATTTCTGTTGCTGCTTCCGGATAGGCCAAGTTAATCAGACGGCGTATGTCGGTTTCAAATTCTTGTAGGCTTTTTGCTGCTTTTTGTTGCCTTGTTCTTAGTTGTACCTGGTAAAGCTGCCCTCGGTGTTGATCTTCATAACGACGCTCAAACGCATGCATCGACAAGTGCACCATAGTTTTGTTGGGAAGCTGGCGGAAAAGTCTCTAATAGGTCTAAGGCAGGGTTACGTAATGCTACAATCAACCCTGTAGCCATGTCATCGGAGCTCCAACCATAAGCCATCGCAGCAGTCTCGAATTGACGTCTGTACATCGCCCATGATGTCTGCCCGTCGTAGGGTGGTGACTTAACTTTGATACCAGGAGCAGGCGAGGAGGAGATATTTCCTGATCTCAAGTCACATTTCAACTTTTTGATTTTGTTTTGAACACTATCCATTTCTTGGCGGAAAGTTCTAACTTCCTGACAAACAGTTCCAGCTTCCTGATGAACTTCGTGACGTAGGTACACTCCGAACTCCCAAACTTTTAATATCATCAAATAAGACATCAAGTCTGACTGTCTGTCTGTATACACGATAACTTAAGAACGCCCGGATTTTAACCAAATTTGGCACAAAAATCCTATAAGCATGTCATGAACGAACCCTATTAATTTTGGATAGTGTGGTGGATGGGTAAGCGGGATGAAATCTATTAAAATCGTAAAATTTTCAATTTTTTAAATTTTATTAAAAATAGGTATGATATTTGGGTCCCAAAAAATTATGTCTACGTCAAATCAATTTTGGATGTGGTGGATGGGTAAGGACGGGAAAAGGGGGATAAAATACTTGAACTGCCTAAACTGCTATTTATACAACATTTCATTGTAGGTATAGTGGACTATTCGTGCTTTCGAGAGCACCATTTTATTTTTTATGGGAACAGCAAAATCGAACAGAAAACGTTTTTCGAATAACTCAATTTGAAACGGAGAATTTATTTTGGATTTCGAATTTCAATCTTCATAACTTTTATCCAAAATATTTGTGAGGTTGTGCTTTGTGGTTGTGTAAAAAGAATCGCGTCGTGCCAGTGTGCCTGGCTTCAGAAGTTATATTTTATGGGATTGCCTATAAAACTGGATAATTCGTTTTTAAATATAAATCTTTACAAAAAGTTATAGATATCTCTGCCACTGATATTCGTTATTTAACGTTGCAGGAAATAAAAATATAGAAATTAATATTCGCAACTATGCCGTCGTTTCTCCGATCGAGTCCCATCCCATCTCGCCCAAGCAAGAGGCGTCCAGAGTCGTGCACTGCTGAGTGCTGATTGATAGTATTGATTCTTTGGTATTGCATGGGATAAATATTTCAGTGTTGCCAGCAGTACCCTACCTATATTTTTTCTTACCCAAACTCTGGGCAGGGCTTTGCGTATAAATAGAATGTGATTTTTTCCTGGTAAAAAAGCTTCTGATTTGGTAACTTTTCATAGAGGTATAATAGAAGTTAGATAATTTGAAAAAATAAATAATTTGTTTTAAATTTAGTAGGTACCTTCCTCTCTGGCTCGTACCTATAGGTAAAAATACCTACCGACTTAAATATTTTAACTAAAAAAACAGACTTTTTGCATTTCTAGTTTTTCTCAATTGTGATTGGTTCGCATTATTTATTGCCTATTATGTCAAAATATGCCGACTGATGTACTTATAATATAGCGATATTAGTGAATTTAGTAGCTGATTCTTATTTGCTCAGTGGGTTTCACTGTATTGTGTACAATTAACTAAAAGTAAGTTAGTTCAGTTATGTTGCGCAGGAAATGGTCGCGTTTCACGTGTTTGTGAGTCATGTGAGTGAATTTATGAAACAAGCGGCAGAAAAAAGGGCTTCGAAAACCCACAGAGGTATCTATGTAGAAATTATTTGGGTTGTTTTTTTATGCATATTTGATAGAGCAATAATAATTTTTACTTAGAAACAAATTGAATATTTAGTTTGAATTGAAGGTAGTTTTTTATGGCATTGTACAGTTTTAGGTTGACATAGTTCAACTTATAATTTTTCTTAACTGTTATTCTACTGTTTTTCTTGATTATTTCACATTTTAGTTAATTTATGAAAAAGGTAATAATTAAAACATGTAGAAATAATTATACATGCTACAAAAAAGAAAACTTAACTAAACAATCAGAAGTGATTTTTGTGTGCAACCAATACACCAATAGACCGGTGGCCCAGCGTCAAATCACCCCCCTCATCGGGCACAAAATTTTCATTATTGGTACTCGAAACCCTTTATCATTCGTAACCAAAAACCGCCCGTCTGCCAGCGATGGGTGGTAGCCCGCTCCTGTGACCGCCCCCCAAATAAGGGAATTTTGATCAAAAACCCCCCTCGCAAGTACACAAATGAAATTTTTTGGGCATGTAGAGAATTATATTAGAAACCTAAAAAAAAAGCGGCAGACGCCTTCCAGTGGTAGCCCGTCCAGGGCAGACGCCTTCCAGTGGTAGCTCGTCCAGGGCAGACGACCTTGAAAAAAATATATATGACGTAAAACTCCCCTTGCGAGTACATTCACACAATTTTGTAGACTTAAACAGTCAGATTGGTGTGCTAAAAATGCATGGCAAAAGCCTTCAAGTGGTAGCCTGTCCAAGACAAAGTTACGCTGAAGCCTTTCTTATTATGGATAAAGACATTATATAAAACTCTACAACATGAGTATTACCGACAAAAACACAGATTTATGTATTATTCAAGAGTATTATTAAATTAATAATGATAAATAGGAGTTACAGATTATATAGGAACACGGTAGAGTAATGACTCTCCCAGACCTTACTTCACTAGAGAGTCATTACGGGTGGAAGTCGATAATTTGTTGAAAAATTCGTGAAAAATTAATGATGCTTTGTAGGGATTCTTTGAAGTTTGAGGATGATAGAGTTGACCCTTAAGCACAGTCAAGAATAGTTTTTGCAGTCAAGTTAGGTCTGAAAGAGTCACTACAGGTGGAAGTCGATAATTTGTTGGAAAATTCGTGAAAAATTATTGATGCTTTGTAGGGATTTTTTGAAGCTTAAGGATGATAGAGTTGACCCTTATGCACATTCGAAAATATTTTCTCTAGTCAAGTTGATTCTGGGAGAGTCGCTACGGCGCGGCGGGATGTCGATAATTTTTCTGTAAATTCTCAGAAAATTAAATATGATAGACCCTCTGAGTGATAGACCTATCTCGCATGATTAGGAAAAGTGAGCTTAATAACTGTAATAAATACAAATTAGAAAGTAATAAAAGATGACACGCGCGCGCAACTGTCGGCTGCAGTGTAGCCAGACTCTATTGTTGCAGAACAAATGTAGACAATACAATTCGAACATTATAACATTAAAGAAGTGATATAGTTTCAAGTGTTTTATAACGCCTTAAATCAGACAAAAGAACAGCTTTAAAGTGGATGAACATCGTTTGCACTTTTATTTTGATTCATGTTTCATCCGGCAGCATCGCTCAATGAAATGGCAGCAAATATCTAGTTGAGTTTCCCAAAATTTTGTAGAGGGCGCGAGTGAACTTGGAGTGCTTTAAATTTTGGCGGTAAATGTCAATAGTTTTTTAACTTTTGAAGTTAAAATTACAATCGATTATTCACGCGCCAAAATTTAAAAATCTCCAAGTACAGTACCGCCCTTTTCAACTCAGCTGTCAATATTACATGCCATTGCAAAGGAATATGTCAAATATGATCTAGCATAACCTTAAACGACACTGCGGTGAGTTCAAGTAATATGTAAAGTATAAGTTTGCTCTTTGTCGAATTAGACGTTACAAAGAAAGAAGGAGCGATTCATTCTGAACTAGCCCCTGAATAAGAATATGACGCAAGCCTGTAACAAACTTATTTTTCATTTGACGCTCACCTGCAGCCTAAAATCGACGCGCGCAGTCCAGGTAATAGGAGATCGGTCTATTGAAGGGATTTGTTGTTTAGAAGGAATACAAATTATTTTTGTAAAACTACACTTTTTACACAGTGTTTACACGCTTCGAGATTTTGTAAAAAATGTCTTCACAATTTTTCATTTTATTTCTTTGAAAAATCTGGAAAAAATTCTAGCTTCGATGAAAGAAGAAAAGGGCTGCAAACTAAAAAAATCCCATATCGGTCCATTTGTTCAGGATTGGCAAAGATTCAAGGTTGCACCTAAGGTTAGGTCAGTCACATTTTATGACACTGAAAACCAATTTCAAAAAAACCATTTATGCGTGAAGCTAAGAGAATTTTAGGAATTTGGGGGGTATAGATCTATGAAGTTTATGAACTATCGATCAAGGCCTTCAACTGATGGGCAAACAGAAAAAATATCAGAGAGGGAAAAAACTTATGCGATATTTGACCTTTTTAGTCCCCTAGTGACTTTCCCAAAACTAACTTGACTAGAGAAAGTATTCTCGGATGTGATTAGGGGTCGATTCTTTCTTCTTGAAATGACAAAAAATCCCTACATTATTAATTTTTCAAGAATTTTCAAACAAATTATCGACTTCCCCCCGTAGTGACTCTCCCACACCTAACTTTATAGACTGTCAGCTAATGACAGATTTTGCTGACCGATTTTCTCTCTTCAGGGTTTTCAACCACTGAAAATTATGTCAGCGCTGAGCTGAAAAAATTAAAATTTTGCGACCGGACTTCTGCTAGGCATATGGAAAATTATTCACTTTCCTTTTGCAGCGGCCGGAAAATATACCTTCACTTAAACTGCAGACCGGCTTATGGGATTTTTTTTCTGGTTCCTTCGATCATAGGAAAGGTGATTGATGTGGTATTTGTTTGTTGGGTTGGGTGGGGTTGGCATCCGTCCGGATTTTCCCGGATGTGTTCTAGTTTTCAAAGCGTCCCCGGAGACGTTGTAAGGCTTAAAATACTTAAATGTTTTTCGGCCTGCTACACGAAAAAAAAAAAGTTTTTGAAGGCTTCAATAAATTTTTTTGGGCGTGGCATTCGAGAAAATTTTTCGCCTCCGGCGGCGCCCTGTGCGGAAGTTTCGTCTTTGATATCTTCCCCCAATAAGCAAATATTACGAAAGCATACAATTACAAACATTTATTCGTTATCCTCCACCCCACCCCCCCCCCCCCCCCAAAGAATTATGCGCCCCTTATATGTTTGACCCCTCCGCCCCGCAAGGCTGGCTACGCCACTGGATGCCCGCATAGAAAGAAGAAATAGCCCTAGCTTCGTGGCCCATTACTGTAAGTCCTATCTCAACCTATACTATATCTATTAAAGAACGATACGAGAAGGGAGAAAAAGTCAACGATACGGAGAAAATTGAAGCGAAGAAGTTTACCAAAGCGAGATAAACAAAAAATTTATATCTTTTTTTTTTAAACGCTATTGCATCAAAGCTTCCCAACTTTCTCCTGCGCGTGCTCGGCTTGCACCAGAGATATTCATTTGTTCTACTCTGCATGCTCCAAGCAGGTTGGGGTAGAAGATCCGGACCTCGCTTGATCAAAAAAAATATATATTACGCCTTTTCGGAAATGCTGATCCGATTAACCGGATGTACTTTGTCTTTTTTCAGTCGTGTTTGTTAAAAAAAAAAAGAAACAAACAGCTGGTCATAGGGTTAATCGGACCAGTGTCTCCCAAAAGGCTTGCTGTTTGTAGTTGACTCTTGACTCATTCTGTAATATTTCCCTGTTTTTTCCGCAATGGAACAGATTCACCGACGTTCGAAACAATTCTCTCCTCGAATATCTCGTTGAACCTTAGCGTTGAACCATGTATGAACGCGGCCCTTGGCTTTTCCAGAACGACGCCCAAACTAAGCTAGAGGAGGGCTGATCGATATTCAGAATTATCCATAATCGATAAGATATTCCTTCAAAACCTCCACTTGTTTTCCATTTATATGAGGAAATATCGATTCATTTGATACGATTATACGATGGCTGAGTTCGGTAACTAGTAGCATTGTAGGTATAGTGGTAGAAAAAAATGTGTATGCATTGCATCTGCGAGCAAAATTTGACAGATGTCACGTGATTTGACACGTGAAAAAAGATAAGCGATGACTACGTGACGTCCGTCAAAATTTGCTCTTTTTGCTAGCAGATGTAATTACCGAACCCAGCCGATATTTCAGATTTTTTTATGATTTGACTGATAGAGCCCCTTCTTGCATGTCCCAGGTCTAGTGAAGGACAGCTCGTACTCGTAGTGCGCGTTCTTTTCATGTCCAATTTTTTTTATTGTTTAATATTTCTCACAAAATATAGTAAGACGCGTAACGACACATGAACCAAAACCAAACAACAATATTGTATATTTTGGCAACATGTATTTAGCCGACCAAATGTTTTTTTTTAATATTCTCCAAATGCAATCGTTTGGTGGTCTTTGGGTATCTCATTTTTATCATTTGGTTTGGTGGTACTTACTTTAGCAGTAATCAATGGGTACATTCAGGCGGCGCCAGCGGCTTAGTTCAGCCACTCAGTAGGAACCTTATTCTCGAAACAGGGGACCAGCAGTCTCATTGGAACGAAGTTTCTGTCTTTGTCGTCCGGCATAACACTGACAATGACAGAGCAATCGTTCTTATGAGAACGCTGTTCCTTGGTTTCGAGAATAAAGTCCCTGCTGAGTGGCTGAGTTTAGCCGCTGGGACCGCCTGAATGTACCCATTAATTCAAAATTTCATATGACGTTGGCCGACATACGTACCTACCTATAATTAATTTCATTGGACAATTTATAGTCGAATTTAACGGAAATCGTTTTAATTTGACGCGCACGCTTATATATACAGGGTGTCCCAAAAAGATACCGACAAACTTTAAGGGGTAGTAGGGGACATCAAAACAAGCATTTTTGTTTATATAAACATATGTCCGCAGCCATATGGGCTGTAGAGCAAAAAAACTATTTGGTACCTAGTTTTATTCTTCCCAATAATTAAATCACTGTTTACTTATTTATTTTGCTTTATTAACAAATAAATTATGGTTTACAATAATTCTTCAACTCGCGAACTCTTTGGAATATTCCGGGAATAGCTTCTATGGGTACAACGCGCCAATATCCTTGCTATAACAGATCTTCCTTATTACGAACAGGTGTTTCGTAGACTAAACTTTTCAGTCATTGACCCGACGCCGACGGTGCAATCTTTGCATTGAAGTA
Organism: Ceutorhynchus assimilis; assembly: GCA_917834065.1. Taxonomy (NCBI): domain Eukaryota; kingdom Metazoa; phylum Arthropoda; class Insecta; order Coleoptera; family Curculionidae; genus Ceutorhynchus; species Ceutorhynchus assimilis. The sequence continues at coordinate 11,065,353 of OU892277.1, forward strand.
AATAGTCAACATTTTGAACAATTATTGTAAACCATAATTTATTTGTTTATAAAGCAAAATTAATAAGTAAACAGTGATTGAATTATTGCGAAGAATTAAAAGTATCACAGTTTTTTTGCTCTACAGCCTAAATGGCTCATTTGCGGACATATGTTTATATTAACAAAAATGCTTGTTTTGATGTCCCCTACTACCCGTTAAAGTTTGTCGGTATCTTCTTGGGACACCCTGTATAAAAGGACTCATCATTCTCGCGGTCTCCGCTTAGAGCCGTTTTACACGGCAAAGTTTCTTCACGAAATTATTCACGAAATTATTGCCGAAATATTTCGTAAGTTTAGGTACTATTCTTGTTTCGCTTGTACCTGTTTGACACGACAAATAAATTAAGCAAAAGTTTCGTGAAAATATTAGTCATACGCCGGCGCAGTAACATTTTGCCATCAATAATATGAAATCATAACCTCATACGTTGGAAACCAAAACAAATAAAACTTGCGTTTTCTAATTTTTGTTGAATCTTTGTACTCTTCTGCAGTTTCATAAAGTTGAATTTCTGTTTCCTTTCCATAAATAAAGTTTTGTTTACTTTTGGCTTTGCCCAGCTGGTCTTCTCCCTCCCACCTTATTTTTTTGGGCGCAACACTTTTTTCACCGGTTGATCTACCGATAAGCAGTCTGTCTTTATCTATTACATAGGAAATCCAATGACGGATTCATATAAGGCTCGAAGAAAAAGAATGTGCTTTTTATTTTGTATTTGTGTGCGCCGAAACTCACGCATTTTCTCGGCCGCGCCCACAAAAACTATAGAACATTTTCGAAAGTTTATTGGCGAAATATTTCGTAAGTTTTTCTTGTCGTGTAAAACAGGAAAAGTTGACTTACGAAATATCTCGGCAACAATTTCGTGAGTAATTTCGTAAAGAAACTTTGCCGTGTAAAACGGCTCTGTGAAACAACAGTTGTTTGGTGCACCAAAGTGTGGAGCTACGGGTGTGGAGCACCTTAAAATTCGTCACTGGACTGGAAAGCTGCTTTTAACGGCAATCCGAATCCAGTACAAGCGGAGATCGCGAGACGGCGCGCCAGTTAGGGAGAACAAACTATCGATAGGAATATCGATACTATCGATATTTTTTTTATTTTCGATAGTATCGATAGTTCTGTAGCAATATCGATAGTTCCAAAGTAGCCAAAGGTGAATGAAGACGTCTGTAAATTGAGGGAAATATAAATAAATCTGTGGCTGTTTTGAGAAATCTGTAATTATTTTTTTGAGGTAGACATGCAAAATAGGTTCGTTTTTTTTATAGGTTAGAGTAGAGCCTAGTTTACGTTGTATTTAGAGTTTTTGAGTCTTTTTTTCTCAAATAAAAAAATATGCCTTTATTTTTTGATTAATTTATACCAGTTATACCAGAGCAAACTATCGATAGTACAATCGATAGTTACTATCGATTGATAAGCCATTTTATCGATATTACTATCGATAGTTTTTTTTTCGATAGTTTGTCAACCCTAGCGCCAGTTCCGCAACGCCGCGATTGATGCCTCATTCTCACTTGTGCGAAATTCGTTCTTTTTTTGACATTGCTTCCAAAAGTTGACGTTTTATTATGCGTGTATCAAACGTCAAATTTTTGAAGCAATATCAAAAAAGAGCGAATTTCGCGCAAGTGCATTGATGTCGGTGTCATGTTATTGCTGGGGTAGTGGGTGGGCGATTCAGTACTGAGGAGTACCAACTCCGGTCGGTCGTTGACGAAATCATTTAGGATCATACCGTTGGTATTTCCTCTATGATTCCGCCAAAGTCTGTGTCTAGCGTTTATATATATATATATATATATATATATATATATATATCAAATTTCGACCGTTGTACTATATATATATATATATATATATATATATATATCTGCGCATGCGCAAGGAATTATCGTATAATAAGTTTGTTCCAACCGGCAGTAATTTCCAGTAATATTACTGGCACACATGCGCAATTGTGAAATGCTGTTCCAACCAGTTAAAATTACTAATTTAGAATTGGCGATAATTGACAGTTCGTCGTTCCAACCGGAGTTACGGATAGTAAAATTACGGTTCAAACGATTCTTGCTTGAAAGGAAGAACTGTTGGTTCTAAAATTAGACGCATGCGTAGTGAGGTCGAAAACGGGTCAGTGGTTGAACAACAACGAACATAAATAATAATACATAACCCAGAACCTCAGTTTTTTGTTTATTTGAATTATTTATTTGAAAATGACTGCTATAGAAGTTAAGTAATTTTATTTTATTTGTTCTCAGAGTTAATAAATAAATGATTTTTGTCTTATATTAGGTTTAGAAGAATTCCTTATAGTGGTGGAAGATGATTCACCTGCAAGTATGCAAGTTATGTTTGATTTTGTTATTTTCATCTTAAGCGTTTTCACGAGTTTTGGTATGAATGTTGTATCATGAACCATAACATACTACTCGTTTTCACGAAGTGTTTTGGTATGTCATTCGACAACCTGGTTTCAATTCGGTCCGTCAATGACAGACCAGAGAGTAACTCGGTATCAAATGGTTTCATGATACCACAACTGTGTGAAAATGCTTCATGTGTTGTGAGTAGGTACTACTAGTTCAAAAAACGTTCCAACAAGTTTTTAAGTTATTTAGTATAATATTACTGTTTTTGATTGCGCAGTCGCATTAGCGCGGTTACGGATGATAATATTACAGTAATATTATTGCAGGTTATTGGAACAAACCTAATGTAGGTGGTAGACGCTTTTTACTCATTGGGCGTCGACCGGTGAGATACCACCATGCCAGAATTGAGTAGCGCTAAGTGGCATCACCACGTTCCGCTACTGCGCTGGCAGTCCGGTTCCAACAATGAGTAACAGATAGCATGATGGCGCCTCCAGGATCAAAATATTCCGGAGGTAAAATACCCGACCACTCGGATCTCCGGGCGTCGGGTGATCCTGGGGGTCCTTCATGCAAAGATATAAAAAGATCAAAAACTCAACTCAGAATTGATTTTAGCAATATAAGAGGAATAAGTACAAATATGAATTCAGTTCACCAACATCTTGAAGAACAAAGACCTGACATCCTTGTTCTCACTGAAACTAAAATCAGTTCTGCAACACCTATTGTGAACTATTTTTATCCCGGCTATGACCTACACCACCGATTTCGACATAATTTTGGGATCTGTGTGTACATTAAAAATGACCTTTCATGTCATCGAGAGGAGAAGCTAGAACCAGCGAACCTTGATATCATATGGCTAAAATTCACCTCAAAGTCATCGACCAAGTTTATCTGCTGCCTCTACCGACCGCCAAGTAACACCGATTACCAAAACTTTTTCGCGACATTATCCGAAAGCTGTGATAGTATACAGTCAAACTATCCACAGGCGGAAATTGTCTTTTTAGGCGATTTCAACGTCCATAATATACCCTGGCTATGAAACACCACAACAAAACAGATAACGAAGGCAGAGAAGCAGAAGCTTTTGCCATAAGTTGTGGTTAACGCAGCTTGTCGATGAACCTACCCGTATCTCAGAAAGGGGCGAATTTGCAGCGCTTTTAGACTTGTTCCTAACCACCAATCCTGACTCGTACACAATTCAAGTAGATGCTCCACTTGGTTCGTCCGATCATAAACTTATAATAACAAAGTGCGAAATGCTCATCCCACCAAGCCTACAACCACTTCCTCGTAAAATGTGGCACTATAAATCGGCAAAATGGAATGACCTAAAACAGTATTACCTGGATTTTCCATGGCAAGAGGTTTGCTTTAAAACAGCTGATCCCACTATTTGCTGTAATGAAATAACACAAGTAATCTTATCTGGAATGGACGCATATATCCCACATACAACTAAACGTAGAGCTAATGCAAAACCTTGGTTCAACAGCCAGTGTCAAACGGCTGTACAGAAAAAACACAGAGCATATAACCTTTGGAAACGACAACAAAACGCTCAAAACCACACAGAATTTATAGAAGCCAGAAATAGTTGCAAAATTACTATTGACTCCGCTAAAGAAACATACAATCAAAGAATAAAAAACAGGTTGCTGAATTGTCCAAGTAGTTCTAGGTCTTTTTGGTCTCTTGCAAAAGCTGTTGGATCTAATTTCACCAAGTCATCCATACCACCACTTACAGATAAAAATAATCACTTAGCCACAACATCAGAGGAAAAAGCCAATATGCTTGCCCAAATGTTTTCCTCCAACTCCAACCTAACAGTGCCAAACGGAAAAACTCCACCGTTCATTGAAAGGGTTTCCCATAGTATGCCAGAGGTACCCTTTTGTCACAGAGAAATACGAAAATCCCTAAAAAAGCTGGATACAAACAAAGCAATGGGTCCGGATGGCATTCCCGCAATAGTACTCAAAAATTGCGCCAACGAACTCACCCCAACTTTCGCAAAATTATTCAATTTGTCTTACAGGCGAGGAGTATATCCATCATCATGGAAGTCTGCCGCAGTACAACCCATTCCAAAGAAAGGAAAAAAGACAGATCCGTTAAACTATAGACCAATTGCTCTACTTCCGGTGATATCAAAAGTAATGGAAAGAGTTGTGAACAATCACCTAACCAAGTACTTGGAAAAGTACAAAATTATCAACGATAAGCAATACGGATTTCGAAAATATAGGTCAACTGGCGATTTACTTACATACGTCACTCACTTATGGCAAAAAGCGATTGAGTTGCGGGGTGAAACAAGAACAATTGCCCTAGATATATCTAAAGCATTCGACAAAGTTTGGCATGAAAATCTGCTCAACAAGCTCAAAGCAATGGGATTATCGCCGAAACTTTGCACTTGGTTTGAAAGTTACCTAAAGGACAGATCCATTTATGTTGCACTGGATGGCCAGAACTCCAACTCTTACCAAATAAATGCTGGTGTGCCACAGGGAGCAATCCTTTCGCCAACTCTTTTTCTGATTTACATAAATGACCTCATAGATAAAACAGTAAATCCACTTTATTGCTTTGCAGACGATGGCAATGTAGTCTCTTCACTCATACCACCCACAGGTCTTTCCGCACGTGAATTCCACCATCTTAGACTAACTCAAATATCGCAGATAAATAACGACCTGGAGATAATAGAGGACTGGGGTAACAAAAACCTTGTACAGTTCAACGCGCAGAAAACCCAAGCAGCTCTGTTTTCAAAAAAGACCAGCACCGGTGAGCCAAACATCATGCTATCTGGAAGTGCTGTCACATTACAGAGTCAGTTGAACATCTTGGGGGTTACTGCAGAGACCAACATGTCTTGGCACAGTCACGTGGCAGATATTGCTAAAAGGGCCTCCCAAAAGCTGGGGGTGCTATTTCGTACAAGACATCTGTACACACCAAGCCAATTGCTGACACTCTACAAAGCCCAGATTCGACCAACTATGGAGTACTGCTCACATATATGGAGTGCAGCACCCAAACATACCTTAATGCTTTTGAATACCGTGCAAAAACGAGCTATCAAGCTGATCAATGACCCCGCACTTACTCGTAACTTGGATGGTCTCGAACATCGCAGATCTGTGGGCGATTTATCTCTCTTCTACAGGTACTATCACGGAAAATGCTCTGAAGAGTTGGCACGTATGATTCCACCGAGAGTAGCACCTACCAGGCGAACCCGTCAAACAGACGGTAACCATGAATTTACTGTCAAACTAGAGGCACCAAGAACCTCATTATATCAGAATTCATATCTCTGGAGAACAGCATCGCTGTGGAATAAACTCCCTGCGACGGTTTTCCCTACAGGTTACAGCCTGAACCGTTTCAAGACCAACATACACCGACATTTCCGCGCACTTGCCGCTTCTCGAGCGTGATAGGACATTTCCTTGCGAGTGCGCATATCCGTAAAAAAAAAAAAAAAAACCTAATGTAAATCCCTGATTAGTTGTAGTTGATATCTCCGGTATAACACCACCAAACGTAAAATTTGGTAAATTCGTGACCACAAAACGATTTCCGTTGAATTCGACTATAAATTGTCCAATAAAATTCATAAGTAGGTAGGTATGTCGGCCAACGTCATATGAAATTTTAAGGGTGGGTATTATAAAACTACTTTGAGAGTTAACTTAAAGTTAACTTCTGAAAATACATGTAATTCAAAAAGTTAACTTCAAGTTAACTGTCAAAGCAGTTTTATAATACCCGCCCTAAATTGTTGATTACGGCCAAATAATTACCTCCAAATGATAAAAGTGAGATACCAAAGACCACCAAAGGACCACCAAACGATTGCATTTGGCGAATATTAAAAAAAAAAACATTTGGTCGGCTAAATGCATGTTTCCGTATTATTTAAGTCTTATATTTATTTAAATAAAATGGAATGGACAAATATTGAAACCAGGGATGTTCCGAGAGAATTTGTAAATGTGCACTTGACAGTATAAAAAGTGGGCATATCTGACACAAAGTGTGCATCCCCTTTGTTTTGCTTTCCAATGTTGCCGGTTGCAAATATGTATGTTTATTCTTACAACGTTTCCAGTTCCGATTGCCAATATTTTGTATTTTCATTGTCGAGCAGACTGGACTGGGCTGGGGCCGGCTAGGCAGTGGCGTACCAAGGATGATACACACCTACAGGATTGCTTATCGGCCTCGTTTTTGGTGGTGATCTCCGCATTCTCCGCCATATTGGTGTGTCACCATTTCCGACTTCATAACTAAGTCGTCAGCTGTTTAAGCAGCCTACGTCAAGACGAGAAATAACATGTTGCCCACGTCACAACTGGTGATTTGGAGAGAGGGGGGATTTGTTCCACACAGGCCTTATGAGGATAGGTCATCCTGTAGTATTAGTGTGTATCATCCTTGATGGCGTACAAGTTAGTAAAGTGTACTGAATGTAGAGTATGTGAGAATGCATAGAGTACAGTGTAGTTACCCTCAGTACAAATTTACTGAAATGAAACCCCAATTTCAGAATATTTTGTGTTCTATTTATGACTAAAAAATTGTGGCAGATTTATTCTAGAAATCAAAATGTGCATATCTAGAGATTGGGGTGCATACTGTGCATATAAATTGAAAGTGTGCATCAATATGCACAATTGTGCAGTTTGGAACATCCCTGATTGAAACTTATTACTTGACAAATGACATTTATTTAAAACATTTGCGTTTGACAAATGACGTTCGATGACGCTTCGAATTTGTGCTGCCTATAGTTGTATTTCTTTCAAGAGTTTAGAACACTAGATCTACTCGCTCCGGCTTAGTCGACCCCTATTTGGGTTGCGTTTAGAAATAGCTCTCTGGGTGTGGGAGTGACCCTAGAGTAGCTCTAAACCGTTCATAAATTAACAGGTGCTTACTGGGAGCGTTACGCTGGAATCGTTCAGATAACGAGAGATAAATGGATAAACAAAGAACCCTTCTAATTCTGCTAATTTACGAGGTCATAATCTAAACAAAAACAACTGACTGGGACAGCTGTGAGCGTGTGCAGTAGATACATGTACTGTGCGTGCACAAAATTTGGCCAATGAAAATGAAGCAATTTCAAAATTTAGAACAGTTGTTCGAAAGATAGGACACTGCGCAGGCGTTAGGCTGTTCCGTTGCACAACTGTTCGTACAATATTGACCCCAAATTTTCGCACAAATTTTGCCAGTCAAGCCGTATGATTGCTTATCCATTTATTTTTTAGATCAGGGTCCAAGTGATGACGTCAGAACAGTCTGACAAACAACTACTCTACCTTCACACTCCATTTCTAAACGCACTCCAGGTGCAACAAAAACTTTTCGAAAGGAGTGAGCGCGTAACGCCCCGGAGCTGTTCCGGAGCCCCTTCTAGAGCCGCTTCCAGCTGACATGTGTTTGTGCTTCGAACACGGTGCAGCACAGTGTTCTGTGTTTGAAACGCAAAATTTAGCAGCTCTCGAAGCGCATTGCGGCTGGAACTGGAACACGAACACGCGCTTGAAGCATTTCCGCGCGCAAAATGGTCAGCTGGAAAGCGGCTGTGTGAAAGGAATACAACTTATATCGACATATTATCGAGATGAAAAATTCGTATCGATATGCAACTCATCCGGGGACGGTGTATCGATGTATTGTATCGATAACTCCTCGTCTAAACTAAACACACTCCCCTTTGCCACGATTTTGGTTTGGTTTATGAACGAGAAGAAAAGAGAGGCAAGTATCGCCAAGCCAGAAATACTGCCTAACAATTCGCACCAACTTCACTCTAATCTAATCCAATAAAGAAAAAGAAAACGAAAATCTCAACAAATAACAAACCCAAGAACCGGCAGACCTATCGGTAGGTTCCCATAAATCCCATATTACTTGCGGTGTATCCTGAAATCGACAAACACTCAGGTAATGGTAATAATACCAATAATTCAATAATAAAATAATTGTGCCTACAATCACAAAAAATTATCTTATGTGTGTATCTTTTATCATTTTATATTTTTGCTGATACTTTATACCATCATTGTTGTGTCATCGTTTTTTTATAGAACCTACTTAAATTAGTGAAGGATTCCAGATAAAAATACAGAGATAAACAATGAATATTTAATTTTAACTGTAGATTGACATAATTATATGTATTTCAATTTAAGCGGGCACGTAAGAGAATTTATAATAGATTGAGATTGAATATTTAAATAACTTTTGTTTTGTCGTATTCACATACAGTTTATAATTATTAGTGAGTGGAAAACAGTACCTAAGATACTTATTATTTTTAGGTTATTTTGGTCCTCTGTTCAGTGTTAGCAGAACAACATTGCAAGTACAAGAGTGCATAATTAAATAGTATCTTCCAAGATATCAAAGCAATGAATAAAAAAAGTGATACCGGAGTTGAAATAGCCCCTTTGAGGCCACTGGATGATTTTTTGCTCGACTCTGCAAGATTTCAAATACCTTATTTTAAAGATTTGGAAAAATGGGGTAACCGAGTCACCAGCAATTTATTATATTACCAGACAAATTATTTCCTACTTGCTGTCAGTATATTCATAATAGTTGGGTAAGTATCTAGTAGTAATTTTATAGTTTTTGTGTTCAATATAAAATTGATTATTAACAATCCGCTGTTTTGCATTTATTGGTTACCTACTAGTCTTAACTATTGTGGTTCTCGTAGGTAGATAAGTATTTACTACTCATTAACACTAAGTGCATTATCGAGTGCATTATATTGGTGGTACAAGTCTATCTATTACTTAGCATTCATTTATCATTGGGTATACCTAAGGTAGGATAGTGTGGATCTATACCTCAACTGGCTATAGGTACCTACCATAAATTAATGTAGAAAGGACAAAATACATGTTATTAAGGGCTGGTTTATTCAGCTTCTGATAAATTGTCAGGTATGCGGTCTGACGGATAAAAACGCAATCTTCCATCCCATTGGTCGGCCAGTTATCCACCAACCAATAGAATTATAGAACAGTGAATTTTTCTTACAGATGGTTACATGAAGATGAATAAACTAGGCCTAAATCAACAAAATTGGTAAAAGCCTCTACCTATGACTTCCCTTGGTAAATCATCCCACCCTTTTTTCGATAAATATCAAAATTTGATGTCCAAATCTTGTAGAGCAGATGAACCCAAAGAACTTTCGAATTTAACACTTTGAAGGACAGTGAACATTTCTGTAAGATACCAATTTATGCAGACGCTGGACGACATTCTGTTTCTTTTTGTGGGGGGGAATGGAAATGTAAATAAATTTCAAATGTGTGACACTACGGCACTGATATTCGAACGTATTGTGACTGTGGCGATTGGATTCACATTAAATTGTATGGTAGATACAAATGCTGAATGGCGTTGTGTCAATTTCAACCATCCATCTGAAGACGCTTATCAGCGTTGTGTCAGATCGCAACTTCAGGAAATGACGCTGATCTGCGTCTCTTTCCTTCAACGTGTTAAACTATTTTTATAAAATAAGTGGTTTCGAAAATATACCACAAAATATTTTTGATTTTTATTTATCACAATCCCTTGTATATTATCAATGCTATTCTGCCACAAACGCATGATGTTTTATATTATGTTGGTATTTATTATACTCATAATGACTCATTATTACTAAGTATAAAGTATAACATATGAAAAATACACATTTTTGAATATAATATTCAACCTTAACCTTAACCTTTGCGAGTCCAATAAATTATTGTTTTTTTTTTTTTTCAGAATAATCCATCCTGTTCGAATGATTTGTGGAAGTCTTGCAACTTTTCTGATTTTTGCAATATTTGTTTATGTGACCAACGAAAAGGCCTCTCTGGCTCAGTTTAAGCAGCAACATCCAATTATTTCCTTATTTATGATTTTTGGATGCCTGTACTTTATTGCATTTATGTTTCAAAGCGTGTTGGTATTCTTTCTTGGCATATTACTACCATTTTCAGGTAAGAATATTATAATATATGTATATAGTCGATGAGACCAAAAAGGACACAATATTTGTGTTGTATTCTTTATTACAAATTAATTGCCATGTTTTTGTGAAGTCGAATGTACCTTCCAGTAGTAGACTAACAGGCTTATTCTGTAAATTGTCGTTACATAACGATATCGTTGTTGTAATGACTGACTTGGTAACAACAACTTTAAAAAAGCTATTCAGTAACAAATTCGTTAGCTTTCATTGTCGTTATCGACCTAGCGACTACTACTTTGTTCCACACTACTTGGATAAGGTGATGTAACAATTTTTATGTGAAGTAACTACCGTCGATACAACCAGCTATTCCTGGAATGCGATATTTTGTAGAAAACCCATTTGTTACAACGGTTGTTTCTTGGGGATTCCGAAGGAATCGAATATACACGTTCGCGAAATTGTACACAAATGCATCTACCACCTCATAAATATAGCGGCTAACATTGCTTTGTAATGATGCTGCAAATCAAACCAAGTGGTTTCTGGTAACTTCCTTGTGACAAGAGAAGCAAACAGGTAAAGAACCTTACAATTGGTAGTCCTTGAATCGTTTTCCAGAAATTGCAACAATTGTGTGAAAAGATCAAGGAAAAGACTTTGAACAGTTTCGACGTCCGGTCTAGACATTTGACAGAAACATTCCTCTGGCGATTCCAGGGTATTGCATATATGCCTATGGAAGAACCTCAGGTGTTGCCTTGAAAAAATTATCAGCCAGTTTATATTTGGTAAAAGTAATCTCTTACCGTTTGCAAACTTCATCAAGAGCGGCTTCTACTAATTCAGGATCTATTATCAATCAAAGTCGCCAGTAAAATATAGTACAAACACTACCCAGTATGCAACTGTAACGATCGTTATTAATTTGATCATACATACAAGTTTTAATTCACAATAAGTTGTAAGAATTTGCTCTTAATTAAATTCACATTAAACAAGATTCATTTTGTAGCACCTAGATGTTATAAACATCTGTATGTGCTCTAGATGTAGGTACCCAATATTTTTAATTTAATGTTAGGGATATATTATACAATTAAAGAGAATCAAAAAATCGAAAAAAACATCACAAATACTTAGACGGTTTGCGAACACAAACAGTTCACAACCTCTTTTCCCCTATTTAAGAAGAAAAACGACAAAGAAAAAAGAAAGTAACAAAATGAATAATCGACAAAAACCCCGTTATCACCCACTTAACCCCAATGCCAAATCAAACCTAATTTAACTTAATCCTAAATTAAATCTACACCCAAATTAGGCCTCAATCAAACAACCTTTCAAATTGACGGTGATTTCGTAAAACTGTCTCTCCACATTGTCTTATGGAGAAAGGCAATAAATTGTAAATGTTTGGTCCTAAATAATTTATATACTTTAGATTTAGATTGTTGTTGCTCACTGGTAGTTGTAAACTATTTTTTGCTCTGGTACGAGTGTTATGCTTATGGTCAACAAAATGCTGCAGTTCAGGGTTTTTATGCATGAAAGTGCATGCTGTCAATATATATATATATAGATCTTACGCTACAAATATCATCATTGAAAAGTAAATGTGATGGGTATAATCTATCTTTTTTGAATATAATTTTAAGTATGTATTTCTGTATAATGTTTAGTTTGTGTAGACTGTTATTGTATAGTCCTCCCCAAACTATAATACCATACCTGATAATGGATTCGATGAAGGCTTTATACACCATCATCAAATGTTTTCTATTTAAAAATTCTCTCAATAAGTAAAATTTGTGTATAAGTTTCTGTATTTTTTTTTTTTTTTTTTTTTTACGGATATGCGCACTCGCAAGGAAATGTCCTATCACGCTCGAGAAGCGGCAAGTGCGCGGAAATGTCGGTGTATGTTGGTCTTGAAACGGTTCAGGTTGTAACCTGCAGGGAAAACCGTCGCAGGGAGTTTATTCCACAGCGATGCTGTTCTCCAGAGATATGAATTCTGATATAATGAGGTTCTTGGTGCCTCTAGTTTGACAGTAAATTCATGGTTACCGTCTGTTTGACGGGTTCGCCTGGTAGGCGATACTCTCGGTGGAATCATACGTGCCAACTCTTCAGAGCATTTTCCGTGATAGTACCTGTAACTGGATGTAAATCTGTAGAGTTTGTAATGAATAAATGAAAGAGAGATAAATCGCCCACAGATCTGCTATGTTCGAGACCATCCAAGTTACGAGTAAGTGCCGGGTCATTGATCAGCTTGTTAGCTCGTTTTTGCACGGTGTTCAAAAGCATTAAGGTATGTTTGGGTGCTGCACTCCATATATGTGAGCAGTACTCCATAGTTGGTCGAATCTGGGCTTTGTAGAGTGTCAGCAATTGGCTTGGTGTGTACAGATGTCTTGTACGAAATAGCACCCCCAGCTTTTGGGACGCCCTTTTAGCAATATCTGCCACGTGATTGTGCCAAGACATGTTGGTCTCTGCAGTAACCCCCAAGATGTTCAACTGACTCTGTAATGTGACAGCACTTCCAGATAGCATGATGTTTGGCTCGCCGGTGCTGTTCTTTTTTGAAAACAGAGCTGCTTGGGTTTTCTGTGCGTTGAACTGTACAAGGTTTTTGTTACCCCAGTCCTCTATTATCTCCAGGTCGTTATTTATCTGCGATATCTGAGTTAGTCTAAGATGATGGAATGCACGTGCGGAACGACCTGTGGGTGGTATGAGTGAGGAGACTACATTGCCATCGTCTGCAAAGCAATAAAGTGGATTTACTGTTTTATCTATGAGGTCATTTATGTAAATCAGAAAAAGAGTTGGCGAAAGGATTGCTCCCTGTGGCACACCAGCATTTATTTGGTAAGAGTTGGAGTTCTGGCCATCCAGTGCAACATAAATGGATCTGTCCTTTAGGTAACTTTCAAACCAAGTGCAAAGTTTCGGCGATAATCCCATTGCTTTGAGCTTGTTGAGCAGATTTTCATGGCAAACTTTGTCGAATGCTTTAGATATATCTAAGGCAATTGTTCTTGTTTCACCCCGCAACTCAATCGCTTTTTGCCATAAGTGAGTGACGTATGTAAGTAAATCGCCAGTTGACCTATATTTTCGAAATCCGTATTGCTTATCGTTGATAATTTTGTACTTTTCCAAGTACTTGGTTAGGTGATTGTTCACAACTCTTTCCATTACTTTTGATATCACCGGAAGTAGAGCAATTGGTCTATAGTTTAACGGATCTGTCTTTTTTCCTTTCTTTGGAATGGGTTGTACTGCGGCAGACTTCCATGATGATGGATATACTCCTTGCCTGTAAGACAAATTGAATAATTTTGCGAAAGTTGGGGTGAGTTCGTTGGCGCAATTTTTGAGTACTATTGCGGGAATGCCATCCGGACCCATTGCTTTGTTTGTATCTAGCTTTTTAAGGAATTTTCGTATTTCTCTGTGACAAAAGGGTACCTCTGGCATACTATGGGAAACCCTTTCAATGAACGGTGGAGTTTTTCCGTTTGGCACTGTTAGGTTGGAGTTGGAGGAAAACATTTGGGCCAGCATATTGGTTTTTTCCTCTGATGTTGTGGCTAAGTGATTATTTTTATCTGTAAGTGCTGGTATGGATGACTTGGTGAAGTTAGATCCAACAGCTTTTGCAAGAGACCAAAAGGATCTAGAACTACTTGGACAATTCAGCAACCTGTTTTTTATTCTTTGATTGTATGTTTCTTTAGCGGAGTCAATAGTAATTTTGCAACTATTTCTGGCTTCTATAAATTCTGTGTGGTTTTGAGCGGTTTGTTGTCGTTTCCAAAGGTTATATGCTCTGTGTTTTTTCTGTACAGCCGTTTGACACTGGCTGTTGAACCAAGGTTTTGCATTAGCTCTACGTTTAGTTGTATGTGGGATATATGCATCCATTCCAGATAAGATTACTTGTGTTATATCATTACAGCAAATAGTGGGATCAGCTGTTTTAAAGCAAACCTCTTGCCATGGAAAATCCAGGTAAAACTGTTTTAGGTCATTCCATTTTGCCGATTTATAGTGCCACATTTCACGAGGAAGTGGTTGTTGGCTTGGTGGGATGAGCATTTCGCACTTTGTTATTATAAGTTTATGATCGGACGAACCAAGTGGAGCATCTACTTGAATTGTGTACGAGTCAGGATTTGTGGTTAGGAACAAGTCTAAAAGCGCTGCAAATTCGCCCCTTTCTGAGATACGGGTAGGTTCATCGACAAGCTGCGTTAGACCACAACTTATGGCAAAAGCTTCTGCTTCTCTGCCTTCGTTATCTGTTTTGTTGTGGTGTTTCAGCCAGGGTATATTGTGGACGTTGAAATCGCCTAAAAAGACAATTTCCGCCTGGGGCCTAATTCTTGAAAGTGCTGAAAATATTCACCGGGTGAAATTGCTAAGCTTTCACCAAAAATGTACATATTCATATTCATGAAAAAAAAAGGTGAAAATTTTCACCTTTTATTGGGTGAATAGATTCACCACCGAAAAGGGTGGTGAATGTTACAAATTTCGGTGAAAACGTGCATTTCTAACCTTAATTCGGTACTTTGTAATTTGTTTTGTAATTGTTTATTGTCAATAATTATTGACTATTTTGTCAGAGTACTCTGATTTTGTATTTTGCTTCCTATTCCCTATAAAATAACTGGCTTGTGAACTTATTATTATATTATTAAGTATGGAAAACGAGCTATTGTTAATGAACCTATTGAAGACATCATAGATAATGCAGCGGTTGGCGGGGGAAATAGAATGAGACATAATAGATGAGAAAATCCTTTCGAAATACTGATTTTTTATACAAGAAATTATTCAGGTTAACCAAACTTTTTGTTTGCCTTCTTTTAGATCCTTTTCTAGAAGCTCCAACAAGAATAACAACGTCATCATTGTTCATAACTTCAATTAAAGGTTCCTTTTGCTTCGTGGTTGCATGTCCACAATAGTTCTTAGACATCTCGTTCAACTGTTGAATTTACACGGCAAAATAGCAATATTTTATGTTTAAATTTTTCCAGGCAATCCAACGACCTGTCCAAATGGCGTCGTTGGCAAACAATAAACAAAAAACATATATGTTTTTTTTTGGTAGGATTAAGCCTAGTTCTCATAACAGCGAAATTCGCTTTTTTTGAAATTGCTTCGACGTTTCATGCGTGAAACGAACGTCAAATTGTCGAAGCAATGTCAAAAAAGAGCGGATTTCGCGAATGAATACTAGGCTTTATCAATAGTACTCAAATCTGACACTTTTCTGACATCGTTGACATGTAACAACCCGTATTCAGGCTATATTCCGATGTTGCCAAAGTGTTATTTCATATTCACCTCAAGTAAATTCACCGACGACTCAAGAATACAAAACGAGTGAGGCAGGTGAAAATTAGGTGGTGAAATTTTTCACCGGGTGAATATTTTCACCACTTTCAAGAATTGGCCCCCTGTGGATAGTTTGACTGTATACTATCACAGCGTTCGGATAATGTCGCGAAAAAGTTTTGGTACTCGGCGTTAGATGGCGGTCGGTAGAGGCAGCAGATAAACTTGGTCGATGACTTTGAGGTGAATTTTAGCCATATGATATCAAGGTTCGCTGGTTCTAGCTTCTCCTCTCGATGACATGAAAGGTCATTTTTAATGTACACACAGATCCCAAAATTATGTCGAAATCGGTGGTGTAGGTCATAGCCGGGATAAAGATAGTTCACAATAGGTGTTGCAGAACTGATTTTAGTTTCAGTGAGAACAAGGATGTCAGGTCTTTGTTCTTCAAGATGTTGGTGAACTGAATTCATATTTGTACTTATTCCTCTTATATTGCTAAAATCAATTCTGAGTTGAGTTTTTGATCTTCTCTTTATATCTTTGCATGAAGGACCCCCAGGATCACCCGACGCCCGGAGATCCGAGTGGTCGGGTATTTTACCTCCGGAATATTTTGATCCTGGAGGCGCCATCATGCTATCTGTTACTCATTGTTGGAACCGGACTGCCAGCGCAGTAGCGGAACGTGGTGATACCACTTAGCGCTACTCAATTCTTAGCGCTACTCAATTCTTAGCGCTACTCAATTCTGGCATGGTGGTATCTCACCGGTCGACGCCCAATGAGTAAAAAGCGTCTACCACCTATAATTCTATATTCTGTTAGATAGATATTCAATTTGAGGTTGCCATTTAAGAAACTTGTCAATTATGATCCCCAAATATTTTGTAGAAGCAGTTTCCTTGATAGTCTGATCATCAACAATTTTATCAATTGTGAGGCCCAAGAATTTGTTGTGGTTTTGTGGAGTTACAGGATTATCCTCCAGGTAAACACTCTCCAGTTCACATTTGAAGTTTAAAACATTGGTTTTCGAAACATTAAAAGACAATAAATTGGAGTCGCACCAGTCCTTCACCATCCTCAAATCTGCATTTATGTCATTATTGAGTTTTTCCACATCTGAGCCGTGCCACAAAATTGTCGTATCGTCCGCAAAAAGAGTAAACTTTCCTGAAATTGGGAGTTGGGGCAAAACGGGATACAACAGTGTACAGCCTCATGGTCAGACAACCCAGCATTAGTAGTATTACACGCCAGCAAGTCTGCATCAATGTTGGAGCATATATAATCCAGGACAGATGATGACAACGCTGTACGTCTGGTTGGCTGATCGACATGCATACATAAGTTAAAAGAATCCAACAAGTTACACAGCAACTGATTATATCTATTGTCCCTGTCAAAAAAATTTATATTCAAATCACCAGACAAAACTATGTTAGTGTTAAGTCGAATTTCAATCAAAAGAGATTCTAGTTTATTAATGAATGATTGAATATTCCCAGAAGGAGATCTATAAATCCCCAACACATACAAGTTAAAACGACTACAATACACAACAGAAACTTCAAAAACTCTCTCTTCTAAAAGATGATCAAATCTCTCAATTGAAGTAAACTCAAACCTGCTGAGAAAGTCATTCTGCATCATAATCAACACTCCACCATGTGCATACTGCTTCCGAGAATAGTTCGACAACAGTGAATAATTCTCAAATCCAAGAGGTTCATCACATCTAAGCCAGTGTTCCACCAAAACAACGATGTCCGGAAAATTCAAAGACTCCAAAAATAACACCAATTCATCAACCTTATTTCTAACAGACTGGATATTAAGTAACACTAGGTGTATGGAATTGCTCACAGGTGTTTCTGCGTTACAAGGTCTTTGTGGTTGGGGGATTTCTTTTTCCATTTCTATTCCGACATTGATAAAATAATCATTGCAAAAATTGGCCATTTCCTTCTCATCAATAAATTCCTGTCCATTGTTGTCCTTTATATTTAACAGATTGCCAAAGCCTTTATTTTCATATGTTGCGTCTCTTATTACTATATATAATTTTCTTATGTTATTTTTATTAACTTCAATTTTATGTTTATAGTAATCATTTTTTTGTTTTTTAATTAACATGTTCAAGTTATTGCGATATTCTTTGTACTGCTTTTCCAGTCGCTCATCATAATTTTTTATTAATTTCTTTTTCATTCTATCTCGGATTTTGATTGAAGTGACAATTCCATAGTTCTTCATTTTTACATATCTAGTTTCCGTTGCATCCTCTAACAATGTTCGGTAAATGTCCAAAAATAAGTTTGTAGCAGATTCCGGATCACTTTAATTTTTTACACCGGACCAATCGAAAACGCGCAATAACTGCTTGAATTTGAAAACATCCAACTTTGTTTTTAAAACTGTTTTCTGATAATTTTTTCTAATTTTCCTGATTTATAAATAGTGCAATCGAATTATGATCAGTTATATCCTCTTCTATAATATAAGATTTGAAATTGAGTTTATTTACGTTTAGCTTTTTTTTAACAAAAATATGATCGAGGCAGGTTTTTGAGGCTGGTCTTGTTACAGAATTAATATAGCTTTGAAACCCCATGACATTCATCATCCCAATATAGTTTATTACTTGATTGTCATTATCATTTAAGATGTCTATATTAATGTCCCCAGTAAATATTTCAATATTGAGGCTGGTTAAGGATTCTAGGTAAGCATGTAAGTCATTCACAAAATCTACTTTTGAGATAGGTGGTGGTTTGTAAGTTGTTGTCAGTCCAATTGTCATGTTTCTTATTTGAAATTGTATTCTACTAACCGTGGCTTTAGCGTTTGGTAGAAGAGAGAATGAGAAATCAACATTTACCTTTTAACCAATATTATTGTTCCCTCGTTTTTATTATATTTTGCCTGGTTATAAAAAATTTGATATTCTGGGATATTACAGTTCTCGATAGAATCAATTTGAAAGGTTTCACTCAAAACAATGATATCAATGTTATATAGCTTGTATGTTTCTAGAAATAGAATTACTTAGGTTATCAATATTTCTGTTAAAACTCCTAATATTAAAATGCATTACACTTAACAGATAGTCATTTGCATCAATTTGTTGCAGTGTTTCCAGCCCCACAATTTTATCTTGGATATCATTCTTTCCAATGTCTTCCAGAATCTCGTCCTCGTCGTGTATTACCATTTTTTAAGAATAATAGTCTGTTTTGTTCTTCAATAAATTTAAACGATATTTTAGGGATGGGCATTCACTATGCAGAGCTGAGTGATTTGTATCATGTTGTAGTTTATATTTTTTAATTGCTTCTCGACAGTTTACACATTTTTTTATTATACCTTCACAGAACTCAGAGTCATGACTTCCGGCACAGTTGGCACAAACTTGTTCCTTGCTGCATTTCGCACTTTTGTGATTGAAACCCTGACACCTGAAACAACGGGACACTGTCAAGTCTTCGTACACAGGCAGACGCTGCCAGTTGATATTGTTAGGGCCTCTAACTGAGGTGTCAACATTTAATTTAGGGATAGATCACTGGATCATAAAGGGGATGGGAATGTCACTGCTAAATAATGCACTCACACTTCCAGTTTTATATCTCTCTATTGTTGCCAAAATAATCGTTTAATAAAGTAATAAGTACTGTAACCACATTCAAGTACTTTTAATTATTCACAGGTTAGTTAACAAGTCGCATTTGAGTTATTCGAGAACATTCACTAATCGGTATAAATTCACTAGTTGCTAAGTGCTCAATAATCAATTTAACAATAATTGTCAGTATTAGCGGAACGCTAATATTTTAATTGAGAGCACAAGATAAAGTTTATTCTTAATAGAAATCTTCGGGAGTTGAGAGTTTTTATATTTTTAGAGAGCCCTTAAAAAAGGGGAGTGTGATTAACTCAATGTTTTACGCGATATTATATCACTTGAGTTTTCAAGCCAGCAGCCAGAGAGATAAAAAAATAAGTCTTTTTATTTAGAGAGCGAGAGAGAGAGAGAGACTGCACAAGGGTGCAACTAGAGAGAATAATTAAATAATTAGAGAAAAGTGAGCAGGTTCAAACTTGTATAGAGCTAGACGTTTTTACGCACTATTTACTGCTAGTGAAACCACACTACTAAAATCACAAATCACACTGCGAAGTGAAAAAGAGAGGGAATGCATTTTTTCCCCTAGCGACAAACAACCAGACTGGATCGATACGGTACAGCCTGGTACGGCGCCATTTCGCAAGTTTTTCACGGCGGGGGGCTTTTTTGCAACGTTGCCACTGTGATCATAAAAAATAAATATGATGTTTGGCTGTTTCCACAACAGATATATATCTTTCCCTGCGCTATCATTTTGTTGAAAAGTGTTCCTGAACACTCTGCATGAATTGTTGAATTTTCAGCATTTTTTTTGCTTTTGATGTATGTGATTTTCAACCCTTCAGTACTGTTTATCCATTTATTTTGATTCCTAATTTTTTCTTCTATAATTTCCAGTGGCTCTCCACCACTGTACTCTGCTATTTTAACTTTGGGCAAATATTTCTTTGGTAGCTCCATTTAATAGTTTTCTCCTAGTTTATCTTCTGCTTCCCTACTAAAGTGTTTCAAATCCTGTTCAGTGTCACATTTCACAACTATATTTCCCTGTTTTGTCTCTTTTATATTTCCTATTCCCAATTTAAGCGTTGATGGGTTAATTGATCTTTGAATTTCACTCTTACTCTCCTGTGGGTTTTGATTTTTTTTAGGTTTGATTATAATTGTGGGCGGGCATGTCCTATCACCCTCTCTATTTGTCTCGTTCCGTACTACTGCTGCTGCATATGATTCTTTTGGCCTAGCGGTCTTTAGGGCTTCAACATCTCTTTGTATTTCTTCCAACATCCTTATAATAAAAGGCATTCTTGCAATTAGGGATTTGCATTCTTCACATATCAACAGTAGCATCCGCTTTTGAAGGGGCATACACCTTGCTTCAGATGGTGCAATATTTGAACATTTCCTGTGAATTCTTTTCAGGCAGGAGTCACAGTTATAATATTCTTCCTCACAGTTTTTCTTACACTTCACGCATTGGTCCTCGTTGGGTTCATTGCCCTCCATAGCAATTTGTTTATTTTTATTGCAATGTATTTATTATCATAAAAAAAAACTTTATGCTTGTAAAAACAGCCCACTGGGCTGTCATAATGTAACGGCGCTTTTGCGTCCATTTTATAGTGACAATAAACGACAACCGTAAGCTACTGAATCGTAAAAGTTGTTAGCTAACGACAATCGTTGAATAACGACATTCTACGAGTTACCGAATAAGCCTCTTATGGCCGTTTCCACCAACTATTTTAGGGGAGCCCTAACGATAAGTATTCCCTAAAATGACATTTTTACATGGAGAAATGTCAATCTAAGGCATATCTATCGTTAGGGCTACCCTAAAATAGTTGGTGGAAATGGCCATAAGAGACTTTCTCGATTCAGTGACTTTCGGTTGTCGTTATTGTAACGATAAAATGGACGCAAAAGCGTCGTTAGATTACGACAGCCCAGTGGCCCTCTTTAGAAGCATAACGATCGTTACAGTTGCATACTGGTAGTGTTTTCTGTATATTTTACTGGCGATTTTAATTGATAATGGATCCTGAATTAGTAGAAGTTCCTCTTGATGAAGTTCGCAAACGGCAAGAGATTACTTTTATCAAACAGGAACTGGCTGAATATTTTTTAAGGCAAGGAGGTTTTTCCATAGACATGTACGCAATACCCTGGAATTGCCAGAGGAAGGTTTTCATCGAATGTTTAGACCAGACATCGAAACTGCTCAGTTTTTTCACACAATTGTTTGGCAAAAGGAAGCTACCACCGCTACCAGAAACCACTTGGTTCTAGTCGATTTGCAACATCATCACAAAGCAATGTTGTCTGCTATATCCATGAGGTGGTAGATGCACTTGGGGACAATTTCGCGAACGTGTGTATTCGATTTCCTCAGAATCGCCAAAAAACAACCGTTGTACCATTGTACCAAATGGGTTTTCTACAAATTTTCGCATTCCAGGAATAGCTGGTTTATTGTCGACGGTAGTCACATAAAAATTGTTACATTAACGCATTTTCAACTTGGCCACCCTGCTGTCGTCCTTGTGAACAGAAATAATTTTTATAGCATCAATTGTCAGCTAATTTTTGATGTAAATTTAAAGATCATTGCCATGAATACACCCTATTCAAGTAAAGTGGAACGAAGTTGTAGTCGTTAGGTCGATAACGACAACGGAAGCTAACGGCTTTGTTATTGAATAGCTTTTCTAAAATTGTCGTTACCAAGTCAGTCGTTACGACAGCGATATCGTTATATAACGACAAGTTACAGAATAAGCCTCTAAGAGTGTAACTAACCATTTTTTAAATTTTCAGCTGTCTTTGTGCATGCTTCTCTGAGATTAAGGAACATAAAAAATAAAATTGCCAACAAAGTTGAAGTAATGGGACTCAAAAAATCCCCGATGGGGCTTTTTCTTGAAGAAATGGGTTTGGAAAGCGACTTTTTTTGAATATGTAATTGTCAATATTACAAAATGTGTGAGTTTTATTTTTAGAACACTGCTAAATTTCCCCGAAAATATTGAAAGTATGCGAAACAATGTGAAACATAAAGATGTCATTTATTAAATGGATTAATATATTATTATGCAAAGACACAATATATCTAGCTGCTTAGTTTAGAAAAGAAGTGTTTTTAAATAAACTTAATTTTATTCTTATTATATGAATTAGATAAGTTGTCAGTGAGATAATATTGTATTTCTTATTACATATATAGTGCAGCCTCCTTATCCCGAACACCTAATTGTCAGATTTTTTGTTGAATTAACTAATATAACCACACACAGATACAAATTTTTAGATCTATGTTTATTGATTTTTATACATACTATTTTGCATCATGATTTGCGTTTGGATAAGCGTGCGTCCGGATTACCAAAATTGTACTGTATTGTATTCTTTGTGTACTCTGGGTTGACCTTTGCACAATACATACTTGTTTTTTCTCTTTGCTATCCTTGCTAAAGGGTTAAGATGACTTTTTGATGTAAACGACACTAGTCCTGTTCAAAAACACCACCAGCTAGGTATATTTGTGAACTAAAATTTTACTAGGAAGTCATTGTTACAAAATGGTCAACCCTGGGTACTTACACAGTTTACAGGGTTATTCACAAACCGCCCTCTCAAAAACCGTAAATCATGATGTAAATTGATGAAATTCATTATTATGGAGGTTACTTATTACTTTTGAATAGCCAATTCATAGTTTCATTAAAATGAGGGATAAACGCAATTATTCTATTTAAAACCTTTTCATTCTCTGATTAACACTGAACATTTCTTTTAATATTACACTAGACTAAATTATTTTTGTATATTATATTGTATAGAACATGTAAAAACTTTATTTAGTGAGCTTTAATGTCCATATGCGAATTGTAATATCGTACAATAATCTGTTAAGTATTCAGTAGTGGAGCAAATAATTTCAACATCCTTACTCATATTGAAATGCCCATTATTCTTTTTTATTATACTGCGAGATTTTGTTTTAATTATTACTGAAATAAACATTTACTATTTTATAATGCATTTCATTTCATACATCTTTTTGTTCTAACTTGTAACACACAAAAGTTTCTATTAACTGAGGTTTTTGGTTACATTATTTTCCTACAAACCTATAAAAATTTGAATGAAATATGTGGGGTAGCTCGGCTTGTGAGTAAATAATCGCAAAAATTACACCACACTGGTTCAACGATTCCAATAAAAAAATATATAAGTCTAGTGAGTGGCTGTGTTGCTCGTCGAAGGATCAGGAAAATCAAACCAATGTACTTCGAGCAAATTAATTTGATAAATAGCTTAGCATAGCGCTTTCGGCCTCTGACTGTCGCACAGTATGTAAAGGTGCTCCCTTGAAAGGCCTCTTTTAAGACACTCTTGGCCACAGATGTTTATAACCAGTACATTAGCTTGAAATTTTGTGGGCGTTTTACTCATTGCTAAGGAGAATTTAATAAACTTTAAAAAGTTTGGTCCAGTTATTCCCAGACAGACTCCTTCCATTAGCTTCGAACCATCTATGTGACTGTGTACCACAATGATGCGTTGTCCGCTTGCGGTAGCTTTGCGTTCTTCCATGATTGGCCTTCTTTTAAAACCACTTCATATGGAATTTCAAAGTCCAGTGATGTTATATGTTATCATATGGTTTACTTCGACATTCGAGCCTTCGACTGAAACAACAGGTAGTATATTATACTTCATTTTTTTGAAGCATATGCTCGCACGGAAAAGGTTTTCATTATTCCTATGATATGAAGTAAATGCTTCTACTTCTACCTCTTCCTTGAAGCTTTTGCTTATACTTCTACCTTTTGCTTAGAAGCAAATGGTCCGTCGCGATTTTTAATGTGTACAGTCATTTTTACAATTTTTACATATATTTCACTATTTACAATAGGTCTCTTTCTGCATAAATCACAAACCAGTCAGAGCGAATTTCATTGGTTGAAAACAGTCAGAAAACTAATTTCAACCATTGAAATTTATTCTGACTGGTTTGTGATTTCTGCAGGAACAGACCAAATGTATGCTTATTGCTATATTTGTCCATTCAGTGGTTCCTGTGCACTTTAACTTACAAGTGAGTACAACCTTCTCCCTCAAATTTTGATATGGTGCTACTTCTGCTGTACCACAGCCCCCTACATTTAACAAGCCATGAAGTTAAAAAGGCAACACCGCAATCTTACCGCCAAGTGGTGCTGGTGGTGTTTGTTTGTATAAATATATATTTTTTATTTTATTAATATGAATCACAAAAAATACATAATTTATTGTACTAAAGGGCCAAAAACAGTAATTCAATGAATAATTTAACTATTTGTGTAAATAAGAACAGTAAATAATTGATTTAAATGAATATATTTCTAGAGTCTAAAGTGTTATAGGCCTATGTTTCAGTATGTCTTTTGAAAATCTAACTTTTTCTTTCTTCGGGATTTTTTCGGAAGGCAAGTCCATTCAAATACTTGAGCTGATTTTCGAAAATAAGAGGTACCTACTTTTAAGAGTTGGACGTTTCAGTTTGAACTCTCGAACTAAGCCTTTATCCTTGTTTGTTTCAAATCTAATTATTTCGGTTTCTTCAAAATGTTTACAACACACCACAGAATTTTTCGTTATTGTATAATCTCGGGTATAATTATCTTGGTGTATTGCTTTCATCCACATTTTTTGCACTTCAGAATTTTTTTGGAAATAAAAATGTTTGCATTTCTTCAGTTTTTAAGGAACTCCTAATAGTTCGATTTGCACCCAGGAACACAGTAGTTTCATGGCATCTGGAACAAGTTTAAATATCTTAGGTAATATATCAAGACCTATGCTCTTGCAGACAAATATTAATATTGTTTTTATTGTTTTACCTTACCTTACCTTCATTTTTGCTCCTGTACCCATTTGCTAAAAATTTGCAATCAAAGCACAAAGGAACAGGTATCAACTAAATATGGGCAATATATTGGTGTGTTTCTATCCACTTTTTCGTCAATAATGCCCATAAAAATACTAAATTGCAACAATACACAATGAAAGCAATACACAGAAACACATAACCGAATAACAAAATAGCACCATACGCGACGTTGCCGTCATTTCCAATTTCATGGCTTGTTAACTATAGGAGGCTGTGGCTGTACACAACCACACTGCTTCAGGGAACAGATTACTTTAACAGATCGTTGTTCTCCGTTTCAGTTAGCACTGGGGATGGCCGAGAGGCCGAAAGTGGTCTGCTAAGCTACTCATTAAATTAATTTACACGAAGTACATTGGTTTGATTTTCCTGAAAAAAAATATTTACCCAATATGAAAATTATATTTACCTTCAAGTGGTCTATAAACTGATCTACGTCAAAATTTGACACATAAGTGATCGGTTATGGCCTAGGTCCATTTAATCATATTTAATTTAGCTAAAAATATGGAAAACTACTGAATTTTTTTAAAGCAGATTAGATTGGGTGAATGTTCAAATATCTAAATGGCTAATGCGAACTTGTCGGTATAGCAAAAAAAAAATCAATTTCTATTTGAATTAGCTAAGGTGTGTATATACAGTGAATACAATAAAACCAATTATCCTGTAAAATATATTTATTGAAAAAAAAAAACGAATTACAAATGGCAGTGTTTTAAAACTAAATTTGAATTATTTCTAAAACTATTGATGCGAAAGACGTAAATTTATAAATATAATAGGCTACTATTAAATAATAAGTGAGAAATATAATATAAGAAGTACGGACATTCTATTACTAGATTTATTGAACATAATACTTTTTGAAGGTTGGAAATACAGGAAGGATCTAAGAAAATATAATTTAAAAAAAAATAATATTAATTTTAAAAGTTCCTCACAAAGAAAAACTAACCTAAATACGAAAGGAATGCATTAAATTGAAAACAAAAAAATTACCATACTCAAAAAAGTGTCATCTAATAGTTCAAATAATGTTCTTATAGCTGCCAAAAAAAACACAAAGATAGTACACAAAGATGTAGATACTTGTTGATTTTAATATACTATGTGCCAAAAAAAGGATCACCCACTAAAAGTGTATATTTTTTAACAAATTTTCTACATATGTTAATATTGTAAAAAATAAGGATTATTTAAATTTTACTTTATTTTAATATTTTTTATTAAATTACATTTTACTTTCAATAAGCCAAGCATATGTACAGAATTTGGTTAACAAATATTTACTTCTATGGGATGATGCGTTTTTTTGTCACAGTATTATTTATCTAAGCTCACTCATGCACACAGTAGACTGTTTTTTTTAAAAAAATGTGTATCATAATAGTAACTACTTTCTATCTTTATTTGAGCATAAAAATACAAAAATATTTTAGCTTATTCTAAACTGTGTGGCACCACCATTCACACAATACAAATTAAGTCTTTGTATTGAACGATGAAGCATGCATTATATTGAACTTTACGCCAACATGCAAATAATTTAGACATTGGCTGAGAAACACTAATTTATAATAATTTGTTGGCGAAACAAATGATTATAGAGAAAAAATATTGCAGCTTTATCAAACAATAGACAATCTTCTAATTCAATATTATTGTTGTCTCAATAGAAGGCCTAGGAACGAATGGAATAAATCAATTTATTATAAGGCACCACAAAAATGTATATTTCGTTTATACTAAATATTCAAATATAAACCAATAAGATATAATACTAAATCGAAGAATATGTTCGTTCAAGAAAAATAGCAGTCATTTTAAGTATTTATTAGCTGACATATCTTTTTATTTATAAGACTTATTTCCACAGCCACTAGTGTAAATAGATAATTTTCAATATATTTTAGTTTTCTCAAGGCCAGGAAAGACCAATTTTGATAGCCCTACTATTTCAAGAATGGAGAATAGGAGATAAACAATAAACCAATAGTGATTCTAATTGCTATTAAACACAAAAAGTGTAAAAATAAAATAAAATCCAGTAATCTATAATTATTATAAATCGGCAACGACGCCCCAACTGTCCAATGAAGCTATAAGTATAGTTTAATTTTCCCAAAAAGCTGTGGCTATTGTTGGAATATGGGGTGGCCACATTTAAAAATGGGTAATTTTTTTATAAAGGATTCTTTTTACGAAATTTATATAGGAAGTCTTCTAGACAAATAATTAAATTATCCGAAATGAATTTCCGGACATTAAAATAGTCAAAATAGTGAAGTTGTAGCTTTAAAAGTAAAAATGAGGCCACTGTAGGTGGTTCTCCCCCACTTGAAATTAGCGTTTTAATTGATAATGACTTAATGTTGTGATTATTTGAGCTTTTTGCTTATAATTTTGAAGCTTTTTCCTCAGATTGAGAAGCTCTAAACTTCATCATTCTCCACTCTCACCATATTATGTAAATACATATGGGGGTTGTGTTGTATTAGCTAATTGTAAAGGGCGGAATAGTTTGGGTTAGCTACCTAATAACACTAGTATTAAATTACACTAGGAAAAACTGTCAATGGCTACTTTTCAAAATGTATAAATGCTGTTCTGAATGAATGAACGCTTCCGAAAAAAATATGTAAACCTTAGATTATGTTCAAACCATTGTTTATTACTTAACTGGAACAGTACATTTTGAAAAGCAACTCAAATATTCAATACAAAATAGATTTTTTTAGACTTAGATTTATATTATATAATAATTTGCATATATAATCTAATTTTCATATATCACATTTTTGTTTTTGTTTTTCTTGGGTGCCTCTATACAGGGTACCTGCTAAAGTTGTTTAGTTTCTACAATCTAAAGCGTCTTGTATATTGGCAAAAAAAAGGAGAAACATACCTGTTTTTTTTTTTTTTTTAATAGGACACTCAAGAACTATAAAAACAAACTCAAAGAGCTAACAAAAACCTAAAAATAATACATTTTTAATAGTGCTGCAAATTTGTCTAATGAAGTGATTGGCTGGCTTGGTGTCAATTTAACGCATGATATTTTAGTACTGAAACTAGGACAACTCATTTTTGAAACAATTTTTAATTTTTTTCTTGAAATTTTGAAAAAAGGTAGACCAAGCACCAAACAATATGGTACGTATTTCAAATTTTTTCTTAGTTGTTTTTATTGAATGTCTCTTCGAAAGAGAATAATTAGAATATGTTTGTGTAATTTATTTAATATACTTGAAGGTGGTGTAAACACACCTAATATTTTGAGACAGTGACCTGCTTGTTAAAAGGTATAAAATTGTCTTAATGGGCAGCATCAGCCGCGATGTCCTCTGGGCTTGTCACTCCGAGTAGAGGTGGCAGTGAGCTTGGTAAATGTGTGAGTTTTTTACTAGTATGTAGTAGGTATGCTTTTTCTTTTTTAAAAAAATTTCAAAATTAGTTTTTAGCTCATGAAGTCGAATATTGCTAGTTGTCCCCTCTTGAGTACTCCAAATTGACACAAAGCCAATTAAAATATTTGAAGCAACGTTAGCTAAATTTTCATATATTTATATAGGATACTACTTATTTTAAATAAAATTTACTAATCAACAGGAAGAGATGGAAAACATTTTGATTTCATTTAACATAGGTAATATTTTCAATTCTACCACAACCAAAATAGAAACAGTTGAAAACACTCATTTATTTTAAAACGAAAAAATATATGATCACGAAAAATGTATAGGTACTTTATGTACATACATAACCTATGAAATAAAAAAAATATTATATTCTAATAAACATATAATATAAGAGTGTTACAATGTCGACGTATTCGTGAAAAACCATACAGAGAGTTCTAATTTTTGTGTTATTTTAAACACAATTATTGCAACTTGCAACTTTTTAAAGGCCACTGTATACATATTGGACTAAGTTAAAAACCCTCTGCAGGTTGGTCAGCGTAAGCACTTAGGCTTTTAGGGAAACTTATAGCACCAATAAATAATATTTGTCATGGGACATTTGATTAACTTTTTAACGATTTAAATCACTTTTGTCGTATCAGGTAAAATTAATTTGTAAGTAATTTAAATAAATCAGACAGTCTTGTAAATATTATGTTCGGAATGTATGTTAAATAATTATGGCCCCATTTTAAATTCAATAATTTGGCACAGGAAATGTTTTTGAATCTGGAATACTTTAAGGCGCAATTTATGTCAGTCATTATGTATTCATGTATAATGTATAATATATAAAACTAAGTAATATGTACAAAGACGACTGTCGCCGCTTAGCTTAGTACCACCCAAATAATCTTTGGTCAGCAGACACAGTTAAATTAAGTACAAAATATTTCGGGGCAGTTGTTTTAAAGTCTAACACCAAGCCTCGTCCCCGCCATTTTGTGTATCGTCGTCGCTACCATCGTAATCATACATGTCAGCTAACTTACTAAACCGTTTGCCAAAACTAGATAAATAATTGAAGTCTAGATCTCCATCATCAGTGCAGGAACCAAGCGAAGAAAGAGAACCTGTACTGTTCCCATCTCCTTCATAAGCATAATGCCTAACGTCATCATATGGAAGATTTTCCGGGTCCTTATCGCATGAATGCTTTTTAGTATCGAGAAAAACACTAATGTCGGGCTCTGTTCCGTTGACTTCTGGATTTTCTGACCTTTGGATACCTTCTTTAGTAGGTGCCATGGGAAATACTGACAAATTGAAGTGAGCGTCGCATTCACCACCGCCTTCGTCTTCATAATTAATTATGTTTTCTGTGGTATCATCAATGTCTTTTTCATTTAAGTTGTCATGCTTACGCCTGTGGACAACTACTGCCAATAAAAGCACTGAAAAAATAAATAATGTGTTATGTGTTTGAGGTCAATAGTTTGGCACAGAAGAAAGTTTTCTTGTGGATTTGTTTATCCAAATTTCAAAAAATTAAGCTCAAAAATAAGTGGACGTCTCCAACTAATAAGCCTTCAATTCATGAAAACAGGTTCAATTGTTTTGGAATTTGAAATAAAGATCTTACGAAAAAACAATATACCACATGTTTAAATCTAAAGGTGAGCCAAAGCAAAAATCTCTTAACATAGTGTCATGAAAATGTGTTCCAGTTGTGGCGAAAACAGATATTATTTGTGAAGAATGTAGAAGAACCTTCGAAGCAACATGTGGCTTAAATGTAAAAAATAATTATCAAGAGCCCAATGAATTAATTTGTCTTTCTCAATGAGTTTCGAATAGCACTGATGAGAAGTGGTCTATCTAAATTAAATGCCAGTATTTAACATTTAACCAAACAAAACAAACATTATTTTGCCTGCAGATAAATGTGTAGGAAGCATAAATATGAGTTACTGACGAGATTAAGAAAAGAGGATCAATATAATCAATAAATTAACAATAACAGAGAAATATGGTCCGAAAATTAAATAAACAAAAAAAAAGAAAGAAAGATAAAGGGGATATTCTGGAGTAGGCACACTTGCGATAAAAAATATCAACAGCAAATTACCAATGTATCAATTCAAGTCAACATAAGCAAGGAACAAAGGGTAAGAGAAAATATCGGAAATGAAAAAAAAAAAAAAAAAGAGTGCAACATTGACACATACACCTTTATATTTAGCGGAGTTTCACAAGATAAAAGGGGACATTCCGGAGAAGGCACACTTACGGCAAAAAATGTCAACAGCAAATTATGAATACATCAATTCAAGTCCACATAAGCAAGGAACGAGAGGTTAGAGAAAATATCTACGAAAAAAATACAAACAGTAGTCAACAAAATCAGCAGAAGAGATAAAATCATGAATATGGGAGATGCTTAAGTTGGAAATAAAGTGTTGAAAGGCATAACTCAGATACTTGAATAGGAGCTGAGGGCAAAATAGTTGAGAATCTATAGTTAGAACAACGAAATACCAAATGGGAAAAGCTTATTTCAATGCTGTTTGTCACTGTGATGATGTGGTACTTATTACTTAGGCTCAGAAGGCGGCCTACAGAGACAACTCTCTACTCAAACATCAAAACAAATAATTATGATCATTAACATAGGGACAACGAAATGTCTAGTCAAATCTAAAGAGCAAACCAGATGTAAATTAGAGATTAATTCAAAGAATGCTCTGCAAATAGATATTTTTTTCACCAGCTGAAATAACGAGTGCTAGAAATCTACTGAAAGTCAGAGAACAAACCAAACGATGCAAGCATATCGAAACCTAGAATGTTCCAGAGACATCAAGTGAATGAACAAATAACTTAAAACCTATATAAGGCAGTCATAAGACCCATCACAGAGTACGTAACTAAATTAGAAATAATAAGCCTACAACAAAAATCATTATATAGCAGAATTATTAGGAGCAAGGAACTTAAAAACCTGTAAAAAGGTTTCAATTAACACCACCGAAACCCTGGAAAGAATTATGAGCATTAATTTATGTCCAAACCTATATATGGACATCCATATATTGGAACAATCAAAGAAGGAATTTAGAAGAAAAAATTAGGAATGCTCAAATTGTGCGGAATGGCTAATTGAGTTCCTGAAAACAATAATGCCAACTTCGTGTTTTTTTTTCTCCTGTGCCAAACCAGCCATTATAGGAAAACAGGTTCGTCACAAAAGATGGATCTAGGAGTGAAATAGTTGCTAATGCCAAAATAAAGATAAATAAACAATCAAAGAGCTTCAAAACCACCCATCGTTCCTATGACAGTTCACCCAAATACTATTTTTGTTTCTACTAGAAAGTAAATGTCTCTTCTAAAATTTCGACCTCTACAGGGTTGATTTCGTCAACCGACTTTGGTATATTGAAATCCTTTTTACATCAACTTCATTTATACAAAATGCCATGGTAGTGTTCGTGAAATAAACATCACATTTTTTCGAATTATACTTACATATAAGAACAGCAACGCAGACCAAAATGGCTACTAAAAAGTTGGAATCGATACCAAATGAGACAGCTTGCTGCATTCCATAGCTACAGTCGGGAATAGCTTCTAAAAAGTCTGATGGTTGTCCCAAATTGTAATAGTTATTGTTAAAAGTCAAGTTTTTAATGCATCCTTGAAAACCAACATCTGTTGGGGCTATGGAATTCCATAGCATTTTATATTGTTCTTCGGAAAACTTTTTGCTCAAACCGCCAACTTGTAGCGGACCATTGATACGAAGCAATCGTGCTGGTAAGGTTTCGAATTGCATGCAAGTACTCTTGCAGTCATCAACTTCCAATTCCAGATTCTGAAACAGTATCCATAGTATTAATTTGTTCAAACATTATTAGTGGGAAAAAACTTACAGTTTCCGTTTTGCTGTAAACCAATGTAATACGAATTTTATGGGCGGCTCCATCATTTAAACTTTTAGCTTGACCATTATTATATTTAGTTAGAACTTCAATTGGGTGAAAACCATTATCAATTTTAAGAACAGGCACTCCATCTCGCAGTTCCAAGGACATAAACTCTAAAAAATATCAGTAATAAAATATTCTATATACATATTTACTTGAATATATACCTTTAGAAAGTAGAGCATGTCGGTAAGTCAAAGGCCCAGCATAAAAAATAAGTCCATTATCAGTACGTGGCGCCACTGATAATATAATTTCTGTCGCATTGCAAGCTTCAAAGCCGCGATACATTGCCCACCCATTTCCATAAAACGCTACAGATAATATTTCACAGAAGGGTCCTTCATAGCCTACAGGGCAAGAGCATATACCAGTATATTCGTCCATTATACCTCCATTCAAGCAAGTAGATGGCATGATGTCAATACAGTCACATTTGGCCTCAACAAATGATTTGACCCCAACAAAGGAAGTTCTATTTGTGTATACTACAGCCGGTTCATCGTCGCTGATATTTAGTTTATTGAAGCAGGAGTTTCCAATTCCACATGTATTTTCGTTGAGGCATTCGTTTATGCTGATCATTTCAAAAGTCATGTCTAGTTCGATCTCCAGCTAAAATTTCGAAAAAAAAAAAAAAAAACAATTAATCAAGATTGAATGATATTAGTGACAACTTTTCTATTTTTTCTTTTAGGTTCAGGACATAAAATAACTATGGAATGATCCCAGAAACACCAGTTAGTGAGCCTAAAAAAACTATTTTTTAGGGGATAACAAGGGTGAATTTGGTTTTTGAAAACACTCATGTAGAATAATTGAAAAAGAGTTCACTTGCAAAGCATAAATCTTTTAATCACAAAAATAGCTTTATTGTCGTAAAACTTATGTAATTGACAAAGCCATATTCGTCAACTACATGCTCCACAAACTTGGTTTGATTCTATCGGTTGTACCCTCATCCGCTCTGCCATAGCAGGAGGTGAGGCTTATCACAGCGGCCTATATGATCTGTATAATGCAATTTTTCCTAGAGCCAAAAAGTAATTAATGTGTATCAGAAATGGGGTGACCAAGCAGACAGGTCTTTGAGGAGCACCGTCGTTAACCAGCTAAATGGAATGAAGGAATATATAGGTATATGTAATATGGAAATAATATTCGCCTTGACATGAATTTTTATGTATTTTATCACAACCCCAAATTTGTGGTAAAATGCATTATTTTTTTTTTAAATTGTACTAATCTTATTCTCCAAAACAATGCAGAATACTCACTTTTTCTTGATAATCTGTAAGTTTGTTGTTCAACTTTTCTGGAGCATAATAGGGTGATCCATGTGCAGAAAATCTAACATCGATTAATGAACTGTTTGAAGGAGTCGTCATTACAGTAAAAACATCAACGTTAGCTACAGAAGTGTTCACGATTTCCGCGATATGTTGCTGAAGTTCGTCCTTTTTGCTCAAATTCGTCTAAAAATAAATAAAGTTATAACCAATTATGGAAAAATTAAAATGTATAAAATACTCACAGTAAATGATTTTTCAACAAATTCTTCGATGCTTGATCCAACTATGCGAACTGATCCTGATTTCACTACAGCTTCTTGCGGTATTTCTTTAACTGTTACTGTGACGTCTGCGAAAACGGTGTGACGAGGAATGAGGGGGAGATTTTCTTCAGTTACATTGAAGCGTAAAAAGTATTTACCCTCTGATATACCATTACTCATAATTATCATTCCTGGGTCGTGCTTAGATAATAAGAATAAATCGTAATAATCCAGCTGCAAAAATATCTTATCTGGCAAATCCCAATCATCAGGATCTTCTACGTAGACCCGGCCAATTGTAATGTCTTTGTTCCAGTTTTCATATTTGTAGACGAAAATTTCACTGGACCCATCTTTTGCTGGATTATCATTAACATCTCCTATTACAACTCGCAAAATGCTAACCTTGGAAAGTGGAGGGTTACCACTGTCAGTCACGAGAATTGGAATATCATAGTATTTCTTTTCTTCTCTGTCAAACATTACTAAAGCGTGAAGCGTCAAGCCCATAATTGTAAATTTATTTCTTATATCGTCAGAAGCCTCATCTGCCAATTGGTAAATAAATGGTGGACCATTCTCAGGTCCATCATAGTCGTCCGCACTTAATTCTGTAATTTGATTGTCCCCCTCGTGCGGATCTTTATTTTCAGGCCACACTACTTCAGTGACATTTAAAAATGGAGCATTATCGTTGATATCTATGAGCACGATAATTATTTCGGTAGCATTTGACATGGAATTTGGGGCACCATCATTGTCATAAGCAATAATAAATACTTGCCTAGAAGGGCTACCAAATGGCCTATCTCTATCTAGTTTTTTGGTGATGCTGACGCATCCATCTGATGTTACTCTAATAAAATCATTTTCTACTGTATAAACAATGTGTTGATCCGCCGTCCTATCTCTTATGTCTGGATCGTAAGCTTTCACATGGATGATACAGCCGTCTGGAATGGTTTCTTCTTCGATGTGTATTGTTTTATTGTGTTTTTCGAATACAGGTCTTTCATCGTTTACGTTGGATATGAAGATTTGCACCATGGCGAAGTCTTCAAAGATGCCATCGAAGGCGCGAACTCTAAGCTTATATTGTTCAATTGTCTCAAAATCCAACTTATTCTTTACTTTGATTCTACCAGTAGTGTTTTCAATATAAAAAGCTTCACCTATATTGCCATCGACAATACTGTAAATAATTTGTGAAGCGCTATCCTGATCTACCGCTTTAACTTCTCCCACGTCTTTACCAATATCAAAATTTTCTACAATATCAGTACAGTTATAGACAGATTGAGTAAATTTGGGAGCATTATCATTTCGATCTTCGATACTTATTTGAAAAATCTGAACAATCTC
This sequence comes from Ceutorhynchus assimilis, assembly GCA_917834065.1. Lineage (NCBI taxonomy): Eukaryota > Metazoa > Arthropoda > Insecta > Coleoptera > Curculionidae > Ceutorhynchus > Ceutorhynchus assimilis. The sequence continues at coordinate 11,101,036 of OU892277.1, forward strand.
ATTAGGTCTTCCATTATTCAATAAGGCACTAGGTGAATTGTCATAGGCACGAACTTTAACGTTATATACTTTCACGAGTTCTCTATCAAATCCTTGCAAAGATTTTATTACTCCAGATTGTCTATCAATGGAAAATACGTCGGCATGAGTTTGAAGATCGTAACTCACTACATTATTTTCAGAGGTACCATCTTTATCAAATGCTCTGACTACCATAGCTTGAGCACCAGGATCATCATTTTCAACCACACTTCCTTTCAGGTATTCAATGAAAGTAGGTACTTCGTCATTAACATCAAGTACCTTCACTGGAATGTCAATGGAAATGTCCATAATATCTTTATTCTTAATACGGACACTTAAAGAATATTCAGTAACAGTTTCATAATCTAATGGCCTGGCCAATGTTATATATGCACTATAAGTATTTTCAGTACTAGGTGTAAGTGCAAAGGTTTGCTCCTTGTTAGTCTGGGGTGTTTTACCTTTAATAAGTTCGAAGGCTATTTCGTTATCTGCTATGTTTGACCTAAAAAAATTTAATATAATGCGGATAAGCATAATAAGCACGTTTTGATGACAATGCTATAAAACGTAGAAATGTATAACAAAACTACTGAAATATAGATGATACTGAACAGAATCTTGAAATTATGCGTGGAATAAACACACTAGTAAAAACTTTGTTGAGGCTCATTTATGCCTATAATACATTTTGAATCTTATGAATGAAGTTGGATATTGTATGTTTATTGAACTTTCCTTTCAAGAACAAAAATGTAAGGTCCTCTATTTTTGCTACAACCTCAACTTTGTTACTTAGATACATTCAATGATTAATGTGATACAATTGTATCTGTTATTTTTGCTAAATTTGTACATGTTATTGTTTTAGATTAATATAATTGTTAAAAATGTAAATGATAGATCCGTTGAAATAAATAAATTCAAATTTTTTGCTGTCAGTCATGTATGTATTTAAGTTTTTGAAAGAAATTTTATATGAGGTTACCCAGAGATAATCTTTTGGGCTTCCTTCATTTCCATCTGTGATCCCAGTTTATTGTTTGGAACCTCTACAGGTTGGGAAAGTGGAAAAAAAAAGAAAAGGTGCAATGTACAATAAACTTGCAACAAAAATTGTGAAAAATATTGTTACCATCTGGCAAGAGTTTTGCAAGTTTATTTTTATTTATTTTTTTCTCAGGACTTTGATTATGTTTGAGAAAGCATTGTAGACGTTTTCAAAAACAGGAAATAGTTTATTTATCTCAATCTTACAACTGTAATTGATACTTTGTTCATAACTATTGAAAATATAAACTTACCTTGCAACAATTGTCACTAGATGATCTGAATAGTTATTAAAGTTTTCTTTCAGCTCCAAAACTCCGTCAGGGGTGAGCTTTTCAATTGTCGGGGATTTTTTATCTGAGCCGACAACTACAATGGAAATTGGAGCATCTGTTGATTTGGGTAGAGCTCCATTATCTTTTACCACTACTTGATTTGTGAATCGGCTATTTTTGTACTAAAATGTAATATAACATTAGATATATTTTTTAAAGGTTCTTCAACGTATTAGAATAACACTTTTAGAGGGAGGTTGAAAATTACTTTGTGCGAAAAAGCCGACGCCACTCACAAGTGCAAGATTATTGAATCAGCAGAGAGATGAGTGTGCATATGAAATTTCCCAAAATTTTTCTGCCTTCAAATAAAATTGTGAACTATTAAGCCGCCTTTATCAAGACGCTAGGACGCAGAATGGCTTGTCGAAAAAAGATAATCGTTTGGAAAAAAACGATTTTTAGCCTGGTGGACAAATAAGGTAATAATTGTTAAATCAGGCATTGTTTCGCACTCAATATACAATTCCTAATTTTTGTAATTACATTTCAATTTAACAATCTGTTTTCTTTGAAATCCTGTTGTGAAGCAAGTTTTACATGTTATTGAAAATCACATAAATCCGCCTCAAATAGATAAATTGTATATAAATATACATATAATAGGCACTTACCCCTGCCAGAGACTGTTGAAGGTAAACAACTCCAGTATTAGGATCAATTCGAAAGAAGTTTAAAAAGTCATTGCTGACGTTAAATCCATAGGTGAGCTTGGAGTTGTTACCATCATCTATATCATAGGCAAAAATCCTCATAACTTCACTCTTAACTTTCAAATCCTCAGCTACTTGTGCGATGTAATCTTGTTGGTCAAGTTGTGGAGAGTTATCATTGATATCAGTAATCGTTACTTTAAAAGTGCAAATATCTGACAGTTTAGGTCTCCCATTATCAGTTGCTTGTATAGTAACATACATTTCCTTTTGATTAAAAGGTTCGTCACGATCAAAAGGCGTACTAGTTCGTACTTCCCCAGTTGTAGAGTCAATGGTGAAGTAATCTTTACTGCCACCTTCACGTTTAACTATTTTGTAGGTAACTGTTCCACCAGCATTCGGGGGATCATCATCTCTAGCGTTCACCTTATAATAATTTAAACTTATTTAAGAGAATACACTAAAAAAAAATCTTACCTGGATGACAAATGTGCCTTTATCTTGTTCTTCCTTAACCTGGGCCATATTATAGCTATCACAGTCGGTAAACATGGGTTTCTTGTTACTATCAGTTGTAATTTTCTGACTTTTAGTTCTTATTGGCTTTGACGATGAAACAAAGTCCACTGCGTTTTCTGAACTTTCTGTAAAAAAAAGGTTTTTATTATTTTGTGTCACCTCTCAAAGATTTTTAACTGTTTTCGCATTACTTTTTTATTATACAGTAGCCCGCTTTTCATGAATTCACCCTGATATCTCAGTTATTAATAGTGCGATTTTATTCATATTTTGGTTGTGATTGTATGGTAGAAAAATCTACTATTTGATATAGTTAACATTTTTAATTACCAATGGCGTGTGGTGTTGGGGGGTAAAAAGGGGTTGTATTTTTGGGAAAAAGATATTAGGGCTTATTTTAGATAATTTTTTGTATCAGATTAATAATTAGCATCCTCAAAAACCCCTTAAATTCATATTTTCCAAATTTCAAGAGATGATTTTAGCAAAAAAATAAATAAATTTATTTTAATTTACTTTTACTAATAAGCTGTTTATTTCTAATTTGAAGGTAGCTATGTCGAAAATACAATATTCTAAAATAATGTCATCCGTGATTTGGTCATCACAATTATTAGAAATAAACAGCTTATTAGAAAAAGTGAATTGAATATCAATTTTTTTTTTGGTAAAATCACCTCTTCAGATGTTGAAAATACATATGAATTAAGGGGTTTTTGGGGATGCTGAATCTTTTTCCCAAAAATACAACCCTTTTTCACCCCCCAACACCACACGCCAATGGTAAATAAAAATATTTACTATGTCAAACAGTTCATTTTTCTAACCTGCAATCACACAAAAAATTTGAACAAAATCGCATTATTTTAATAACTGAGATTCTTATGTTCGAGCGTGTATTTCAACTGGCGAAGGACCACCCTGTGCTCAGGGAAAACAGTGGACTGCAGACGAGCTTCGAAAAATGTTTTATTGACAAAAATTAAATATAAAATGCGTGGCAGCGTGCAAATTGACAAACTTTTTCTATTTTTTGAAAAAGTGATGTCTACTTGTTTTTGATTTGCTTGGTTACTTCTGTTTTGTTTTTTCTTCTCCAGTTCTTGATTTTCTTTTTCATAAATCCAGAGGCGTCGTTGAATAAAATAGAGATATTTGAAATTTAAATACCTACCTACTAACCGGAACAGAGATATTGGGGTGTATTCATGAAAAGTACACACTGTATAAGTAGAACTCTCTGCTAAGAACCTAGGTGAAATCTACTTTGTGGAAATCACAACATAAGTTTCAAATTAGCAATTTGATAGAAGACCACTAAAATTTCTAGGATAGGTAAATCTGTACTCATTTTTTTATGTCACGACTCAATGATTTCAAATCATGTCTTTTTGTCTAAGGTACTTACTGGTAATATAAAATAAATGATAAGGTTTTTGCAAGGAAATTGAACAAAAAATTACAATTAATTTAAATTCCAGGAAACATGTCAAATTTTGCAAACGTGATCATGAATAAAGAAAGCGATCTTAAAAAATAATTGAACGCGTGGGTGAGTAGTCGTTTAAAAATTTTATCGACATGATTCACTAAAAGCAAATTACGCAGTAGCACTGAGATATGCTTTGGAATGATCTTTTCTGTAAAAAAAATCAGCAGATTTGGTGCCTTTGTGTTTGCTTCATAATGACAATTGGTACTATCTATTCGGTTTAAACAAGGAATCATAAAGAGCCAATCACATTCTTAGAACATTATTTGCAAATAATTTCCAACTATATAAGTATTTTCAAGAAATCCGACTTCCCTTCATTTGAATTTTTGTAACAAACACTTGAACAAACATTAAACATCAATGAATGAAATTTGCTAGAAAATGGGTCTGGTCGAAATGATAGGATTGATAACAAAAGCATTATTTTATTTCTTAACGAGAAAAAAAAATATATATGTTTTTTGATATTTATACCTAAGTACTTGGGTGAAATTGAGTTTTTTTACAACCTGAGGAAACAAGAGTAGGAACAATCATTACTATTCATGGCCAAAGTGCATCCAATATACATTAATCAATATTGACTTTTGTTGCCCAACAAGTCAATAAGTCATTTGAAACGTGGAAAATCGAAGTTGTTTATGAATAAGATAAGCATAGCAATAAATATTCTAATAAGTTCCAATGCACATGAATCGACTATATATTATGAACGGAAATTACCATAATCAATATTAGTCCCTTTTCAAGAATTTGATTATTAAATAGAATCAAGGTTATAAGTAGCAGGCATAAGCATTAGAATTTAATAAGAACAAAGCTTAAAATATTACTGATCAGCAAATTTGATCAAATTAAATTTTGATTTCATGATTTGACCATGATTTTTATATTCATCATTGAGCCATTATTAGCAATAATTTATAACGCGATTTAGAATTTTCCGAGTAAACAATGCTCCACAATTTATTGCAAACATCATTTTGTGGTGAAACAACAAAATGTGAATAATACATTACATTCAGTTGTACTGAAATAATTTAATTAATGCTGATAGCATAAAATTTTAGCTATCTCCATTTGTCATCACTCATCAGATGACTAATTTCAGATTTATGATTCATAACTACATAATATTATTATTGCATTTATATTCAGATTCATTGAAATTTATGATATAACGACTTGGTGATAAAAAGTAAGGTTAGTAGGTACCCTTCAATTACCATTTATAACAGTTACAGACGGATTTCCCTAAAAAATTCTAATAATTCTTTAATTCCATGTTCAATGGGCATTATCTAACATAAATATTATCGGTTCAACATGAAAAACAACTTTACTTTGAAACAATGTAAAATGCTCAGAAATTTTTTAAAGAAATAAGTATGTAGGTACCAACAAAAACTTCATGTAAACAGTAGGAGCACTTAGGCAGGCAATAAAAGAACTAAAGGTCATTATCTGGTTTTAATGCACAATTTTTATGTTCTATGTTTGGCCTTAAATGTGAATCTTTATAGACTATTAAATCGATAAGTGATATGTGACTGTATAAGCTTTGATATTTGTGCCTATCCAATCAGATCATAATATTTTAGTTATCAATATATTTGGCTTTTCCTAATCGAATTACTAATAAGATAGGAAGTAGGTATATATTTATTTTGCCGACGACATCTGAAAACCTACGTTTATAATATGTATATAGGTTTGCTCTCAAAGAAAATACCTTGACAGTCATCGACAGTCACTAACTGATTTCAAATGAACTTGAATGGCCATGTTGCTCGTGCCACCAAGCTTCCCCACGCGTGTGAATAGTCCTATTTTCAACACTTGCTGCACAATATATTGTTTCATATTATGTCACGTCATTTTTATACGAGGGTGAGCCAGTCTAATTTCCAAGGAGGGCCAGATGCAAAAAAAAATGAGCATGGAAAGGAATATGAGTAATCGTAATTTATGTTATCGAGAATAAAAATTCCGATGACGTCAAAGGGCCTCCTCTGCGGCTGGGGTATCTGCGAAACTTGAATGCTCCCTAAACCGTTTTTTTTTTATGACTCACTCGAATTGCATACATTGATTCTGATGTATCCAATACAGTGAGTTTTTTCAGGGAGTTACCTTACTTGCATTATTATATTATGAAATATTAATTATTGTTCCTTTAATTATTAGCACGATTATTGGTATAAATATACATAAAGGAAAAACATAATAATTAAATTGCGACAAATTTGTACAGGGTGTTTTCTGTTCGGCCGCCTCATCAATATATATACGATGTATGTAGGTACATATTATAAATATATGGCGATCATACCGGTCGTACAAGTTTGTTGTTGACATTATAATATTAACTTATCAACTAATAACATTCATAAGTGCTGAACGATTTGCCACCGCTTATTTACATAGTTTATTACGGGGTTTATTAGGTAGTCTTTATTTTATTTTTATGATTGCATTAATTGGCGAGTTATTTGGCTAGTAACGGCATTACGTAGATGTTTATGCCACTGTACCTACATTTTGATTTATCTGAAAACAGGATTAATTTTTATTCCTGATCCTCCACATAGGCATTAAATAAAACTTTATTTTATTTTAAAATATTATCACGTTGATGTATGACAAAATAGTTACTCGAAGACGGCGCAAATGCCAAGAAGGCAACAGTAGGACTTTCAGATTGTTAAGAAGGACCACTGTTTGATCATTCAATTGTCCTCATTTAGGTTTAGTTCAGTACAAGTTATTAGTGATTAGAGATGCAACGTGAAAAAAAACAATCCGTTTTTTTTGTTTTTTTTCAAGTTTTTTTTCATGGTTTTTTTTCAAATGGTTTTTTTTCAGATTTTGTGTTTTTTTTCTAAACTTAGCACCATATGCGCATTTTTTACTTTTTTGCCAATTAAACTTTTCTTGGGACAAAAAATTGGTTTAAGCAGTGAAATATCGATAAAACGTAAAATATTGTCTTATTCTATATAGAAATAACATAGGAACAATATTGGGTCTGTTTCTGCAGAAATCACAAACCAATCAGAGCGAATTTCATTGATTGAAAACAGTCATAAACAGTCAGAAAACTAATTTCAACCAATGAAATTCACTCTGACTGGTTTGTGATTTCTGCAGAAACAGACCTATTTTTATGTAAATGAAACATGTTTTCAGGTCAGGTACATGGTACATCCATGTATGAACTATCATATTATATCAGATCATACAATCATCATATTTATACAACATACATACTAGAACAGAACATCACTGATATAAGACACTTTCGCTGTATGAAGAATTTTCAGACTGTAACTACTATGTCTCCAGGGTCGTCAAATGTCAATTTTTTTTTACTTAAAGATGAGGTTGGAGATACTCACGAAGTTTGAAATTGAATTATTTTGAAAAAAAAAACACAAAAACTTGTTTTTTTTTCATGTTTTTTTTTTCAAATCTGAAAAAAACCTGCTTTTTTACATTTGAATCATTTAGAAAAAAAAACAAAAAAAACGTTTTTTTTCTGGTTTTTTTTTCAATGTTTTTTTTCAAATCTGAAAAAAAAACCGTTTTTTTACATCTCTATTAGTGATCAATAAATGTAATGGAGTCGATATATTCAATAATAGTTATCAATGTTAGTAGGCCCATCAGTGCCAAATGGCATATAATATTTTATATTCAAGGGATTTCAATATTCCCCTTCACAACTTAATCACTGCTTTTTTCATCCATTTCCGGATTGGAGATAAAAGTTGTTATTGTTGGTAAAGTAGGTTCAAATGGACCTGGGCTGGAACTCTGTAACGGATAAGGATCGTTATCCCTATCGCTATAGCACTTACTGTCTTCTTCTTTCTTGTCGAAATCAATAGAGAGGAGACGTCAATAGAGATAGAGAAAATATCTCTATTCGTTACAGAGTTCCAGCCCTGGAATCCTTGACAGTAGAATTTAGTATTCAACCATTGCCTTTAACTATTTTTCCGAGTATTTTTCCATTCTTTGCTCTACCATTCTCTCCCTAGTCTGAGAAAATACTTAAAGCAAGCCTTACAACTTCTTCTAAATAAAAATAAAGCAAAGGAAGTAATTTAAGGTGTTTCTAAATAACCTCATAAATAAGCATCTACAAGTCATATATTATTACAAAGATTAAATTTTTATGACCATTGCATGCATTTGCCTAAACAGTTTCCTTTCAATTAGGCAATGGGGGGACAGAAGAAGAAAATGGAAACGTGATATTTTGTAGCAGTGCCATATTTATACAATTACTTATTATTGAAAAGTGCATGTCCCCATAAAGTTTGTTTCCGAGTTGGTTTCTCTTCTCAGAAATTCTCTGCAGAAAAGAATAATGGCCACAAAGGATAAAGTTAAGCACTAAAATCAAAAGGTATAAGCACTAAAAATCTTTTAATTCTAGAAGTTTACAGCAGTTTTAGGAACTGAGAGATCTTAATATATTCTGTGCACGCATGTATGTGCACACAAAACAAATATGTACCTCATTCACTAAAAGTTAACTACCTTACAGACTTAATTACAAGACGACCATTATGAGCGAAGTACTTATCCAACCCATATCGCGTTTCCATCATTATTATTCTGTTACGATTTCTCTTCAAAGGCTTCCTTCAATAAAAGTATTATTATTCATAACAGTTTGAGCCATAAGGATCTACAAGCACTGTACACATGTATATTATTGCAAACATGTACATGTAGGTGGGCTTGCATTTGTAAATCTATAACTTTTTCATCAGTCAGCCGAGAAGCGCCAAATATTAAAACTTTGTGATATATTTTTATTTTATCAGGTTTTGGTTGGGGTTTGATGATGTTATCGAGACGCCTTTTTTTCAAGTATTATCTCTGTTATCAGTTAGTTTGTTTTATAACATGAGGGAAATAATATGAATATTGTTTAAAGCTTGGTTTGAAGCCATAAGCTACTCTGCCTTTTATTCATATTTTCACATAAAAAGGCATCCTGACTGACCACACTTCACATTACTAATGGCACATTATAGGATTTAGAGCAATATAGATGGAATACGATACCTTACAAAGGAACACACATTAGAATGACAATTATTTTCCTTTTAGATGCTTTCAATGAGCAGATACTTTGCATGGTAGGTAAAGTTTATTGCCGCCATAAATTATTTTAAACATGAATGTGAAATTGGAAACTTTAACCATGATAAAGGCGCTGTACACCACAGTGCATAATACACTTATGTATAAGCTTATGTATGGAATATACATACCATTTAACTTTTTCCATGCTTATTTACCTTTGTAATATTTAAATGAAACGTTTCGCCGATCTTATTGTATTTTTTCCTCTAAATGGCATTGCACAGTTTTTTAGTACCTACTATTAATATGACAATAAGGTGAGCAACATAATGAGTATATAGAAAATATAATCTAAAAAAGCAAGAAAGGGGATAGATGCTCGGATAAATGTGATAAAATGCTTTGCTAGAGTGTGCTGGGGAGCTGCAATCATACTCTGGTGAGATCTCACCTAGATTTTGGATCTATCTTTATAAATCCCACTTCAATAAAAAACAAGCGCAAACTGAACTGTATACTACATGAAAGACTGAGAATTTTTACGGGATGCATGAGATCTACTCCCGCCAATGTCCTACTGGCCGAATCAGCAATGATGTCCCTAGAATACAGGAGAAAGTGGTTGGGCGTCAAATTTTTAACGAAACCCATTTCAATACTCAACCACCACCCATTAATACTAGCTCTCAGACAACTACATCAATGCTATGCACGTAATACGGGGTCCTGGAAAGGACAACATAGTCCTTACCTTGTACAGGCATTAACTCGTTTCTCCCCATATTTTAACAAAATATACAAAAAAAACTATACCACCATGCTATGACTTTGAATATGACATCCAAACTCAGCCCCTAGGAATCTTGAACCTTATCCTCAAAAAAGAGACCCGACTACTAAATCACAGTTTGTGATGGATACTGAGGAACCTCGTGAGGAACTTAAACAAAAATACAACTTCATCTACACAGATGCCTCAAAAAAAAAAAAATAGAGCTGGATTCGGGATCTACATCCCTGAAATCGATTTCAGATTTTCGGCAAGACTACAAGGAGAATTATGCATCTGCACACATGGGAATTCCACCGAATGAGCTGGAAAATTGCCTTCTAGCAGTGCCAAGTAACAAAAAAGAAAAAGAAGAAGAACATAATAAGTAAACCAACCTACCAGTGAATTTTGGAGACAAACTTTAAATTATAATTATTATGCGAGTACATAAGGTGATATACATATTACATACCTATACAGGGTTATTGGTAATTCGATACATTCCTTTGGAGATGTGATAGGGGATGGAGGTAAGGCGTAAATATAACCCTAATAGGCTTTATGCAAAACTCAATAGTTTTTGAGATATTTCAATGTTTCTGTTTTTCTTAAGAACATAGAGCTAAGTGCCTAAAAAATTAATTAGCAAAAAATCTACTGTACATTTTTTCAACTTTTCTTCCGGATTACTTGCCCAACACTATGGTCTTATGTTTGTGATAAAAAATATCCGGAAACATTTCCGACATTTTCCCATGATTACAAACATAAGACCATAGTGTTGGGCCAGTAATCCAGTAGAAAAGTTGAAGAAATGTGAGGTAGATTTTTTGCTTATCAATTTTTAAGTGAGTTTTTAAGGCAATAAGGTCTATGTTTAAAAAAAAACACAAACATTGAAATATCTCAAAAACGATTGAGTTTTGCATAAGGCATGTTCCGATTAAATTTACACCTTAACTCATCCCCTATCACATCTCCAAAGGAATTTATCGAATTACCAATAACCCTGTATATTTTTTTGTTTTTATTTGATAGGAACAAACATTATTGTTATTTGTTAATAAACTTGTGAAAAATAGAGAAATCAATTCTCATCAAGAGAAGATCCTACACAATTTTGTGCTATATAATATACCACTTTCATATAAGTCACCTTGAAAAAAAACCAGACCAAATTTAAACCTTCTTACTGTTATAGGTTATAATATTCTACAAATAATTGCATAATAGCTGGAATGGGTTTGTTCCTTCCTTACTGTGAACCAAACGGTGAAAATGCCAAAATAATGTTTATGGTTATTTAATTATGAGTAGAAACAAAGTTATAAATTTGTCAAGTTTATTAAATGTTTGAAAATGATCAAGCAACTTGCAAAGTCTTACAACTTTAATCAATAATATATTATTGAATTAAAAAAAATAATTGATAAACAAAATCTACCAATTTGCATAGGGGAAAAGCAACTTAAATATAATCGGGATGTTTATAAAAGGTTCCAGCAGCAACCACTGGACAAGACACAAATGCAGCAGAAATGTTGAAAATTCACACTACCTGAGAGAGAACATATTTAATGAATCAGCAGCAAGAACGAGACTTCTAAGAAAGGAACAAAGATGCAGTTCTTGGCATTCATTCTTAAAAGCATATAAAACAATAATATGATATTTATCAGCGCCTGGTCACCGACTGTTACTTAAATAATGCCTGAGAGTTGAGCCTTTAACCTCGATTTTAACTTTTGGAATACAAAAAACAATAAGAGCTTTGTTTTTTCAATGCCAATATAATTTTATTTTTAGTTTCATATCATATTTCAACTAGCACGTGCCCAGTTGTGCTGATAGGAAGTATAACTACCTTGTAGGTTACATTATAAACTATTCTGCATAAAAATAGACAGAGCATCAAATACCAAGAGCAAAGACGTAAAAACTTAAAATAATCAAATTGATGTCTTACTACTTCTCAATATGATTTACAAATTAATTTCAATTTTTATTACATAATATTGCGTTCGGTTAATTACATGGATTGTGACCTGATTCCTTGTAACCTATACAGGGTGTCCCACACAGAGATACAATTTTGGTTAAATGAGAAAAAAGTTGCGCTATTCCGAACCCAATGAGATGCTGCATCGACATTGAAAATATCTAAGGTAAATGCACCAGTGATTGACAGTGGTCCAGTAATTGACACTTAAAGGTAAATGTTATCAAAACAAGCTAACTCGATGTCCCAGAGCCATTCTCAATTAAAAAAATCATTAATATGATATTTGGCGACACTCTACCAGCTATGAAAGAAATTAGCTGATATCTGCCAGTTATTTAAAAATGTGAAAAGGCTGGTTACCTGTCGGATGAGAAAAACAAATCGAATATTATTTTTTATTGCTAAATGTATCTATGTTTAATTTATTCCATATGTTTGAGGGCAGAGTTTGAGTATGATTGAAAGGTTTTTTAATGTGTATTTATTAGTAAAATACATTATATGAGATTGGCGTGGGTGTCAAAGACTGGATCAAGTGATTATGACCATGTACCAATTATTGACTGATGTGTCAATGAATGGGTCTCATAACAAATTTAACGCAATCACAGCAAAACAGTGCAATATTTGACAGAACGATCACATTTTATTATGAGCACAACATATCTGACAACATATGAGTTTGAAAAAATCACTGGTTCAATAGTTATTGACATGTCAATTATTGGTACACCAGGGTGTCAATTATTGGTACACAGGATGTCAATTACTGGAATTTCATTTATTACTGATACAACATCAAAAAAAAATTACTCCAAAGAGCAGATGAATGAAGTTCTAGCAGCTGTGGCTTATTATTACTCATTTTATATACTCATGTACTGAGAAAAAATAAATAAAAATTGTGTCAATAACTGGGGTGTCAATAATTGGATGATAGGTGTCAATTACTGGGTCCCCAAAGATACATTTAAATTCCATAAGAGAGTCTAATTGTGTCAATTACTACTGCATTTACCTTACAGGGGTTTTCAAAATATCGAGCAAATACTAAAAATTGTGGGTTTCGAAAAATTGAAATATCGTCGCCATCTTGTAAACAAATTAATTAAAATTCGATAGTTTTGTATTAGCGACAATGGGCAATCGAATGACGTTAACAATTTTTTTTCCAGGCCTTTTAGTTTTATTGTAACCATAGCCAACTTTGTTATTTCTTATGGCCGTTTGCTCACAAATGGCTTTTTTACCATGTATAGCAGGCCTATCTTTGGATGACGGAGAATGTAAATTTATTTAAAAATAATTATTTTTGTATCTAGTGCGCGAAATGCTACTTTGGTGATCGCGAACTGATATATAGTCGAGATCACCAAAGTATTTCGCGCACAAGTTACAAACAATATTTTTTCTAAAACTTCATTTAAATATCGATCATTCGAAGCTAAACTTGCATTTACAATCAAAGGCAGGTGAATTTTAATTATTTTTGGTTTCCTGACAGGTATCAGGTATTTGTTACCTGTCACTTCGCAAATTGTCATTAGTGTGCAAACATCATCATTTTTTGACAGTTGTAGAAAAAACAGTTTTTTCACTTAGTTGGTTGTGTTTGTTATCATAGCTTGTAACTGTAACATAGTTTGTAACTGTAACCCTGGAGTTATGCTCAACTTAGGGGGTGACTCGCTATTGAGAAACCGGCCCTTACAGTTTCCGAAATCCTCATGTAGTTACTTTTACCTGGAACACCTGTATAGCTCGATATATAACCAATATATGTGGTTTTAAGAACCTTGTCAATAACTAATATAAAACTTCTTGAACTTATTATTCCTTAATTATAATATGTAAATAATAATCTATAAAAAATTATAGAGAAAATAATGAGGAAAATAATCTGAAGCTGAAAGCTGCCTCAAACCTCAAAAAAATAAAAAAGATGTAATATGTAGTTGCTTGGAATCAGAACTATCCGATAATGTATGGAGCAATTTACAATGTATAACGCAAGTAACCATTAATGTCGAAGACCATTTAGAAGTGGAGTTAATTAGGTAGTTTTCAATTCTAAAGGAAGTCCATCCCAACAGAAAATGTATACCAATGATGCATTTTGACTAGTAAACTGGCCATCATCAGACACAGCAAATTAAAATAATACCAAACATGATGTGGAAACAACAGACCCAGACTTTTTTGCACCCTCATATATACTCAGAAATACAAGTAGATGCTAAAAGAAGTCCTTTGAATGTGTTGACCACAATCTCAAATGAAATTTAAGTGATACAGCTTTGGCAATTATCTCAGAGGATGATGACTTACCTCACAAAATTCAATTAGTGAGGTTAGGTAACTGTTAATGAAAAATTGAAATTGGTGGAACACACTCGAATTGCCCTCACATTAAGCTCAGGTAGCCAGTTTGTAAAACAGGTCACTTTATCACTTACTGAATTGGGCTCACAAGCCTCAGGTAAAAAAATAGATCAAGACCTAGTGGGTATTCAAAAGATATCAGGCATTTCGGGTATTTGAATCAAATATATAAATAGTGCATAAAGTTTAGTTTTTGATAATCACAAATGTCCAAAGAAGAAATAATGTGGAGATGCACTAAGAAAAACTATTACTTCCCAATACGCATATAAAATGGATTTCTGTGTACTCGGCTATTCAAAGACAAAAAAAAAAAAACAGCATACAGAACGGTTATTCTATAATTATCAATAGAAAAAATGTGTAGACAGCGTCATGTTTTTGGGTGTTGTCTTGGACAAAAAATTGTGCTGGGAATCTCACATAGACAAACTTGCGTCAAAATTAGGTCAATATTGCTATGCACTTCGAATTATTAGAGACACAGTGTGTCTGTCTGCTTCTCTGACTTCCTATCACGCCTTTGTACAATCATGTGTAAGATATGGTGTCATTTTCTGGGGTAACTCTACATACGCCGAGAGAATACTTGATCTGCAAAAGAGATGTCTTAGAACTAAATCGCAAATAAAGCTACAAAGCAAATTTTATTCAGTATAAAATTCAGACAGTCTACAATATCTATATTCAAGAGAGTATTGAATTTGTTATAAAAAATCCAGATCTATTTGAAAACCAAAAAATCGAGCACAAATATGACACAAGAAAAAAGGATAACCTAAGAACAGATATACCTCAATTTATTTATTTACAAAAAATATAACTTTCAATATTATAAAAATACGGAACTCATTGCCTATCACACTGAGACAAATGCCTAACAAAAAAATTGCGGGAAAAATTAGGTTGCTTCTGGAAAATCGTGCCTACTATAGTGTAAACGAATTTCTCAAGGATAAAAATAAATCAATTTTCTTGAACTGATCTAGACAGAATGTTCTGACCAATTTCTTGGAGATTTTCATGTCTTGAGCGTTAGGGTTGTTTTATCATTAAACTTTTGTCTTCGTCATAAAAGTCTTATAATATTTTCAGATGTTTATTGTTAGAGGCTTGTATGTGCATATATTGGTTCTAATCTTACAGTCTAATTATTTTATTTTATTTTATTTATTTTATTATTATTTTTTCAATTTGTTTATTTATTTATTTATTTTTTGTATATTGACGTGATCTACACCTGAAAGGGTACAAAATGTATTTTTATATTTTAAAGAGACCAAATAAACTGAACTGAACAGTAACGTTGGGTTATGTCGAAACCCTTTGTATTATTTTACTTAATGATTTTTTTATATTATTGAGTTCTGTGTCATCCGCCACTTTATGTCATGTCTCATAATGGAGCAAAAGTTTCAAAAATACTATATCATCTTTTTTAATCTTCCAAACGAGATTTGAAAGCAATTGAGTCTTAACATCTCTGCATTACAACTGCAACATAGGTTTCTCGATAAATACTTAATGTACGAACCTAATATAAGCCTTATCTACTGCTTCTCAGAGGACAATAAACTTAACGACATTAAATCTGGTCCACCAACTCCCCAATAAAATGTTAATTCAGACCTATTAAAGATTTGAAGATGGGATTTATTTTAATCAATTAATAATAAATGGATTCAGATGAGTAATAGGGGTCAGTCTTGGGGTCAGTAAACCCCGAAGCAAACTCTTAATCTGTAAAACAGTCAGGTTTTCAGAGAATTATGATGAGCACAAAATATCTTGCCCTGATTGACTCTCGATTGCTGGACTGTATCAGGACAATCCCCTTAAAATGGAAATTCACCCAATACCTAAGTTATGTTTTTTTATCAGTTTTTTGGTGAGTACCTAAACTTTTTTTAGAGTAAGTAGGCACCTGGTTTAAATTTTAAATCCTTAGCCTCTTGCATTACGACTTGTTCTTAACCCAAATCCCCCAAATTAAATTGACATTTGATATGTCAAGAAAGAGAATTTGAGAATTTTTCAAAACAACTCGGCCCTTGTCTGGGCCTCGACCAAGGCTAGCTTTAACAATGAATTAAACAATAATTATGACATGTGAGAATGAGAGTTCTCATTTTTTTAAAGTAAAAATTTGCCAACAATGGGTTAAATGGGCAACAATCATAAGCTAGGAACTAGGTTGACGACAAGGGTAACCTCGGATTTAATACTCAGAGATAAGCAAAAGTTTTCTCAACAGAAATTTACTCGTTGGTTTATGCTTTTGTTGGAAGAATTTCAAATAATCTGTGAAATGTGTCATTTGAATCAACATATTGGTGTCAGTTTTGTAGGCAGGAAAATAGCATTGGCAAGTGATTGGCTATAACGGTAACGATTTTGACAAACTCCCCTTATTAGAAAAACAAGAAAAATACCATCACATACAAGCAATACATTCAATGCATTGCTTTTGTGATTATTGTTTATTAACTATATATAAGATTAAGATAAAATTGTAATATTTAAGCATATATCTGTATCTTTGGTGAATATTATTATTATAATATTATCGAGAATATTATAAACATGCATCAGACCAATAACAGAAGTTAGAATTGATTGGTATGTATAGGTCGAGGTCGGGGTCGAGGTATAGGTATTCACAGACACAATAATCAAGAGTAACAGTTTTTATCCATTTTGATTTTAATTAGTTAAGTATACTTATTTTTGCTTTTTTCAACTACCGGGCATTCAATAGGTTGGGTTGGGAAAATTTCACTTTTGCCTGGCACGTGAAATTTCACTTGAAATTTTCGTGAAACATTAGTACAAAATGAAATAAATGTACTAAAATTTCATGAATTTCTCAAATTTGCTGAAATTTATGAGATTTATCGAAATATTGAAAAATTTCCAATGGCCGATGAAATTTATGAGGAATTCAACAAAATTTTCATTGATTACTAATGTACAGGGTGTTTTTTTATATATTGACACCCCACCTACAGCCTTTACCTTTACAGGTAGAAGAAAGGTGTGGATACAACAGTTGTACAGTTTTGGCTAAATTTTTAGAATATAATATGGTCAGAAACAAAAATTGAATGTCAGAAATTTGAAATGTTGCATGTTTTCAGCTTTTTTCAAATGGGATGCCCTATAGTTATTCGGTTCTATATTTTTGAGGAGCACAATTTCCCGATTCTAAAAATATATAGTTTGTCTATATTTGATCGAGCCGCCTCCAACATATTTCAAAAACACTATCAGAGAAACCAAGTATCTCAAATTTTACCTGCAGCTTTTCCTGTACAGGTAGAATGGTTCCCAAAATCAGTAAGTCGGATAGTACTTTTCCAATTTTTGGAGCCGAATATATAAGAGACTGCTCAATCAAATATAGACACACTATATATTTTTGGAATCGGGATATTGCGAGGGATATCGTGCTCTTCAGGAATATAGAACCAAATATAGGGCATCCCATTTGAAAAAACCTGAAAGCATGCAACATCTCACATTTCTGACATTCAATTTTTGTTTCTGACCATGGATTCTAAAAATTTAGCCAAAACTGTACAACTTTTGTATTTACACCTTTATTCTCACTGTAAAGGTAAAGGCTGTAGGTGGAGTGTCAATATATAAAAAAACACCCTGTATGTACCTCAGAAAATAAAATGAAAATTACTACATACCTACATAGTGTTCTATGTTGTGTTCTGTAGTGTTAGGTAGGTACCTACTTATAGCGTGTATAATGTGGTGATAAAAAACCGGTGTGAAGTTAGAAGCCAAAACTTGGCAGCCAATTTGAGGGAAACACCCGAACGACTAATGGCGTAACATTGTTTTTTAATTCAAAATAAATTCAATAAATCATACTTAGACATCAAGTCTAGCCATGAAATTTATAAAGCACTATTTTAACTTATTTACAACCTCTATGCAAAATACCATTTACTCAAACTCCGTCGAAATATGAAAAACTACCTTTAACAAGTGAAAATGCATAAATATTGAGATTTTCGTATTTTTTTCTAACTCGGACTTCGAGTCTTGTAATGAAATTGATAGGGTACTATTTCAAGATCATGTCCTATCCCCATGCAAAATACCATCAACTCAAACCCCGTCGAAATATGAAAAACTACCCTTAACAAGTGAAAATACATAAATATTGAGATTTTCATTTTTTTTTCCAACTCGGACTTCGAGTCTTGTCTTGAAATTAATAGGATATTCTTTCAGCACCATCTCACTCAGATTAAGGTAGATTAAATTTAGAAATGTAAGCAAATATACAATAATATATAGCAAAATGTACCAACCAACAGTTAAGGCGCATACAAGTTTCGAGAAAACTTAAGCATCATATTTCCTGTACATTGCTTAATTAACAAAGTGTAATATTTTTTGATTAATAAACTTACTTACTTACTTATATTTTGTCTCAGCAAAGGGCGCATGACAGAACCTTAAGTAAGGGGTCCCTTACTCACTCCAGAGTTCAGAGAATCGCACTGTCAACAACACTGAGCGAAAAATAATGTTTCCTTCCCACCAAATAAGTTCCAATCAGATTTTATATAACTCCCCTAAAACCCATATCCTCAAGTCTCTTTAATAAATCAGGTGATCAACTACCGCAACAACTATTTGTTTATTATCTAGGTGTGGATCATCCAATTTCTTACTTCCGAGCTTACCTACTTCTTTTTTTTGTTTATATTTTTTAACCCTAACAACACCGAGATGAATTAGCTGTGGGTTAGCACCCTCAACTTTTTGAGGAGTTCTAGCCTTTTTGGAGAGAGTTCTATAGTTCTCGGAGAAGTGCAGTAATAGTTCTGCAGTAGAAGTTGAAAGTTTGGGGTGCTAACTTCAGGAGGAGTTCTGATGACATTTCTCGATCTACGTACTATAGTTCTATAATTTTCAGAGGATTGCAGTAATAGTTATGCAGTAGAAGTTGAAATTTAAAAAAAAATAAAGTAGGGTTGGTAACTTCATGCCGCACCCTTTATCGATTTTAGAGTAGTTCTGATGACATTTGTTGGACTACTATAATATAGTTCTATAGTTCTTGATAAATTATAGATATAGTTCCGAACAATTCTATTTTCTAAATACCTGAGGGTATAAAAAAAAATATTAAAATACCAGATAGTGCTTTTCAGAAGTCCTGAAAAAAAACTATAGAGATAGAACGTTTTGGCTGCAGGAGGAAAACAGCTTTGATGCTGAGAACTGTTATTTTCTGAGTAGCACCACTGCGTTCTAGCTTTGAAAGTATTTTTTAATAGAAGAAAATCAAAGCACTTTGGAGTGCTATTCAGAAATATGTAGAAAGCCTATAGAGAATGTGTGTTTCGGTCTCCAGAGCAATCAAATGCCATTTTGATGCCTCGAACTCCTGTTTTTCTAGTAACACCCCAAGTTCTAGCTTCAATAAGTGATTTTTAATAGAAGAATATTAAAATACCAAATAGTGCTAGTCAGAACTGCGAAAAAAACTATAGTAAATAAACGTTTTGGCTGCAAGAAAAATGACAGCTTTGATGCGGAAAACTGATGGTGTTTTCTGAGTAGCACCCCTGAGTTCTAGCTTTGAATTAGTAGAACGCAGGAGTGCTACTCAGAAAACAACTGTATTCGATTTCTCTTGTAGCCAAAACGTTCATTCTCTATAGGTTTTCTTCGAAGTTCTGACTATTATTTTATAGTATATTCATTTTCTTCTATCAAAAATTACCCTTCATAGCTGAAACTCAGGGGAGCTAGTAGAACAACAGGAGTTCTAGGCACCAAAATAGAATTTGATTGCTGAATAGCACTCTATAGTATATTGGTTGTCTCCTATCAAAAATTACTTTTCATAGCTAGAGAACCTCGGCTAGAACTCAGGAGTGCGAGTGCTACTCGAAAAACAACAGTTCTCAGCATAATTAGTTGTATTCCTTTCAAGAGTTTGAAACACTCGAGCTACTCACTCCGGTGTTTAGTAGCCCCCGATTTGCAGGGAACAAATGCGTGGTACGACAAACACTTTTGGAAAGGAATAAACGCGTGAAGCCCCAGAGCTGTTCCGGAGCTCCTCCTAGGTGAGAAAGGAATACAACTATTGATGCGGCATGAAGTTAGCACCCCTATTTTTGTTTTAAACATATCCAACTTCTACTTCAGACCTATTACTGCACCTCTCCAAGAACTATAGAACTCTTTCCAAACAGGCAAGAACTTATGAAAAAGTTGAGTGTGCTACAAATTAGGGTGTGCTAACTATTCACGGGTTAAGTTACCTATATGATAAGGATTCTTGACCAAGTTCTAGATTGTTGTGACAGAATAATACATTGTACAGAGAAGTTGGAGAAGCTAAGTTTCTAATCATGACTATAACATAAAATACTTGATAGTTTATCAAGTAGGTAGTTTATGCTATAACAGAAAAACCCGAGGGAAAACCATAAATGAAATTTCATGCTCTAGTTAGGTACTTAGGTAATGAGAATAAAAACAGGCTTCTTCAAGAGTTTTTTTAGGACGATTTTACCTAGTTGTTCATAGAAAGAGACTAGCTGAAGCTAAATAATAGAACCTCAGGACCTACCTAGAAAAAATAAAAGTACTCTCAGGTAGAATGGATATATTATCCATTAAATCACCTGAATATGATTTAATATGAGCTTATGAGCACTTACCTCCTCTGAAGCTAGTAGTAGTAAGTTGTGTTTGACCTGCTGCCAGGCCAATTACCAGTAGTATAAAAAATATAAGTTCCATTTGGATTGAGTAACTTCTTTTGTAGGGGTATTTTCCTTCAATAAACAATGTTCACATTTTCTGAAAGAAAATATAGCTTCTTCGGGAAATTTCCTGGGTCAAATTTTTAAAACAAACTAAGTAAATTCATAACAAACAACACTACTATTGTTTTTCGCGAATATCCATAGGAAAATTGTTAATCTCAAAGAACCCTGCTGCTATGAAAAGTGTAGGTACCTACACACACAATCAAGTCTTTATAACTGCATTAGACGAATAAGCTGGCGTGGTATGGACTCAAAGATTTTCAAGGAATTCTCATTCAAATATTCACAAACTGTCTTTGATTAGGTTGAATGCGTAAAATTAACAAGAAATATCGAAAGCTTGTACTTTTAAGTTCTATTTTCACTAAAAACCGATACCAATCGATAAGAACTAAACTTTAAACAGTAATAATCCCGGAGAACGAATTTACCAAACTCCGAGGTCTAAACTAAACTAAACTTCTAACAATTTTTGTATGTGTCACGCCTGTGCTGTCCATTGTCAACAATAGGTCTGTTCCAACACGTTCTATGAACGGTTTCGAAACCACTCCGAATACAAATTTCGGATTCTACGCACGAATTTTTGTTTTTGCGCAGAATCGTGACGGTAGATTGTGCTGTGTTGGGGCAAAGCTGTTGACGTAGGTTGAGGAGTGGCTGTACGCGAGCGCAGATGTGCAATTCGACAAGAGGGCGTTCGAAAACATAGAACTTGGTCTTGAGTTCAAATATGGTGTTCAGTTGTTCGGAATAAAAGTTTCGATAGGGCGTATTGTTTTTCTCGCCGTCTGGTCTGACTAATCAGACTAGCTCAATCACTCGAATATTTTCTCACGGTTCTACAGATAAGGAAGATACATAAGAGAAAATAAATAAAAATTGCTATTTGATAATGGATAAAAATTAAATGTTATAGTTATAAATAAGGTACCTGAATAAAGCTGGATTCTTAAGTCTGGTTCTAAATTTTGGTAGAATGAATTTAAGTTTAATCGTAGTGCGATTTGTTGAACAACATGTTTTGTAAATTCGTCTTTTGCCGCTATGAATAGATTCGATGGTTGAACCCCTTGTTGAAATAGTAGAACAGAGAGTCATCAAAAACAATATACCTATCAAGCATTTCGCGACATAATTTTTCCAAAGATTATGTTCGATTATGTTGGGTAATCCACCTATATGTCGTTGGGTAATTCTCAAATTACTCAACACAATCGAACATTTGGAAAAATTATGTCGCGAAAAATAGCCTAATGTAAGTAATGTATGAAATTTTTGTACCTTTCAAGTGCTAATTAGGTGCCCTAATAAGAAACTTAGTGCTTTCCTAGTTTTTCCGGAATTTAATTTTGAAAATGTGCTCTGCTCACTCAACGTTTTCTCAACGTCAAAAAAAACTCCCAAGTAGCACATACATGTCCCTGCGACTACGTGTTAACCAAATACAACGTCCCCAGAAGTACAGATACAGTGCAGATTAGTGTCCGCCAATGATTTTTCGTTAAAATTACGGCGTGCCGTCGTCCTTAATATGAGGTCAAGAAATCGGACCTTTATCTAGCTCAATTTTGACGTTATAAATTAAAACCAGTTTTAACGTTAAATTGATAACATCAATCCGTCGTCCTCTTGTATACTTGTGACCTCAGAAACGTTTGTTAAACGTCGTCCAATACGACCAATCATAAGGTGAGATAAAAATCGTAAAATGGACGTCATAATATTGTACCATATTCAACTTTGCATTGAAGACGTCAATCCGTCGTTATCTTCATATCCTCTGACCTCTGAAACGTTTTAAAAACGTCGTCTGACACGATAAGGTCAGATAGAGGTCTTAGAAAAACGTCCGGCCAACGTTAAATTTGAACACAGGTAAAATTTGGTGTAGCATTTCATACTTTTTGCGTCGTTCGTTAATAAACTGTCATCAGTCAAATGAAAACATAAACAAACAATAGATATGGCGCGCGTTACTATAAAACGTTTTTAACAATCTGAATAAGTATTTGCTTTTGTATTTTTGGGACATATAATATGGGAAAAAACAGGAGCTTCAAATACTTATCAACATATTACAGAACAAGATTTTTTTTTTAGATTTAGTGAAAAGGGAGAAATGTGAACATGAAGGAAATGGGGCAAGAAGGAAAATTGGAAGAGAACCCTGTAATTTCCACTTAAGAAATTAAAAAAGATTCAATAAATGACGGGTTAAAAGGAAATATTTCAAGATTTTGAACAACATCAAAAATAAAACATTTACAGTTTCCTGGAAAATCTCAAATAAATCAGAGCGTTGAAGCACCTAAAGAACTGGTTACGATAGGTTACCATATGGGACTATAGGCTATAGTCAATCTAGGTTTATATGTTTGTACTATTTTATTACATATGGTCCTATGTTTATATAGATCAAGTCCATTTTCATGACGAAAACACGCATTAGGTTAGGATAAGGTGCAGATTATTAACTCGGCCATTTTATACACCGCAAGGTCCTATCTAATCATCCGCCATTGCTGCATGTTTAATAAAAATAAAATAATATCTGAAAAATCAATCCTTAATAAGAAAATTGTATCAAAATTATTTATTTTTGTGTAAATCGGACTTGCCCAAAGATGTTTTTGACCCATCGGAACTATATAAGAAATTATGTAAATTACATTTTTTTTTTTTTGGAAAATATTAACAAAATAAGAGCCCGTTTGTTTTGTGTGCATATCATAATTATATTTGACAGAAAAGTTGACTTCGTTTGAAATTTTTGTGCCTACAGGAGCTAAATATATAGTTTCACGTATTTTATTGTTGACAAGGCCAGGCGCCATTATTATTTTATGTCCCCCAATATTCTTATAGGTATCTATTCATTTTGTTTTTAATGTAATGAGTTGGGAAATAAAAGAACACCAATAATAAACCAAAAGAGACAATTTGGTACAATATGTTAAGCCTGGAACATCCTTTATTTGGTTTGGTATTTTTTTTTTAGGTTAGTCATGGTTTACGACGTTTAGTAAACGTTCAAATCTGGTTGTGTATGCTGACGTATAAGTTAAAAATTAGTAAAGCCTCGCGACCTGCGACGTCGTTACAACCATGAAATGATTCTCCATTTTGGTGAAAATAAGGGTTGTATAGTCGTCTATTTGACGTCGCGCCTTAACGTCAAGACATCAATGACGACGTTGTTAGGACGTAAAAGCGCTGCTTGGGCTAACAATATGTCAAATATGGATGCTCCAATTTCAAACCTGTTTTGAACCAGTTTCAAAAAAGTGAAAGCGAGAAAACAGCTTTGGTGCTTCCATAGCTTTCCCGAAAAATTATAATGTTTGGTCTTCATCGAAAAATGTCCTGCCGGACGCGTCACCACTCCATTGGTGTACGTCCTCCTTCCTCCCCGCATCAGGACATACCTTCTGTAAAAAGTGCTTCTAGATGAAGCGCCTCCAGCAGAACTTTGGTCTGTACAATGTTTCATTAGGATGTTGTTTAAGTACCATTTAGGCACTGTTATTAAATATTTGGTGCTTCCCTAGTTTTCCGAAAATTACCTAATTATAAATATGTGCTATGAATGATTACCGGTTAGCTGATAAAACGGTTACATACAGGACACGGTTCCTAAAAATTTGCTCTCAGCAATTTGAGTTTCTGGCCAGCAACCGTTATTCAATTTCAAGTTTCGATATTCTCCCACTACTATACCATATATTCTATTTTCATCAGATTTACCTACTTCTAATCTCCATTTCTCATGCTCCTAGGTATATCAATTTATAGGTATGTCATGTACACGGATGCTGCTAGTGGGATTGTCATATGCTTTTTTCAAATCCACAAATAGTGAGTTGAGTTCTATTGGTCATAGATAGTTTCTTTTCTATCATCTGGGTCAATTTAAATAAGTGGTCTTCTTCTTGCTGTAAAACTGTCCTCGTTTTCTGCTTCACTATCTTTGTAGTCGTTTTCTATTTTGGTTTTTAGAACTTTTTCACATTGACATAGGTACTTACCCTGTCTAATGTAACGTATTTGTCACTGCAATACCTCGGAGGT
The DNA here is from genome assembly GCA_917834065.1 of Ceutorhynchus assimilis. NCBI lineage: Eukaryota > Metazoa > Arthropoda > Insecta > Coleoptera > Curculionidae > Ceutorhynchus > Ceutorhynchus assimilis. Next base: position 11,126,260 of record OU892277.1, read on the forward strand.
TTTCACATCTGTTTCTGTCTCCTCACATATCTTTGTGAAATAGCTTTCCAGTCTTCCGCTATTTCACGCATGTTTTGAATAGTTTTGTTAGTTGTTTGTAAAGTTTATTGCTCTCTTATTTTACCAGCTCTCAGCTCTCCATATATTTCTCCTGGGCCTGGCGCTCTTCCATTTTTCAAGAAGCTACAGTGTTTCCTAACTTCTTCCTTCATAACTCTTATTGAATGCAGTTTTTATGTTCTGTGTCTGTTCTTTTTTTTGTTTAAACTCTGTCTGCTATATCTTCGTCGATTTCTTCATCTCACCAATAAGCATTTTGTATTTGCTCAGGGCTTCAATTGCTGCTCTGTAAATACTTTCTTTGTTTGCTGGTGATGCATTTGAAGCTTTTGGTAATTCAGACTACTCTGTCATTTTTGCACTAATCTTTTTCATGTTTTAAAGCTTTGTTCTCCTAGAGATTTGAGGTTGTATTCCTCAGGCTTAATCTTCTCTTCTTTCCGTTGTGATATTTCTGCCACAGATAAAGATTGTTGTTTTCAGCAGTGGTGACTACCACAGGTGGCTCTCACATCCCAGAATTTTATTTTTGATTTCTGTAATAGTGTAGTAATAATCAATTTTTGTTGTCTGGTTTCGTTTTTCCACTTGCAGTTTTGCATTTCTTTCTGCTGAAAGTCAACCGTCCCATGAACCGTTTCGAAACGACTCTGTATACGAATTTCGGATTATAAGCCCAAATTTAGGTTTTGAAGATAATAAATTCGTTTGAACACTTGATTTAGACTAATCGATGATAACATTTTTCTTGAAATGCCTCACAAATCTCACAAAAACCTACACTCCAGGATGCCACTCGAATAAATAGGGAACATTAGGAACATAAAAAACTGTTAATAACTTTACCATTAAGTTATAGGTTCATATTATTTAAATTTAGGTAGGTACCCTAGCTAACAGTTGCATTTCTATTTACGGGTTAAATAGAATAGAATATTTTCTAAAAATATGGCAACTTCTTATTAGCTATTCTCATCAAATTTCGAGTGCATAAAGAAAGCTTACATAGTTTTATGTTTTTGAACGTACTCCTTTCCATTGTACCTACTCTCTCAGGAACTGAACAAAGAACGGTATTTTATACCATACCCATTACCCATGATACAAAGAGAACCCATGAAGAGAATCTATTCCCTATTCCGTTTCACTTCGTCAAGTACAAGAACCAAGGTCGGTTCACGAGATGTGACGTAGTCATGCATGATACTCGAAGTGGTGACTTAAATTAAATCAGAATCTAAAATAAGTAAAATATGACTAATCACGGTAAAACACTGACACACCGCATCCGTTTCGCTATCATTTTATTTCATCATAGGTACTTGTAACATAATTTTACAATATTTTCATGAATGAGTCTTTTTCTTTTTATGTAGGTTGGTAATAATTAGTAATATATTATCGTTCATTGATTTTGGTGTATGGGAATTTTCGTTCGTCACTCCATTTCTCATTTCATGGAAAATTACACACATGATTTGTAATAAAATTGTGAGCTGTTGAATATACTTTCCTTTCATCATTTCCTTCCTTCCGAGAGTTTCAAGGTATTTTAAGATACCTACCTACCTGAACGACTAGACTGTGGTTCCTAAAATAGATAATGATTTGATTGAGATGGGCACTGTGGTAAAAAGATTTGAGACATCAAAAGACACTAGCAGGTAACTACGGGGTAGCTGAAGTTGGACGAGTTCGTTGCTAACTCAATGGAATTTTTCTCACCAATTTCTGAGGCAAAATCTGTGAAGTTAGCTATTAGCTTCCAGGCGAAGCTAGCTAGGAAGGAAACTGGCCTGATGGGTATAACAAATTTATGGATTTTGGGTAAACCGTACAACGGAGGCATTGTAGGGTTGCTAGAAATGAGAGTGTATGACGCATTATGTTTGAAGTGCTTGATAAGTTTGGATGTTATTCTGATGCAACTGTTGAAAGGATTGAAGGTAACCAGCAAGTTTAGGTCCAAAAACCGAGCCTAAAGGCACCAATGTTTATGTTATCCATGTAATAAAAATTCCGATGACGTCAAAAGGGCCTAATTGAATACACAAGATTCTTTATTTTGATCTACTTATGAGTTTTGTCAAGGAGTTTCGGAGTTACCTTACTTGCATTGTTATATTAAATAATAAATATTGTTCCTTTAATTGGTTTAAATATCCATAAAGGAAAAACTTAATAATTAAATTGAGGAAAGTTATATACAGTGTGTTTTCTGTTCTATCGCCTTATGATTATATGTATTATAAGTATACCCTCATGGCGATTACGGTATGAAAATAATACCATTGGTTTAGAGTTTGGATCTTGTGAATGAAATTGACATATATTTCAATTAATCAATTAATAAAATTCATAAGGTCTGAACTGAACGATTTGCCAACGCTATCAGTTATCGGGCGATTACGTTATGGAAAGGCTGCTATAGCAGTGGGATTTTAAGCATGTTGCTTGAACATATTTCAAGCTACCATCTTATTTTCAAAGGTTAACGAACTGACGCGTTAGCTTTTGATCCAGGCCGCACAGTCGCCGATATACTTATAGTTGTGCCTTTGCGGCTTTGAAGTTCAACATGTTGGATACGATTTTAAAAAATATTCTAGAGGTTCATCTCTAAAACCATGGAGGTAGAGCTTGGCAAGAAGTAACTGATGGTTAATGTTGTCAAAGGCCTTTGATATATCAAGGAAAAACAGTAGCAAGTCCTTTATCTTGAGCGGTAATAATTATGTCATATCATTCATCTTGATTAGAGCTGTTCCTCTACCATGAGCCTCACGAAACCCAAATGGGACTGGCAAGAGGATGTTATTCCTTTCAATTTATTACATAGTTTGATTGGTGAACATCTTTTTCTTACAATTTAGGTGCGGTAGGCAGTGGCGTATTTACGGGGGGGCTCAGGGGGCCCGGGCCCCCCCAAAAATGTATTTTTAATTTTTAGTTACTGAATAAGCACATTAACAAACCATAAACGAATCGGTCACCGGCGTTTGAAACCCTAGAGAATTTACACACCGTAGTGTGTCGGACCCTCACTCATTAAAATAATTTTCACACCAATAACCAGGTTCTCGAACGCAACCCTGGTGTGCCAGGGTGATTTTGAACGCACTCCAGGATAAAACAGAGACAGAAATGTCTGATAAAAAAAAGGGAATAGGAGTGAGAGAGAGACACAGGGAAATTAATACATTCGATCCGTCACATTGATGTCGTCACTTCCGTCGCAATTTTTCGTTTCGATTTTTCATTTCACTACCCCTGCTCAAGGTTATTTGAGAGAGTTAGGTTGCCTGCAAGGATGATACACACCTTCAGGATTGCTTATAGGCCTCGTTTTTGGTAATCGCCGCCATATTGGTATGTCCCCATTACCGACGTTATAACTAAGTCGTCAGCTGTTTAAACAGTCTACGTCAAGGCGAGAAATAACAAGCTGCCTACGTCACAACTGGTGATTTGGCGAGGGGGGAATTGTTCCACACAGGCTTTATGAGGATAGGCTATCCTGTAGTAGTATAATGTGCATCATCCTTGGGTTGCCTGGATTACTTGATGACGTCATCTGGGGTGCCTCAGCATAATGCAAATCTCCATAAGACACCCCAGGTCCATCATCAAGTTACCCATTACCAGAGAACCTATTAACTTTAGAACTTTGACCCCCGCTAGAGAAAGATAATTAATTTTATTTGTTTTTATTGTTACGTTGGGCCTCCCCCAGATGAAAATCGTAAATACGCCACTAGCGGTAGGAAGGATGCTCATAGGACGTTAATTTGATACTTAAATAATAAAAAAAAAAATGTAGTGTGATAATCTTTGATGTTTCCCATGTTGATGGCACGACTCCAGTGGTAAGAGATGACATATTGATGATATGGCAGATTTAGTTTTTACAAAAGGGAATACCTACCTATACAGTTTTGACATATGTTTATTGATGCAATATAACCCTCCTACATCATTTGTGGATAAGCTTTACAAAATCTTCTGGATTCCATGAGACTCGGACAGTTTCAGATTTGAACGGACAAACTTTTTTCCGGTGCAGACTCAAAAATTCTATTTGATAAGTCATCTTGGCTATTGATTTCTTTAGCGCAGTTTTGGAAGTAGGTATTCGTCTCATTGGGATTAAAATCATCAGTAGTTAACGGGGTATCTCCTTTGTTGTGGATAAATCCCCATTGCCTCATGGTAGACCAGAAAAACTTTGAATTATTTAATCTTACTTGAGAAGCATGCTGGTAGTATGCTTTTTTCATTTAGAACTGTTTACATAATTACGGAGTTCGCAATAGGATCATCTATCCAGAAGATTTCGTGTTTGTTTGTACTTTTTCTAAGCTTGATTGCGCAGTCGAATAATTTTCTTATTGTATGTCATCCACAGTGAAGATTGCTTCTTCCAGGTTCCAGGAAGTGGAGCATAAAAGTCGAATAGGGCAAGAATAGAAAATTTTTTCTTCAAACTTATCTATGTGGTAGACTCGAGACCAAATCATTATCTGGGCATCCTGTACAAAAAGGTGCATATCGATGTACCTACCTATTTGTGATTTCTTGTTCGTTTATTGACTTGTTGGATGTATTCGTCGATTTGAATTCTAGCGAAAAATGCTTCATAGTCATTGAGTTATCAGTTAGTTATACATACGTGTGCGATCTTCAATTTGCTGTTGCATATTGTAGGTATTCAGCATGTAAAATTCTACCGATTGTACATTGTTTTCAATCAAATTAATATTCAGGTCTTCCGAAAATATTAAATGATCATATTTGTTTTGTTAGTTCTCTTATATGGTCTCTTCTAAGCTGTATAAGGCGGAAATATGCCTGTTGGTACCTATAATGTAGATCACTCGAATGGCATTTTTTTCCTGTTTAAGTGCAATTGCAGCCAGAGTAGCTCTAGTCCATTGTCATTACTAAATAGTTCAGTTATAGGTACATCAAATTTACACTTTGATACTCAAAATATAGGTATACATGACTCCCGCTCCTTTATCGACTCTAGATACGCTATTTTGATCTGACTTTTATCTATTCCAGTATGCAGCCAAGTTTCACTTATTGCATAAATGTCATATTCTTCCTTGAGTAAAAACTCAACGCTTAAAAGTTATTGCTCATGGATTTATTTAATATTTAGGTATTACTTTGTGCCCAAATAATGGTTTCAGGTCTGCTGATTCTCTAAAGCAAAAAACGCTGTTGAAGAAAAAAGGGCAATTTATAACACTGGGGAAAAAGGACCACATCCGCCAAGCGATGAAAAGCTACCGCTGATTCCTTATCACTCAATCAAGGAACCCTTAAATCAAAGTTTACCTTAAGGCTCAAACTATAGCCTTTGCACTGCCATTATCCAATCAGAGCACAACACAAACTCTGCATTGTAGTTTTTCATAGTGGGTGGGTAATAGATAATCGAATAAAGGAAGCCCATGCCAAATATGAGCTAGTTCAAGTGGAAGTTTTTTTTTTAATGAATCATGAAATACCGAATAAACTGGATTTTTGTTTACCTTGGGAACTTGAATCCATTTAACTATCTAGTCTCGATTGCAATAACTGTTTTTCACTCTACACATATTAATGTGATTATTTCTCACGTTTATATGTGTGGTCACATTTGGCGTCCGTGCACAACAAATCGGCAACAGGTACTTCAACAGTGTGTTCAGAGAAATTAGTTCCAATGTTTCCTGTGGAAATATGATAACCGTGAAATTAAGAGAGTTTTTTTTATTCTTTTTCATTAAGGTACGATTTATTTCTCACATGCCCAACAAAAAATTACCAATTTCGCTAATTCAAGATTCAGATACATCTTTGTAGTTGTTTTTCCATGCCACAACATTCGTTAATATATTACATTCATAACATTGTATCTAATTTTTAAATTGAAATAAAACTCTTTATTGAGCGATAGATTATGTACATTAATATACCAACTAAAGCACTGAGGGAAATTTGGGGGTAGACACAATTGCACATGCAAATTACTCTGTGACAGTGTATTATAATTGTGGACGTTGCTGTTGCTATTACTTAGAGTTTGGAGAACAAAGGACGAAGCATTATTTTTAATTGATGTCTTTCTAGGTACACGCAAAATTATTCGCATGGCCTCATTTTGTAATTCCTGCAATCTTTCTTTTTCATTTTACATTTGCGTCTACCATCTTGTTTATGGCATGTATTTAAATACAGGAAAAGTGCTGTTTAGTGTTGAATCCTAGTCTTACATGGCGCCACGATCAAATTTCGCTCGTCGTGCTACTTCTATTTTGCCTACAGGCTTGGATTGGTTTTCTTTGCTTTCCTAGCTATACTGACGAGACCTGATAGGCTGAAACGCGTCTATGGATGGAATAGTAGAGAAAATTAATCCAAAATTTTCATATTATTCTTGGGTCCGTTTATTCCAAAATCAAAGTTCAATTAACACAACAATAATTTATTCCACGTTACTATACACTCTGACACTAATTACTTCACTAATTTAACTCAAACGACTTAACTCTTTACAATATTCAGTATTCACTAACTAAATTATTTCACAGCTAATCTTATTAAACTTAAAATTACTAACTAATACCGGACCGGCCTTCGTATATCTATAATCCATTCTTGTAAAATCCAGAATAAACGCGATACTCTTTTTGCCCGAATAAGGCAGTATTTTCTAAATTTCAAGCTAGATTCTGTACACCAAGGCGAAAGCGCACCGCTACAATATGGATATTAATTTGAAACCTAAAAATGATAAAATCATAGAGTGTCCTAAATTCAGGGGTGCGTTTTTACCAAAAATGCACCCGTTTTAGATTTTTCAGAATAACTTGAAAATCAAGCAAAATTCGAGAGTTTTATATTATACCTACTAGCTTGTTGAAAATTTAAATTCCTATCGACAATTTTTATGCTAACAATAATGTTCACTGTCCATGCAATTTAACATTATCAGCTGTTGTGGGTAGCTGTGAATTACTATAAAACTGTTGTTTTATTGTACTAAAATACATTATTTATTTGCTGAAAATAAAAAAAATGAATTTATGAGAGCAAATGCGGAAATGTGACAAAAAGTGGTCAACTTCAAAAGTAGCGATATATCTTGGCCACCTCTTTGGTCGAACGGGAAAACAAAACAGACAAAATTACTTTGTTTTTTCTAGTTTCTTCTCTCCGAACATTTTTCGATACCTTATGGCCCAAAAAAAAGTTATGGACGACTTAATGAAAAAAAAAGTGATTTTCAGTTTTGTTTTTCATTTATTCCATGTACTAAAAACTGAAAAACGAAATTTTGTGATAGCATATTTCAATAGAAAATTAATTTTTTAACAAAAAAGTATTTTTATAAATATCTCGAAATTTGCTTTGTTTTCGAGTTATTCCGAAAACACTAAAAAAGGTGCTTTTTTGGTCAGTTCTGAAAAACACACACCTGACTTCAGGCGCACCCATAGGCTCATCCACAAGAGGGGGGGGCTGCCGGGCTGCAGCGGGATAGGAAAGGGACGTCACTCTCCCAAACCTACGAGAATGCCGAATTTCTCATTAGTAAACAAGTAAACCATTCCAAAACATTGCTGACTAGTGACATTCTATCACCTATTTTCATCCTTTACTACTTTATAAAAAAAGAAAGGATAGGTATAATCAGTGAACTGATCTAAAAAAATATTTCAGCATTTCTAAAGTGGCAACAAGCGCATGAATGAACTCCCTACTGAAATAAAAAATACAGATGACTATTCTGCTTTTCGTCGTGATCTAAAAAGGTTCCTTCTAGTCAAGGCATACTACAGCCTACAAGAATTCTATTCCTAGTCTAATTTATATCTGTGTATTGGTGAGGTTAAGTTATTCTAGGTAAACAAGCAGTTTTAGTAGCCAAGATTTTTTTTCAAATATTAATGCCATTTTCAAGTGAAAGTGGTCTTAAATAGTGTATAAAGTACTGCCATCCATCACACAGATGAGGATTGGTGATGATTTTCGTGATTAGTGATATAAATCACAAAATCGGTCTGTGAGGTTATGTCATCATCCGAAAAACCTTCGCTAGAGGGTTTGGAAGAAAAAATCTGCAAGTGTTGCAAAAAATTACAGTGGCTAAATAAACCTTTATATACAGTGGCGACAATAGAGGTCCCGCCGCCATCTTGTTCCCAAACCATTGTTACTTTTAAATAATAATATATAGGATTTAAATGGACATCTATCATAAAAAATTGAAATCGACGTATTTGATAACCATTATTAGGTCCATCAAATACGTTGTTTTCCATGATTTATGATGGATGTTCACCTAAATCCCATATATTCATATTTAAAAGTAACAAGAGGTTGGGAACAAGATGGCGGCGTTTTCAATATAAACATATGGGATTTTAGAACCAATCAAAAATAAGACAGCAATTGTCGCCACTGTGGTAATAAAGTCACTGTACAAAAAATCAGTGAAGAGCTTTTTGAGTTGTCTCCACTGTTCATCTACGTTTCACCCTAGCTGTGCGAAACAGGCCAAAATTGTTAAACAGGAAAAAAACTCCAATGTAATGTTGTTAATTTGGATTGGATTCAAAACAAAAAAAAAACAAAGCGAAATAGGTATCAGAATGTCTTGACCCAAAACAAAATTTACACAAAGTTTTGCGCCCGGCAGCGGTTCGTCAGTAGAGCATGTGTGGGTAATATATCAAAGTATTGCTTGTTTAAAATATTTAAAAAGTTAGGGCGCCACTTGATTTAGAAGAATAATTTAAAAAAAAAAAATACTAATAATAGGACATCGATTTTAAGTTGAATGGAACCTTTAAATCAAGAAAAAAGATTCAGTAGTCCTATTTCAATTAGGTTTTTTATTACAACAGCAGGCGTCAAATCAAACAATAATATCAGGTGCACTAGAAATTTTTTATTAAAAAAACCTTTTACCTTCTACTATGGGTGGATCGCTGGAACACATTCACACCAGTGTAGAAAATAATAAACATGTTGCCAGGTTTATAAAATATAAATTAGCAAGTATTTAACCAAAAAAATTACACACTCAAAATACATGGTTATGATGCAATAAGATAGCATTGTAGCAAAACGCCCCAAGTACTTTATGTAATTAGTTAGATGGTAAATGGCGAGCAGTATATTGATGGTGTTTATATACTTGGAGTTGCTATCTAATCTGTGGAAGGGTCTATTTGCAAGAGAGAGAAACAAACTAATGAGGTGTACTAAATTATATTTTATTTTACATAAAACTCAAAAATCAGCCAAATATCTTCCAATCCTTTACATCCTTCTTTATTTCTATAAAATCAATTACTTCACATCCGTTCTAGGTTGTTATTTTCACGGACCACTGAAATATCCCTACTAAATAAGAAAACGCCCTATTCCTACTATTCCTCATAGCTTATAAGTTAACTCATTTCAATACTTCCTACTCATTCCTAATAACTAGATACCCTTTACCTAATTATATAAAATCTTTAAAATCTCTAAGTCCTTTACTGATTACTTATGAAAACCCAAAATAATTACCTATTTGTTTATCAACTAATTTATTCTTATAAACCATACAATAACTTTTACTTGAAAAATAAAAACCCTAATTCAAAATTCATTTCATGAACAATAAATTTCCTTTAACAACTTTCCCATATTTTAAGACAATTCTAATTCATGAACTTCAAGTTTCTTTACAAAATTTTCTATTCCCTTTAATATTTTATTTAATCAGAAAAATTCTATTATAAGTTTCCTTTAACAACTTTCCAATATTTTAAGACAAATCTATTTTTCAAGATTTCCTATTCCATTTAATTAGAACAATTATAAATTGTCGCCATCCTGGCTAACATACCAAAATTATTTAAATTCTTATGAGTTCGTTATTATAGCCCTTAATTTTCAATTGGACAATCCAGTTCAAACTCCTTTAATAATCCCTACTCAAATCAAAACTATTTATGTTCTGTCAAATGCATTATAAATTCCCTTCATACTTTCTTTGCACAATTAAATTAGAATGTCATTATATCTGAAGGCAATTAAAGTTATGCAATAATATTCCATTCATAAAACACTCGAGTTATTAATTTCAATGTAATAAAGTTCCACAGTGATTAAAAGTCAAAAGTTTTTCTAGTAAAATTCACACAAAGTCATGTTCATCAAAAATAAATCTTGTCACTATAGGGTACTTACATTTTGTCCATAAAACACACGTAAAATTACTTAATTAATTACCGTAAAGGGACATAACTTTGACCGGTTTTCAACTTTACACTGCAATATTGCATTACTTGACGGCGACAAAAATCAAACAAAAGTGCCAATATTGGGGCTGTACCTGTACCTGATATTATAGAGACATGGAATAATATTTTTGGTTCCATCAATACAGACCGGTTTTTTTTTTTTTTAAATGTTGGTGGTCAAAGTTACGACCTGGGAAGGTAACTTTGACCACCGATCTAAAAACTGAAATAAACTAATGTTACAGCCTCACAGAGTAAGATTGACCAGTAAAAATGTTTTAAAAAAATTTCTAAGGCTATAAAAATCATAAAAATCGAGTTAAGAATAAGAAAACTACAACATTTTAACTCATTTATTCATTCTTTCTCCAAAAGTCAAAGATATATTAACAAAATGTTATTATCTAATCAACTTTAACTAAAATTCTAACGGAAATAACATAATTTTTTTGTTTCTAATCAGTCAGTTGCATTATATTCGCTGAAATTGCATATTATCATTCATGAATCTAATATTGCAAATAAAATAAACCTTTATTCTTTGGCGCGAAACAGAACACATTAAAAAAAAAACCTATCTAATTTCTACTTGTTAATTTCACTCTATTTCTAGAGGATTGAGAAGGAGTTCTTTAAAAAATAACCCCTGTTTTCTATTTGAAGAATTCTTTAGTTTCATAACTCTCTGCTCTGGTTCTATAATCGATTGATCCACTTGGCCAGAAAAAATTTAACTTTTTATTTCGTAAAAATGGAACATCAACTTCCGAATCATTTGAAATGACCCAATGACCGGTGGTCAAAGTTAGGAACGCAAAAAAAAAATAGGTTAGAAAATTTTGAAAAAATTTCCTGAACTCTAAATAAAGTGTTAACGCCAAATCTAACACATGCATTTGCGAACATACATAACAGGATACTCACCGTGAGTAATGATGACTCCTGATTATATTTTGTTTGCTCTCCACGAGGGAAAGTTTGCAAGTGACAATTTTCAACCAACTTTTGGTTCAAACGGTCAAAGTTTATTGTGCATCTGATTTTTAACTGAACATGCATTCCGCAACACAGTGCCAGTTATTAGACATTAGACCAACTGTTTGTAGGTAGAAATCGCCAGCAATATACATTCACAGTTTTTTAAGGTGCATTATATCATTTAATGATCTTTTGGTCAATGTTAGGGGAACAGTCAAAGTTAGGGGACTTTACGGTACTCAAAATATTTAGGCTAGTACGCACATAAATTGAACGACTTTCAAATGTTATTTCTTACACGATTTTTCGAACTTTTCTAAGTTAATATCGAACGCGTCTCCCGAGGCAGCTTCGCGACCCTTCAATCGGGCAAACTCATTTGGTTCTGTAGACTTTAACTCAAACTGGACAACTCAACTGTTTACTGGCAACCAACCAACCGGCAACTGAAACCGCGGTTTTTATATAAAATCCCAACCCAAACCCCAAATCTCTTTGTCCATGACAATTAAGATGATGCAATTTCCTTGGAATTTTATATCATTTTTAGCCTGAAAACGATTAATTATGTCGCAATATTCTGATTTATTAAGGTCAAAACGTTATGGGTTCAAGAATGCCATATATCATTCGAATTAATTAGATACGCATGGCCTTCGCTAACAAAAAAAGTTCATTGATCGGGTTTTAGGATGACATCACGCTGGATGTCGAGATACGTTAGCGTTAATTTGTTTCATTTTTAATTTATCGATACTGATTTAAGAATACCGGAATTAAGTTTTTGATTATTTGATAAAATTTAATTTTTTACAGTAAAGACTTTGTAATTATCGGGTCAAATTTCTGGATCATCACAGCATCACTAACTTTGATCAAAGGTACCTTTGACTAACACTTTTATGTCTTAGTCACTACAAAAAAAACATAAGTTTCTATTGATCATAAGGATCAATTTTAGAGATAAATGTATCCCATATTTTACAAAAAAATATTAGCTGCTTTATATAACAACTATACCAAACCCATACGGTAAAAAATATCAGCTATACTTTAAAAATATTTGCCCAAAAGGCAATTAAAAAAAATATTGTTTTAAATTTAAATCCCAAACTTAACATGTAATATCATGGTAAGTATTACTGAAGGTGTTACGCAACATGATCGATAAAAAAATTATATGTGAACCCACATGGCGATAAAAAATATATAAAAATTGTACGTCACCAAATCATTATTTATTCGTTTTTCTCGAGAATCGGCACTGGTTAATTCATAGTCTACTTTTCTTAACTCAAAACATCTAGTCGGTAAGCGGTAAGTAGGTACTACATCAAGCATGTGGGTACAAACGGCATGGCGGTAAGCATAAAAAAACGGAAAAGGTACGGTACGATAGATTCGATAGATAGATTTGGGGTCTCCCAAAAGAGGTCCTAAAACAATTACAGGGATGTTTTAGTTTTATTGTAAAAGATAATTTAAAGGGTCGAAAAAGTTGGGTTACGAAATTATGTAAGAAAACTCACCTAAAAATAGGACTACGGCACCAGAAAATTTTTTAAATAACGTTAAGGCTATTTAGGCATCTTGCCTAAAGCAGAAACTCGGTAATTTCTTTTGTGAAAATTCATTTCAAAAAATGTGTTCGAGAATTTCACGTGTGCTTCCATTGCGATCTCGGAAGGAAAGAACGTCTAGCTAGAGAACCACTTGATTTCAACATGGCCTCTGGTCAAAAAAAAAAAAAATGACACCCCTAAATGTTTTACTAACTCTTGCACAATCTGGCATCTAAGTTAAGCCGTTAAATCATGAAAATAAGTAGAAAAGACACTCAAATTCGGCATCCTAACATTTGAAAATTAGGCAATTATTCATCAAAAACAAATAAAAGAAATTAGAAATAACGCCGATATTCGTAATCAAAAACACAACTTTCGTTGCTAATGAAATTTACTTTCCTCAAAAGACACGCGACAACACCGCAGACGCATATCAATTTCCAGGGCAAGGCCGAATTCCAACGCTAATGCGCATGCACCACCCATCCTTGTCGAATTTTTGAAAATGGCAGATTGAAAAGAAAACATTTAAATTTCGCAAGAAAATTAGGAACAGGATCGTGGAAATTTGCAGCTAATGAAAGAAAACAAACAATAAGGTGCAGCAGGATAAAAATTGGACGAGATTTATCAAAGGTAAGTGATAATTGTGTGGGGGTAAAAATTGTATCTGATTCATCCAGTATTTTTGTTATTCTTATTTATATTCCACCTAACCTTGCACTTGATATATATGAATTTATCTTTGAGTATATAAGCTCACTAACGTACTTGTATCACTCGAAAACAGTATTTCTTGGAGATTTTAACCTGCCGGAGTATAGTTCATATTTAGAAGGGTCAGTACTCACTAACAATGTCTCTCAGATCATTAATTTTTTAGAGTTTTTTGACTGGAAACAGTTAAACATGATAAAAAAATCTTCAAGGAGGACTGTTGGACTTGGTCATAACTTCGAGGTTTGATTCTTCTACAGTACAAAGGTGCCATGATTTTTTGCTTACTGAAGACATCTATCATCCATCTCTTCTCATAAAATTCAAAATGTCTGCTGACAAAAAATTTAATAACTCCAAAGTTGAAAATGTCTTTTACAATTTCAAACGAGCTGATCTCAGGGCTTTATATGCTAGCTTTTTGGACATCAATTGGGATATTCTTGAATCAGTTGGAAATATTAATACTGCTGTTGAACTATTTTACCTGAAAATATATCGCTGTCTTGATGATCATGTTCCTCAAACCTCCAAAAGGCGTAGAAACTATCCACCGTGGTTCTCTCCGCAAATAATAAAATTAATAAAACAAAAACATGGTGCCTGGAAAAAGTATAAACGCTTCAGGAGTCAGCAGGATTTGGATTCTTTTCGAGAAATGCGGTCCCAGTTGAAAAAAGACATTGATCTTTCTTACAAAAACTACAGCTCAGATCTTGAAGTAAATATTGGCTTAAATCCAACCCATTTCTGGAAGTTCATTCAGAGCTCACAAAAAAATAATTCTCTACCAAACAACTTCACAGATCAAACGGGCTCACTTTTGTCAGACCCACAAAAAATTACTGAAGCGTTTGCGCAATTCTTTCAGAGCTCTTACACAACCCCGACCATTCAACCCTTAAAGCAGATAGATCCAAAAACCACACTAACAGATACCATTAATATTGACTGCATAACAGAAGAGCAACTTCTAAGGGCTTTGAAAGGCATTAAGCCCAAGGCAACTGTGGGGCCTGATAAGATTCCTGCGTTTCTTATATCTGATTGTGCCGATGTCTTTGTTGAACCCCTTACGATATTATTTAATCTTTCTTTGAAATACGAAGAATTTTCCTACTTGTGGAAACAATCCAAGATCATACCAGTTCATAAAAAGAACGACAAAAGTCTCATTGAAAACTATCGTCCGATCACAATTATTAACAACTTCTCAAAATGTTTTGAGCGCGTTCTTCATACTGCCCTTTACTTCCCTATGAAAGATCTCATAGATACTCGTCACTCGTCAGCATGGCTTTATGCGAGGCAGATCCACTACTTCTAACCTCATTACAATTACTGAATATATTTCTGATGCAATTAACCCAAGCTCACAGGTTGACGTTATCTATACAGATTTCCCTAAAGCCTTCGATAGACTGGACCATGGCATTCTCGTCGAAAATCTACATAATCATTATGGTTTCTCTTCGCGCCTTATTAATATATGTAAATCTTACCTCGCAGGTCGCTCTCAGCACGTTGAATGCTTTGGTCGTAGTTCTTCAAAAATCATTGCCTCATCTGGTGTTCCACAAGGCTCCATTCTGGGCCCACTCTTCTTTAACTCTTTTATCAATAAAATATCCGAGAATCTTAATGTCAAAAGTCTGTTATATTGTGATGATATGAAACTGTACTGTAGGGTGGACAGCATATCTGACTGCATTCAACTTCAAGCCGATCTAACTTTAGTAAACCAATGGTGTAAAAATAACAATCTGCCACTCAATGCTGCTAAGTGCTGTATAGTTTCATATTCTCTCAAAAAAAATCCCATTGAATTTAATTATAACATCGATAATTCTTCTCTACCCAGATCACACTCTTTTAAAGATCTAGGGGTGACCTTTGACACTTCTCTGTCATTTCTTCCTCACATTTCCGATATAATAAGAAGAAGTTACAGAATGCTAGGCTTCATAATAAGAAATTCTAAGGCTTTTAATAGCATTCATTTCATAGTCTCAAAATATTATACTTTTCATATGTTCGTCCTATTCTAGAATATGCTTCCCAAGTCTGGTCACCCCACCATCAAATTCATATCCACGATCTAGAAAATATCCAAAGGAGATTTCTAAAATATCTCTGGTTTCGTTGTGAGGGAGTGTACCCGGAAATCGGTTTTCCTCATGAGCGTCTACTTGAAAACTTTTCTACGAGGATATTAGTTGAGAGAAGGCAGTCGGCTGATATACAATTTTTATTCAAATTAGTGAACGATAAAATAGACTCTCCGCTGAGCTCTTAGAACAACTCAACTTTCATATACCTCGGATATCATCAAGAAATCCACAAACCTTTTATTTGGCAAGACCGATAATTGATATAGGAAAATTCTCTCCTCTGCGCAGAGCATGCAACATGTATAATTCTGTTCAGGATCAGTGCGACATTTTTAACTGTAGTCTATCAGAAATTAAAAACGTGCGCTTAGCTCAGACATAATTGTTCTTTCCTGTATTTTTTTGTATCTTACTTTGCTTTTTTAATATGTATTTATTTTAGTATTTAGTTAGTATTTATAGCTGTAAGTTTTCCCACTCAATAATTGGATGTATTTCTGTGGAGTGGTGTAAATAAAATAAAATAAAATAAAATAAAATAAAATAAAATAAAATAAAATAAAATAAAATAAAATAAAATAAAATAAAATAAAATAAAATAAAATAAAATAAAATAAAATAAAATAAAATAAAATAAAATAAAATAATTAAATGTTATTTGAAGATGTAAACATTGACTAAATTTCTTGTTATTGTTTTAGCTATAAATTTTTTAGGAACCAAAGAATGTAATTGATTATCATAAGGCATGATGCTTGAAGATAGAAGGTTATAGTTTCAATGGAAAATCAAGGAAAAACGGTTTGAAAATATCCAGAAAATGTGGATGAAAATTGATGTGTCCTGAACTTTCAAGGCCTGCAGATACTATTGCTGATGGATATTTAGGAATATTTTGAGGAAATTAAAGGAGGTTGACCTTTAGACAATTAACCATAGTACTATATTTAAGATATCTAACAGAAAAATTCAAAAATCATTTATTTAGAAAACTTCATTTGGTTCATGTTTCAGGCAACCAGGAATACACACATCGACATTGCCGGGATGCCTACACACCTTCAAAACTGTTCTCATGACGTCATCGCAGATGCAGAAAGTATATTTATTTTACAAAAAAAAAAAACAAAATAATTATCCAGTATTGTATTTTAATTAATAAAGAAATGAAAAGTTAAATTCACTGTTTTTATAAAACGACCCAAAAACGACAGACAGTTCTATTCAAACTGATATGTACCAATAGTGTAACCAAACAAAATTTGTTAATTTTATTGATTTATCAATAATCAATAATTATTAATTTATAAACATTATGTTGTAACATTTGGAATGTTACACCAAAGAGATAGTAAACTGTTGTCAACGAAGACCGGAAAACATAAAAAAAATAACTGAAATGGATGAAAGAAAGATCAGAACCATATTTTCTGATCTCATGAAGCAACACCTGGAACCTTTTAAAAAGACTGTGGAGAAAGAATTTGTCTCCATTGTTAGTCAAACTCAAGAGGCAAGAAGAGAAATTCTCATTCTTTAAAAAAGTGAAAGAGTTGAAAAGCCTGAATATAGAAACATCTGGATTAGAAGGAAATAACAATAACAACAACAAAATCTTTATAAATGATGATTTAACACTGCAGAATCAAAAACTTTTCAAAAAGGCCATGGATTTTAGGAAACTTCATGAGTTCCACTCAGTATTCACCCGACATGGAAAGATCTATTTGAAAAAATTCCAGACTGGAGTGGAGATCCAACCAAAATTCAGAGCGAGGAAGACTTGAAAATTGAGTAGGTAGCTTTATTATTGCTACTTAATTACGTAGGGTACTAAAAAAACATTAAAAGACTGATAGACTAATTCATGGAAATAGAGGTTTTAAATGATATTCCTGTTGATAGTAAAAAATTACTATCGCACCCAATGCTATTCCTAACATAGGTCAGAAACATTTTAATATTTTGTTACTTAAGATTAGAGGCATAAAAACAAATTTTGATAGGCTTCTTGTATTTCTTGAATCATATAATTTAAAATGCTGTGATATTATAATTCTAACAGAATGTCATACTTTAATGAAAACTTTACTGTGTAACATACCGGAATTTGATACCTACTATGATCAGGCAAATTTTAACACATTTGATGGAGTGCTTATTTACACTAAATGTTCACTAGGCCCAGTGTTTCACGTGGAGAAGCTGATTACCTGTAAGATAAGTATCACTAACATAACTTGCACCATTAAAAATACTACAATGAGCTTAAATATTTGTTATCGATCTCCAAACTCTAACACAGTAGACTTTTTATATGATCTAAATGCATATCTAACAAACACGAAAAAAGCACACGTATCCTTATTTATGGGAGATATAAATTTAAATATATTGAATAGTAATGAAAATTTGGTTAATGAATACCTACATCTGAATATTGAACGTACATGGGTTTTTTTCTCTATATGAAGATGTTACTAGACCAGAGTCAAAGACGTGTCTGCACCATATTTTTCTTAAAACAAAAATAAAGGAGAGCTTAATTAAGATAAAACCATATAAACTGGACAACATTAAGTTCGGTCCATTCAATTTTGTGCCCTATTTTTAAACAGCTGCAACTTTTTTAAAAATAAATATTTTTGAACGCGGTTTGCGGCTGCCAAAAGCGCGTTTCTCCTAGATTATGCTACATGTCACACATTTTTGGTTGGAAAGTTATTATCATGATATACGGGGTGATAAACAATGTCATGCAAAAAAGCAAAAATTTCGTGTGTGTGACACTTTGGCAAAAAATTTTTTTAGTTGCTACAATATGGTTCGTAACTAAGGTAACATCAATATCTCTAGAAGTTTTTGTCACTTTTTGGATTTAGGCCCTTTGGCCTTAGATACACTATTAAACATCAAATTTTGGTAATGCAATCTTTAAAATGCTATAATTCGAAAACGAATTGACGGATTTTCACGAGCGCTTCAAATTCGGAAAGCCTATTTCATGTAGATTTTCTTTGACCTAAGAAATTTACGCAAGGTTCCAGTTTTAACATCATACCAGGCCAACAATAGACGAATAGGTATCCAACACGGAAACCCTAAATTCTGGGTAAATCATTGGACGTAAAAAAGACACTATAAATGCGCACAAAAAAAAATCAACTATAGAAATTTTTATTAAAAATTTTCACAAATACGAGATTGTCGTCCACTAGGACAAAATCGTCTCCAAAGTTTTATGGAAAGGAACAATAATATCACTGATACAGTCTCGATACCTTATCGATTACCTTAGTTAAACAACCAAATCCGTTCTCCCATTCATCATAACACCACCCTTAAACAACCACACCGGCACATACAAGCAGTTCCCTTGCATCCATGTTTCCTTCCAGATATCGTTCATTTCTCCCCCTCCATACTAAAACTCGTCCATCACTTCCACATAAATTAAACCTACATTCATCTGCGAAGATGCACCTACTCCATTTTGCTATTAGCCGTATTCTGCCGTAAGTCCACGCTCGTGAAGTCTACGCCTTATGGTTTGCGTTGATATCCTTATGCCACGTTCTGCTTGAAAACTCTGGCAGTGTTTGATGGCAATAAGGGTTCTACTCCGTGTTTCATTACGAGCAATCAAACGATCCTGCCTTGATGTTGTTTTTCTCGTTCGTCCGCAACGGTGTTGGTAGCGATAACTTGGACTGCCATAAGCTAGGTTTCACTGGCTAGTACCCTTTTCACACTCGAATTTAGGTAGGTATGCGTATGCGTCTTTTCTTGATACATTTTATGGGCTCAAACTTACCTCACAACATTTCTCAATTCATTTTGGCCAAATTTAACCATCTGGTAAAATAAAATTTATCGTCCGTCGTTTTTAATCTGACACTTTCCGTATGAGGAGCCAGGGGGTGAAGCATATGACAAAAACAGGTATAACGTCAGGTGATTTTTGGCATTCTAATGTAGGGAGCCACTAGCTTACATTCCTTTGGAGTATCAGATTAAAGTCGACGGACTGTAACTGATACAAGATAAAATTTGCAGTTGACGCAAAATGTCATGCCATAGAGTTTCATGCTAAATAGGGTTCCATGACAACATTGGTCCATCGTTGTTATGGAAACCTATTGCTATAAAGGATTCCATACACCACCGGCGAGATTTTTCGTACCGTTAGCGATTTTATTTTAGTGTAACCTGGTATAATATTAAAACTGAAACCTTGCGTAAATTTCTTAGGTCATAGAAAATCTACATGAAATAGGCTTTCCGAATTTGAAGCGCTCGTGAAAATTCGTCATTTCGTTTTCGAATTATAGCAATTTAAAGATTGCATTGCCAAAATTTGATGTTTAGTAGTGTATCTAAGGCCGAAGGCCCTAAATCCAAAAAGTGACAAAAAATTCTAGAGATATTGATGTAACCTTAGTAACGAGCCATATTATATCAACTAAAAAATTTTTTTGCCAAAGTGTCACACACAGGAAATTTTTGCTTGACCAGTTTATTATTGACTATGATATAACTGATCATTTACCAGTATTAACACAGTTTTCTTTCAACGATAATAGTAATTGTGAAAATATAAATAAAAAAAATCATATTGTTAAAAAACTAAATTATGAGAAACTTACTGATTTGGCACAGAATAAAACTGGGAAGAAACTCTAAATTACCCCGACCCAGACACCGCATTAGAAAACCTAATGGAAAATATTTCTGATATAGTACAAAAATCTTATGAGGAAAAAATTATAAACACAAAATTTAAGAAAATAAAACCATGGATCTCAAATGGTCTTATCATCTCAATAAAAACAAGAGATAAATTAAAACAAAACTTAAAAAACACCCTACCCCAGAAAACCTTACAGAGTATAAAAGCTATCGGAACAAATTGAACAAGCTAATCATTCAAACAAAAAACAACTATTACAAAAATAAAATATATGAAAACAATACAAATATTAAAAAAATTTATAAACTTGTGAATGAAGCTGTAAATGAGAGCGGGAACCACAGTAAGAACGATATAAGCAGCCTCGAGTTGGAAGAAGGTAAACAAATTGCAAACCATAAGGATATTGCTAATAATTTCCATAACTATTTCATTAACATAGGCTCAAGAATGGCTGATATTATAAAAACACCATCAACTCCATTCAAACTAACAAATCCATCCCCAAACTCTATGTATTTAAAACCTGTAACACAAAATGATTTAATTAAACACATACATTCCCTGAAAAATAATTGCCTGGCAAAGACGGAATAACATCAATAATAATTAAAGCCCTCCATATGTACATCTTGAAACCACTCGAATACATTATAAATCTTATATTTCAAACTGGCATAGTGCCAAGTCAATTTAAAACATCAATAGTTAGCCCCATTTTTAAGTCTGGCAATAAACAACACATGGAAAACTATAGGCCAATAAGTGTCATTTCAAACCTTGGAAAGATTTTTGAGAAATGTCTCAAAGAAAGATTAAATTCTTATTTTGAACAAAACAAGATTTTGTCAAAAAATTAATTTGGTTTTACTCCTGGGGTTGGTACGGTGGATGTATGAGCTGGTACGCGATATCACCAAAAATCTGGACGACAGAAAAAAATGCCTTGTGGTATTCCTTGACTTATCAAAGGCATTCGTCACGGTATCACACAAGATTTTTCTAAAAGTGCTAGAAAGATATGGAATAAGGGGAACTACACTACAACTATTAGAAAACTATTTATCACATAGAACACAGTTTACTAAAATAGGAGATTGTATTAGTGAGCCAGATACAGTCAAAATGGGAATACCACAGGTAGTCGTAGCGGTACACGGAAAAACGTTTCAAATCGTGATAGAAGCAAACCGCTTGGCAGAAAGTTCCCTTACATATATTACTTTAATTTGACCCGCAGCACCCTATCAGGAGTGGCGTCATATTCAAGATGGCGGATTTTTTCAAAATGGCGCTACTGAAGTTTTTTCTTATAGGACTAATGGGATTAAAATCAAATAAAAACCAAATTAGTATTTTAATGATGTAAAATAAAAGCACATTTCAAAATAAAATCACAATTTCGGGTGACTATTCAAAAAGGCGATGTAGCTAAGTTCATGAAAGCATAGAACATAAAAGTAATTGGAAGGATAGTAGGTATTCGTAGTCTTCTGAATTTTCCAAACTGCAAAACAAAATAAGAATGGTTAAGAATTGGTTTTAATTTAAAATTGAAATATTTGAAAGTACTAACTTTTCAGTTATCTTGTTGGTGCACCATGTCTTTGCAGTAAGTGCATGGAAGGCCACTTCTTCTGTATTTACAGCGCTAACTGCTGCATCCTATTTCACAAGAGCATCTAGCTAGCTCTTGACAAGTCTCCCAAATACTTGAAAGAACAGACCAGAGGTGTCCACATTGTGCTCTTTTCATGACAGCTCCATGCCACGGTTTTTTATGACATTTTCCGGAATGGAAGGCAGTGGGCATGAATTCGCTTTAAATGCTTTAGTTATTGCATTATTGCTTTGAGAATTCCATGTTTTCCAGGAAGATTTTTTTTCTTTTCTTAGAAAAGAAAGTCACTGTATCACACCCTGTAAAATCATGTAACCCCGGAAGAGCACTAGCCTTATCGCCAAGAATATCTAAGATATGAATTTATTTAAGTTAAGTGTATTAATGGTATTTCGTAGATTAGAGGGGAGAGCGACTTACCTGCTATAAGGTGTACTGACAAATATCGTCTCTTTAAATCTGATCCAAAGAGAACCCATAGATTTTGGGTACCAAGAGATTTAAGTCATGAGTAAAAAGCTATACAGTACTATCACATCAGTATAAACTGTCCGCATACTACTAGATTCTGAGAGCCTTGCTGCACACCGTGTTCTTTAAATGTAATATTGATATCATTCTGTCATCTACTTTCTCTTTATTACTACATTTTAGACCACTGAGTGACGAATTCACGTTTGCTGGCGAGTGGATTGTGACACCTATGTTGGTAACATATGCTAGCTACCTTGCCTTCTACTGCAATAAAAGATTTTGCTAAAAAATTGAAGAGATCAATTTTGTTCAATGAGTTTCATAAAAATTCCACCAAGTTTTGTAGAAGTCTAGTAGCACCGGTTACTTGGCGGCGAATGCCATGTCCTCGTTCTTGGCGTATAGCATTTTTAATGCTATTAATTAAATATTGATCCCAAACAAGATCGATGCTCTTAGCTCCGATTTTTGCTGCATCTTTTTCAACGAAAGGTTTTAGTTCTAATTCAAAATATTCTTGAAATGTTTTGCTATTACGAGGAGGAAAAAAATGGAAAGGAGCTGCTCCGTCGTAAACAATACCATCACATAATTTTGGTTCAGTACCGTTAGGTAGGTATCAGTTCTACAAAAACAGAAAAGTAAATTGGTTGAACTTAATACGCGTTATTAAAAACAGATTACCTTCCAAAATATTGGTGAGGTCACTTTTTGGCCACGTCGTAATTCTCCGTTTTGAGATAGAGATGGTAGGCATTCCTGGTTTTCATACTGAAAGAATGTATTTAAATCCAAGTCACGGAAAATACTCGCAATGAATAGTCTGGATTAGTCTGGAAAATAGCTGGTAGTCCAGTTTGAGTGACTGAATTGTATATTTCTTTTCAGACTTTTCACCGCCTTTTTGGATGCAAAAATAGACAGAGAATGTTTTCATACAATGGAACGGTTTTGCCTAAAATTCGTTCTTTTACAAAAGTATCGTATGTCTTCAAACCTTCTATTTCAGCATTGTTTAGCAACAATAACCCTCATCTCAATTGCAACAAGGAACGTTACTTGCTCTTCAGAAGGATTACCAAACTGTACAAAACTTTCTTTCAGTGCTTGGCACTTCTGTACGAACTTGCTTTATATTTTGCTTGAAAAAAAATTAAATGGCGCCTTCTTTAATTTCATTTATTGTAGTCTTGTTTTTTTTTATTATTTGATTCCAAAGTATATTTACCTATTTAGATAATTAATTAGAGAACATTTTCGACATAAAACAAAAATATATCCTATTCACAATCTGTAGTCCAAAGGAACAGGTAAATTTATCACCTTTCCCTATCAAATAGCATTGAGAGGTGATAAATTTTACCTGTACCTTTGGACTACAGATTCTGAATAGATTATCTAAGAAGTGCGGAAAATAAATTTTTCCGCACGAGTCTGCCGTTTACCGAACGACGCATAGCAGACGCGAAGAAATAAGTATACCTACATAATTTGTAGAAATTTATTATTATTTTTTTTTGACAGCCGTGCGGATTCTTTTTTTCTACGCGCGTGCGGAAATTGCATTTTCCGCATTGTTAAACAGTGCGGAAAATCGATTTTCCGCACTGAAAACAGTACGGAAAATGCAATTTCCCCACGCTCATAGCAAAAACAACATTTAAAATCAAAAATTTTGGAAATACGCCGCCATTTTGAATTTGACGCCACTTGAACTAAGGTGCTGCGGGTCAAATCGATTGTTTATGTATATAGATCAACTATACCAAGTGGTTTGCTTCTATCATTATTTGAAACGTTTTTGCTATATTTGAAGTCTGCCGCTACGACTAAGGGAACTGTTTTGGGTCCTTTGCTGTTCAATGTGTATATAAATTCTATAAACGACTTAAATTTACCTGGCAAGATAATATCCTATGCAGATGATACTGCTATCATATTTGTCGGGAATACTTGGCAAGAAGTAAGGGAGAAATTTCAGCAGGGCCTATCATCGGTTAAAGATTTTCTAGATAGCTTTAAACTTACATTGAATGGTAAAAAATTAAAATACATTGCATTCTCTATAAATAAATGATAGCAACAGACCAAACTATCAACAAATTACCATAAATTATATACCAGACTCAATTGAAGAAGTGACCAATTTTAGATATTTGGGTGTACACATTGACAAAAATTTAAGATGGGACCATCATATTTTATATTTAACAAAAAAGATAAGGGCACTATTACATAAATTTTATATGTTGAGAGAACTCCTCACCAGAAAATTATTAATTTTAATTTATAAAGCTTTAATTGAGCCGCTGTTGAAATATGGTATTCTAGTGTGGGGAGGCGTATATGAGAGTAACATCAAGAATTTAAAGACTGCACAAAATTCAATAGTAAAAATAATTTTTAAAAAAACAAGACTTTTTTCAACAGTACAACTTTATAATGAGGAAATTATAGACAAAAAAACCATCTTCATATCGACTTGCTGTTCCTACATCCATTACAAACATTCTATAACGAACCATAGATATGAAACCAGGAGCAATATAAATCAACAACTAATATTACCTAAAATAAATCGTGACTTAAGTAAACATTCTTCTACGTTTTTGGCACCAAAATTCCACAACTTGTTGCCACTGGAAATGAAGAACAAAAACTATCCTTTAAAAAAATTTAATAAACAGGCGTTGACTTGCATAATAAAAAATAAACGAAAGTTTTTCTAAACACGAAAGACATAAACTTCATGGAAATGGCGTACTGTGTTGGAGTTTGTCTGAAATTATTCAGTTCTTGTTTTAATCTAAGAAATTGGCATATTGTAGGTACTTTGATATATTTGAATTATTTATTGAAATATTTATTATTATTTTTTTGTTATTTAATTCTCCTAGCTATAGCTTTAATAATAAATTTAATTACTTATAGTTTTTGGCACACACAGATGCATAGGCATCTTGGTGCCACTTTATTATTGTTGAAATTTTAATTTTATTGTACAGCTTATAATTGAATAAATTGAAATTGAAATTGAATTTTTTGTTTTACTCTTTTTCACCTATGACTGATTTTATCAATGGTTGTTTTGTTTTATGAATAATTGCGCGCGCAAAAATTTTTTTATTTATATTTTCTTTTTTTAAAAAAGTTTTCTGCCTGTATTAATTTTTATGAGACTTTTATTTTTGTGTTAATTTCTTTCTGTTTTAATTTTTTCTTGTGTGCACTGTTACACTGATTCTGTTTTATGGATTTTATTTTAAAAATATTTGTATTTAGGTAGTGTTTGTTATGTAAGCATAGTATTTTATTTATTTGTTTATTTTTATTTTTGTTTAATCTTATACCTTTTGTGGCCGTTATACTGCCTACTTTGTAGTTAGGAATTAGTATTAGAATCCTGTTGCTTTGTCAATAATTTCTCGGGAATTTGAACAATAAAGCTTATTTTGAAACTGAAATTGAAATTGAAACAGTCAATGGAAACAAATGGCCCGTTTGAAACCTGTTTTGAACCAAAGTCAAAAAAGTGAACGCGAGAAAACGGCTCTACTGTGTGTCTGATATTTGACAAAATTGAAGCCTGAGTTTCATATGAACGCGAGATTTACTGAAAACTCCTTTCCATTCGTCGTAAACGACATTAACTGTTAGTATTGATCAATAGAAACTGTATTACATATCTATAAATTAAATTATGCTTTACCCGTCGTCCGTAAAAAGTAGGCTCGAAGATCAGCGCGATTATTTTTATGAACAGATTTCGTATATAAAAGAATCTACATATCGCGACTAGGGGTCGCCGCAGGTGGAAACTAGGGAATATTTATCTGACCAAAGATTGGGCATAGTCAGATTCCGTGAAACTTTGGTGCAATTTTCGTCGCTTTTGACATCAGCTGTTTCGGGCGTATCGGCCATTATTGTTGATATTTTAGATTAATTTTAATTTTACAGTGAACATCGGCAAGATTAATCCTTCAGAAGTGTGTTTTTCACAACTGTTCATCAAATAGGAGCTTCACGAGTATCTTTGAACCCATATTAAACAAAAAATTAAAATTGGAAAATTAAACAAAAATTGATATTTTTCTAAATTTTACTGATTTTTAGGGAGACGGTTGTGTTTTTAGTCCTAGTTTAGGTATTTTTATCGATAAAGTCACCTGCGTTTATGAATTTTGACCAGAGGAATTTCTGAAATGCACTAAAAAGTTGCAAGAACCTAGACATATATTGCAACGAAATAAAATAGTTGACGTCATTTTGTGTTGTTATGTTTCCAAAATAATATATCCACATTTGGTAGAAAATAGGGTAAAATCGTTAAACCAATTTTCAAATGGTACAGTTTAGGTATAAATAATTAGATCTTCCCGACTTTTCAAGTCGGAAACGGTATAGCATTCCCAACGTCAAATTACGTAGGGTTTAGGTCCGCTTAAGGATTCCGACGTCGAATCGACCGAAATTTCATTCCCCATTTTAGTCGAATTTTGGTCGTCAGGAAGTCCTACGGACGTCGCATGCCGACGTCGGGTAGAACATTTTTAACGTAATATTACGTCAAATGACGTCGGATTGTTACTTGGGACATTCTTCAGGGTTCAATAGTTTGCTGTCGAGTCGCCTCTAATATAGAAATACAGTGCTGTGATCTCTAAAACTGTCAAAATTGTACTTTGTTGTATCCATTGTGTCCGTTAGTATGTCATTGGTGTTTTGTTCCTCTGGGTTCTTGCTCGTTTTCTTAAATTGCAGCTTTATTTTGGCTCTTACTAAAAAATGATCTGACCCGCAAGTTGTTTCTCTTAGGACTCTTATGTCATTTATCTCTATGTTTGTTTCTTGTTTGCTTATCACATAGTCAATATTAGTTTTCAGGTTACGAGTATTCTGTATCCATGTGTAACGGTGAATATCTTTGTGTTTGAAAAATCCTTTGTTTATTCTTAGATAATGGGTCTCACAGAGATGTATGAGCCTTTGGCCATTATCATTGATTATTTCTTCTCCAAATGGTCCTACAACTGGGCTATTGTTCGTCCTTCCCGTTCTTCCATTGAAATCCCCTATCATTACGATTTCTCTTTTTCTTCCAGTATCTACTAAGATTTCATCCAATTTGTTGAAGAACTCCTGCTTAATGCCGACTCTTCCTTCCTCTGATGGAGCGTAGGCTGCTATAATGGTGATGTTATAGCCATGTAGTTTCAAGTTGAACTTTAGGATATTTTCATCTACAGCTTCCCAGTTGTTAATTTTTTCTTCAGCTTTTCCTTATCAGTATGGATACCCCTCTAGCTGCTCTCATTTCCTTTGACACTCCAGTGAAAAGGTGAATATATTCTGCAACATTTTCAGTGCCACTTCCTTTTTCTTGGTTTCGATTAGTGCTACTAAATTGATGTTCAATTTCTGAATTTCTGATGCAATAATATCCGTTTTCAGTCTAATACCCTGCGCATTCCACGTAGCGAGATTCATAGTGCATTTTCTTTGCCGTGTTCGTCGTCTTGGTGATCCGTCCAATGTTTCGAGGCTTCGCTTAGGTTTTTTGGTAGTTTTGTATTTTTCCTAGTATTAGAGAACCAGTCTAATGCCTCAACCCCCATCCTGGATAATAATCCGACAAGTAAACTGAGGACCAAATAAAAGCAGGTAAAAATGACGAAATTTCCCAATTTTTCAAAATTTTGGAAATTATTATAATGACATTTCAATGGAATTAAGGGTTTTTAAGCTTACCCTATGTTGGCAAACATAATTTGAATTTAGTATATTTTCGTGTCAACTGGTGTAAACACCTCAGTTTACCGGTGCTTTGGAAACGGTTAGTCCTCAGTTCACCAATGCTTGTTCAGGTATACTAAATACAAAATCTGAATTTTGGTCCTCAACTTACATACACCCTCGCCCTCCATGCCTGACCTTCCGGCGTCGTAAAAGTGGTTTAATTTTAATACATTTTATGATCTCAAGTTCTGTACCTCAGAGGTAAACTGTATTAAGTCACTTTTTTTTCGAAAATGGGTTTTCAGCTGAATACTACTTCTAATAACTTACTTGACCCCTGAAAATAATTTCATACACCTAGCTTTTAAGAAAACCGAAATACCCAGTTGGAACCTGTATCAAGTCACTCACCAAGTTCAAAGGTAAAATTACTTAGTATATTATGCCCCGCAAATTTTTCTCCAGAAGGACGTACTTAATATAAAATCTCTCCGAAATTTTCAGTGAGCCGGCATTCCGCACGTGTTCTTAGTCGAATTAACATCGTGATTATTCGTCTTTATTGTTGTTTTGATTGTTATTATTACTATTGGTGAAATTCCAACAGAAATAATAATTGAAATGGAAGATGGAAGATGAATAAAACTTTGGTATAAGATAAATTGAATGCTCCTCATCGTCATAAAAACCAGAACTGTAAGTGTGAGGCGGGGAATTCATAAAATACTTCAGCATCACTCATTAATTTTCTTAGAAATGTTATATATTTTTTCTTTTGCATTTCATAATCAAGCATATTTAATAAATCTTCTTTGAATCCCGATTTTTTCACATCATTTATTGTCTATTACCCAATAATTCTGAAAAACTTTTGTCTTGACTCTTGAAACACGTTTTTCAAGACATTGGGCGACGTCAAAATTTTCCTAATTTACTACAGGTAAACTATGTTAAGTCCAGGGGCGCATATACGGGGGGGGGGTAATGGGGGTAATTACCCCCCCCCAAATTTTCAACCAACCAAAATTTTAGTTTTTCTACTGAAAATATAGGAATTATATTGCGAAAACTATTAAAATACTACTAACATGGCAGCAGCGCTTTTTTACTTTTGTCTTCGTCATCGACGTCAAATGTCTGTCACTCGGTGCCGCGCCACTTAGGGTCGGTTTCAATAGCGATTCAACTCTGGGTTGGTTTTAACTCCAGGGGCCGAGTTCGTTTTTGTCATCTTTTTCGTCGAATTGCTCCGAAATTTTGACAGGCATGTGATTTGTAAATTGAAACTATCTTATCCAATCACGTGCCTGTCAAAAATTCGAAGCAAATTGACGAAAAAGATGACAAAATCCAACTCGGCCAGGGTAAACGTGCCTTAGGGCCGGTTTCTCAATAGTAGGACACCCCCGGGTTAAATAAAGGGGTTAAACATAACTCCAAGGTAAACAAAGCAACTGGACACGCTGACCCTGGAGTTGAAATTAACCCGGAGGTGTCTCGCTATTAGAGAGATATCGGTAACCCAAAGAGGTTCATGCGGTATTAGCGCCTACGTTATTTTGACATTAAACCTATGCACGATTCGATTTTTAACACTACGTACTAAAATAACGTTACCGCATAACGTAATTTACCCAGCATTTACGTTAAGCGCTATTTCGAATAACGTCTAAAAATAACGTCGTGGAATAATAGGTTATGTTATGTTTATTGTTTATTTTATTATTTTTGATGTGTTCAAGTGAATATGGATTGTTCAAAAAATAGTAGAAAAGCAGATCCTCTGTCCCTGACTATGAACAACAGACAACACAAATCAAATCACAACAAGATACAAGTTAGGCTACGGTTATAAAATAGCGAATGCGAACAGGCAAATTTTACGTTAAACTGTTTTCCGATAACTCTAATTCGAAAGTATGATACCGCTTTACTTTAAAAAATAACTCCTGACGTTATTACCGTCCATACGCGCTATCTGTTTTACCGATATCTCTCTATGAGAAACCTGCCCTTACGTGTCCAGTTTCAATGGAGTTATGCTTAACCTGGGGGTGACTTGCTATTGAGAAACCGGCCCTTAGGGCCGAATTTATGGTTGCTCCTTTAGATTTCCTCAGAAGCCTCAGATTTCAAGGAGGCCTTGAACGTTCAGAATTGATATATGACTAACTTGTCACATAGTAGCAAGTGTCCACTCTTAATTCACGACCTTCAAGGAAGACCCAAGGAACAACTCTTAATTCGGCCCTTACCTACCACACATTTAACAACTAGGGATGCCCATCCAACTGATAACATCGATGTTTCGGTATCGATAAAACATCGAAAGCTGATATCGATGTTAAGAAAATATTGGTAAAAAACCATCGATGTTTTCTCAACATCGATTTTTGGAAGGTAATAATTTGGGCCTGACGCCCCCAAAAAATTTTCGGGGAGCCTGCGACAAG
This sequence comes from Ceutorhynchus assimilis, assembly GCA_917834065.1. Taxonomy (NCBI): domain Eukaryota; kingdom Metazoa; phylum Arthropoda; class Insecta; order Coleoptera; family Curculionidae; genus Ceutorhynchus; species Ceutorhynchus assimilis. The sequence continues at coordinate 11,156,957 of OU892277.1, forward strand.
CTGCCTCCGGCGCGGCGGTAAGTAAGCGCGTGCGTATCGGATTTTTGTTTACCCCCCCCCCCCCCCACCAGACCCACACTCTGGATGCGCCACTGGTTAAGTCACTAAAACTTATTAGTACTGGCATTTTTTCTCAATCAAATAATAATTCTTATTACATCACTAAGACATAATTCCATAAGCGAAATATCAGATCGCTAAATTATAGGGTTTCGACGAGATACCTAATTTACGTGATTTGTTTTTTGGCTCTCCTGAAAAATTATAATATTATGACTTAATACACTTTACCTCTGAGGTACAGAGTTACATTCCAACTTTTTTTTTCTTTTTTCTGAGCACTATCCATTTCTTGGCGAAAAGTTCCAAATTTCTGACGAACACTCTCAACATCTTCACCTATTTCTTCACGTATTTCTTTCTCGAGTTTTTCCTCAGAGATTATGGTTTGAAACCAGACCCGCTCTTTCTGAAGTTGGTCCTTTTTTTCCTGATGCCTTTATTTCTGTCTTCGGGCTTAATTTTTTTGTATGTCTTTCTTTCTTTGAACTTCCTCTTAGACCTCTTATTACTTTGAGCAGTTTTCTTGACAACAATGGAGGCTACTAGCCGACAAGCGTAGGAGAGGCCAACCGCCTACCCGATGGAGCGATGACTTGGAAGCGACTTCAGGAGGCCTATGTCAATGTATAGCAGTAGATCCGGGAGGCTGCGTGACGATGATATGTTATCTTCGATGTTTTCCATGATGTCCAGCAACATGTGATTGACTTACTGAATTTCGGTGGTTTACTGTCGTGTATATTCACCATAGAATAGTCTTGAATTTTGATTTGAAATATGAAAACCTCCGGCAAAGTCAAAGTTCCCATGCCGTGCCTAATTTTAAAATAGTACACGATCACGATGGAATTTTCTATAAAAATTTGTGGACTTGTTTTTCAATGTCAAAACAAGTAGGTATGTAATAAATAGATTCGCTATTCTTGTATCAATTTCAGTTCCCAAAATTCTGTTGTTAATAAGTATTATAAAGTAACAGAGATAGAATTTAAGTTCGTAAGCAATCTCGATTATACCCTCCGACAAATTATGGGAAGGCGTTACCGGAGATATCTAGGGGTGTTTTGAATTAGACAATCAGACAACCGGTTATAGTGACATAGTTTTGCAAAATATTAAAATTAATTTAGTTAGTTTGTCGTAATTTTTGTGCACCTCCAAATAAAATTTCATTGGTAGCTGGAATAGTGAATCATTAGGTAGGTAATGGAAAAACTTGGTGAAAAAGTAAAGATCCGTTCGAATTTTTTGGCGCGCAATCTGCCAGAATTTGTTTCATTATCGTATGTCATGTTATTTTGTATAGCCATTGCTACTATGCTTATTAACAGCCTCTGATAAAACACTACAGAAAAGTAAAAGTTATCACCATATTAAATTAAATATCACATCGTACGGTCCTGGATAAAACAGGGACAAAGCGTTCCCTCTTTTTGAATGGCGCACGCTCCTTACCATGAAACAGGATTAGAATCGATATTATATGATGGGACGGGATGAGAGATAGGACGTACAAATCCAAGTTGCGGCTAAGTGTTTTGTAAATTCTCGTTCGCCAATACTCAATGAAATAGCATGGCTATGACTAGGCAAAGCATTTTAATCCAATATAGCCATCACTATAGCCTAAACTAAATTGCTTTTAAATATCACCCATTACATTAATTATCATTAAAATCAAATATAGAATTATATCCTAACCAAACTAACCCAGACTCCTATACGTAAATAGTAAATTGTAATGTTTCTGAACAGTTCTATTTAACTTATTTTTTTAATCAATATAAATTGCTATTACCCAGAAGATAATCTGCAAAATTTGGCACTTCCGAAGTAATTTCAACAATATGGCTGAAACGCTGAGGGTGGAAGCTTTTTATGCAAAATTTAAATTACCCTTTACCCTTTGAAGTCATAATCTCAAAAGTTTGAGATGAAAATTAGAGGCACTTCTTTTTGACTAGGTAGTACATATTATAATGTTTTAGTTTTGGTAAGATGGGTATGTTTCACCTCGATCAACTACTTTGATAATTGCCAGTTCAGTTTACAATCGTCTTGTCAGTATTTTTACGGGGTGTAACTAATAGACAAACAGTTACAACTATCCTAATATTAAACTTGTTCATATGGCTGGGTTCCGTTTTAACTTCAAAATTACTACATAGATACTATACTATTTAGTTTATCATATTTACTAGGGAATTGTGTGTCTTACAGTTGTAACACAATCTTTATGGATATGTTTCACATTTATTTATTAAATTGCAGAAAACGTCGACGTTTCTCTCTAGAAGGTATCAGGGATAAATTGGAAAAATCACTGAAATACACAAAATGTACATGGTGTCCCATTTTTGATGTCTTGAATAAAAACGACCGGAAACAAATTAATAAAAAATCTGGGAGTATTTTCTTGAGCTCTCTTTACGAGAAATTAACAATGGTGAAAATATGTCACAGCTGACTAGTTGCGTTTAGGAAATACAGGACGATTTTCAATCTTGCCCAATTTTGAGCGATTGAAATTTCTTTATTATTCAAGATAACGAAAAACCATTTTTTTTTAATTAAGAAACCAGTGGTTTGGTGACCTAGGTATCTACGTGATTATTGTACAATAATTTTTCTGTCATTGTATGTTGTGTGTGTGTGTGTGTGTGTGTGCCCTGAAAAAGTACTAATTTATTTGGTCAAAACGTCGGAAAATAAAAAAAGTGTGGCTTTTTTTTCTATTGTCCTGTACCCACTAATTTGTTAACTAAACTATGGACAGGATCTTTAGAAGGTATAAAAGTTTCCGTTATATACCTACCTACGAAATAGAGTGCATTGGGCACATGCCTATTTTCAAAGGCTCTATGCATGAAATGTGAACAGAATGTAAAATTCCTATCTGGCAACGTAGGCAGGATTTGAATAACTCATCGAAAATTATATCCCAGAGGCTCGGGATTTCGACCCCACCTAAAACTGTTGTTGGCTTAAACTATTTATGTGAGTTAATGAAGTAAGGTTTGCCTAACCCTAAAACACTAAGGTCCTCTTAGGGCATTGTAACGTCAGAAGTGATTCACATTTAGCCCAAAAATAACTGAAGCTTTTGTATACCTACGCTGCTTCTATTCAGACCCTTCAAAGCCTCCATTAGTAGCAAAAGGACGAAATGTGCAAATCTTACAAAAAAGTTGTGGGTGGAATAAAAACTTAATTTTTACAAATTGGCCAACGTTACGACCTTTTATTTGGTTCCCTATTAAGAGAAAAAATTGTAATCGATATTCGCCATAAGGAAGTTTTTATTCCACCTCGTCCTTCATTTACGATTTTTCTCAACGTTATTTATTGATGCTGGCAACAGTGTTCTAGGGTTGGGCATGATAAATTATAAATACTTAGATATTCTTAGATAAGTCGAAAGCCCCCGAGCATTGATCAAAGTACTCTTGTCACATTCTAATTCAAAAACTTTTTGACCACAATTCCATAATTGTGCGTTAAAGGGCGTATTTTGAAGGTAAGTTTTTTGTTTTGAGCAAAGGGCAGACGCCACAGACGGTAAGGAATTAAAGGCTAGAGACAAATTGCATAGATAAAATTTGTCAAAAAAATCATTGCGATTATGTATTTTTAGTAGATTGCCTTAAAGTGAAGAGTTAAATATTGTCAGTTTTTGGTCGATTCGTCAACAGCGGCGCAGAAGAACTAACTGAATTGAACGAACACCCATTCCGCGCCCTTAACGACGCCATCTGGTGCCCTTACCCGGCATCGTCTAAGTGGGGTGGAAAAGGGATAAGGGGTCCGAGGGAAAAACCGCCACAGTCGAAAATCGCTCGTCGCATACTAGAGAAATTTGTTGGCGTGTTTTGGCCCCGTTGCTTGATAACTCCGGTCCTGAGTTGCGGCGATGTTTTGTCCGAGTAAACATGTTTGGTCAACATACGAGTGAAATTTTTGTCCTGCATGAGTCGCGCGTTTTTTCCAACATTTCCTTTCCCCAATAAAAATATTTTGGCTTTCTTCTGCATAACCATGGAAGAAGCCAAAATCGGTCGTTTTTTGTATCGATGATATTTAGAATATTTATAATACACCTGCTCGAGAAACAGTCATGTGGACAACATTAAAACGTCTGGTGTTTCCTTGGGTGTTAGTTTTTCTACACACTACTCAGTTAGGCAAGTTATTGTTTTAATATATTACCGGCACACCCACTGTGGATACATTCTTCTTTGAACTTTAAGATGTAAACACAGCCCCTCCCCTCGCACAAACAAAGAACACACAAATTTCTATTTTTAAAAACTACTCAATTTTTTTAGGAAACTGTTCGGAAGATGAAGAACGACTCGTTCGGGATCTCTTCAGGGGATACAACAAATTGATACGCCCTGTTCAGAATATGACTGAAAAATTGGACGTTAGATTTGGTTTGGCTTTCGTTCAACTAATCAATGTTGTAAGCATTATCTTCTTATTCTTATTCTTTGCTTATTTATAGTTTTATGTATGTGTAGATGTTTGGTTTTCCTCGTGGTGATTGTAGCTTTTGGCCTCCTCAATTATCACGTGTTTACTTCAACATAAGATTAATTTAGTGCTTTTTGTCACGCCCTATAGCCACCTCTAACTCTGATCCAAATAAATTTTCATAAAATGATGTATGTTGATATATTATTTTATTTAATATACATACTTACAACGGCTGTAATAATAAAGAATTATGTCGATGAAAATAAAACGGAGAAGAAAAAGCATAACAACAAAACAAAAATATTTTTAATTTCAATCTGCATAGATACCTATGTATGGATTAGGAAAATACAACCCCTGAAAAAATAAAAAACACCTATTTAAGTTGCAATATCAGAAGGGTTGGAGTTAACCTATATCCATCAAGGCAAAAAGGGTGTGTTTTGTCAAACGTAATTGATATTCTGTTGTGGCTGACCTAGACTTTGAATTAGATCAATTGCCCAGTTGGTACTTTTCAGGAGAAAATTGATTGATATCTTCAATATAAAAAAGTTGGTACCTGACAAAAAAATACCTTATCATCAAAATCTGAATATCCATGTAATTTATGTATGTATCTCTTACTTGCATATGTCAAATTAAGATTGATCCAAATACAAAATATAATTCTAAGAAGCAATAGAGAATGCTCGCCATGCGATAGCAATGGGTGTGTAATTCAAATTAACACTGGAAATTAAACTAAGAATGAGAGGAGAACATTTAAAAATGCAATAATTGGTATTAAACGGGAAATTGCACTTACTTACATCGAAGAACAAACTACGGAAATGGACTAATAAAATGCAAATTTCACACCACATAACTTTAATTTGAATCGATGGCTGTCAACGAAAATTGGACGTAAAATATTCTTGAATGCGATGGCAGCTTTTATGTAAAAACAACTCTCTGAACAGCATTAATATAATTGGCGTTATTTTATTGAATGTATACGATCCATTAAATGATTTAATGGGTGTTTATTCATCATAGAGATAATAAAAATGCTACACAATTTACTTGATCGCGTGTCAGTATTGCGACTAAGGGCGAGTTTATCAATGGACAGCTACGTGGTTTAACTGTAAACTAAACTAGCTATTGATAATTTGGTAAGCTTAGACAGCTTAAACCCAGCCTAAATAAGCACATTTATCATACTGACAGCCAAAGTGTGAAATCAGTTTTTTTACATTCTGAATGATTGTTTATCATTTTCTATGTTTTTTTTTTCCTTATTCCGTATTCTATGCTACGCTTGCAACTCTTTTTGTGATACGTTCTCCTAAAATCTCATCCATAATTATCTACAGTAAAAAGCCTTCAACTTGGATCTCATTTTACAAAAATTTTCCCCATATATCCTGTTTCTCATCACTAGCTAATTGTTTTTTTTTCTCAGTATATGTACAATATTTTATTTCTTTTGTTATTTCACCTTTCTTCTTGTCAACTAGGTGATTGTTTCTATAGAGCAGTTGTTTTTCCACATTCTCTTTGTCCTTTCGATTTTTCTGCTATTATTTTTTTCCGAATCCTTTTTGTGCTGGATGCGTCATCCTTCGTGTTAGTACCTTTGTTGCACTGTTCTTTACTGTCCTGAGCCCAAGTAAATCAGGTAGTAAAACAGGAGACAGGAGACATTACAACAGAATAACTACCTACGTCATAGAAAAACTTTTTTAATTTAAAATTAAATATCCATCAATTACTAATTTATAATGTCGAGGATAATAACTAAATAATAAAGCAATTTATACTTAAAATTTCAGAACTTTTAGGTTAATAAAAGATTATAGGAAGAAATTGACAAAAATTACAATTGACAATTGAGTTTGGTTTATGGACCTCGTCTCTAAACCCTTTGGCTATTCGAATGTTAATTGTTTTTTTTTTTTTTCAAATTTGCACCATATTGATGATCCATTGATGAATCAAACTCGATTTTGAAGGGGACATGCAGAGACAATCGCCAACAAAAGTTTTTTTTGATATTCCAGATTTTTTTTCCATTATATGTTGCGAGTATTTTGGCAAACATTTTGTTCATTTTTCGTCTTTGCCGTTGAATGTAACAATAATAACTCTCACATGAGAAAACAAAGCAGTGCCGTTAATTTTCATTGCCTGGAGAGTGGAGAGGTCTGACGACTCACATTGCTTTCATTTATTCCAATTATTACATTTGTCCGCAGAGTCTGCCTGATAAAAGTTCTTCCTGGCGAATTTTAAGAACTAGGTCAGTGTCTTAATTTTTAACTTTATTAAGTTATTCCATGAGGACTAGCATGTCAACAAAATAAAAACAGAAAAATGTATTTTCGTTGCCCTACTTTTGCAGAAACTTTTTTAAAAGACCTGATGGTTAATATAGGTACTTACATATTCATCATTTCTCAGTTACGGGTTACGGATACAAATTTTGAAAAGGTTTATTGAGAACATGTGATTTAAAATGAAGGGAAAAATGTGTTATGTATTCAAATTTATTGAAACAGTTTCGAAATATGCCCGTTCTAGAAAAATTGGATAGATTAGTGTAGCTGTTTCTGATGATTATTATTCCAAACATAGTCATTTTGGCTTCTTAAAAATGTAGCATCACATTTTCATTATAAACAAAATATTGCTCATACAAAGCAAACTACATATATTGGATTAGATAGAAAACTGATTCTTTTGTTTCAGAACGAGAAAAATCAAATTTTAAAATCAAATGTCTGGCTGAGATTGGTAAGACCTTTTTATTTAGAAAGCACTTATCAACGTGTTAAATTTATTTTTAATAGGTGTGGAATGATTATCAGCTACAGTGGGATGAGGCAGACTATGGAGGAATTGCAGTACTTAGGTTACCGCCAGACAAAGTTTGGAAGCCCGATATAGTTTTATTTAATAAGTAAGTTACAAATTTAATTCGTTTTTTAAATCACGTTTATTATGACCCCTCAACTTGCTTCAGGCTATATTTTTTTATACATTTTTCACTTCCTGAAAAAAAATCAAAACTCCTTTACGTGAGCAAAATACGATCAAAAGTAATTGAAAAAAAAGGGCCCCAGGCAATCAGATTTTGTCCAAAGGAAATTGTTTTTTATTCATATTTTCGAGGATTAATATTAGATATTTTTTTATGTATTATTGAAAGATAAATACATTTCTGGGTGAGATTTTTGATTGGAATGAGTTAGTTGCTGAAGGCAATTTCGTTTAGGATATTTGTATCCTAGTTTCTTATCTCATGGTATTCTTATCTATTTTCTATTCTTCTCTTATTGTTTTTCTTTATTTAAATCCACCTTTATTCACTTTCGATCAACTGGAATTGAACCACGCATGCCTTGTGCAAAATTTTTTGCGAGTTCCATTGCAATTCAATTTCAAATTAGCCCAATCTTGCACCCTCTTGCTCTTTTAAGTCACTGGTGGAATTCATTTAGAAAATGGAATTATATTTTTTTCCTACTATTTATTTAAATTCACACCAGAATTACTTTGCACAGCACAAGCACAATTTGCTGGAAACATTCAATTGAAACCTAATTAATCAAAAAACATTTCATTAGAAGCACAGCACATAGAAGGTAGGTACATTTTATTGAAAGGCAATCACCATTCATCGAATGCCGGATTTATTGAAAATACAGTTCATCGAAAATAAGTTGATTTCGTTTCAAATAACTGAATAAAAGGAAAGGAAATAATATATTTATATTAGGAAGTAAAATTTAATTGAAAGCCGCTAGGGAAAAGAGGCAGAGAGAAAAAAATTAGAGTAAACAATCTTTTCAGTTGAAACGAGGGACTGATTTTAGGGTGAATCATTGAACAATGTGACCGAAAAACGAGGACTAGCTCACAATCAGCTACTTTTGTTGGCATAGTTTATTTTAAATCTGTTAAGGTAATTTTGATAGGTCATCATTTTCCCTAAAATGTAAGAACGTAACTGACAGAAATAATAATAATTTGGTAGGATTATTCTTGTATTTTTTCTAATTTACAAGGTTAGAAAATTTTGCGCTCCTGACTTTTTAATACAGGGTGGGCAAAACATGGGTTATTGTGAAACAATAAATTATCTAGAGTAGGTACCCTACCCTTCGATTTTTTTTCGTAACTTCATTACTTGGTGAACTTTGCAAAATAGGCAACCAGATTAGGTGTACATATAAATTATTTTCCATTTTGAGAAAAATTAATATATCCGAATTAAAGATAATCGATCAAAGAATATTTATCCCAAATTTGGGCGAATTCTGATGTGAGGTTTTTTTTTTTTCTCTTTGCAGACGAATTTAAAAAAAATCATACAATTAGGGCACACAACTGACATTTTTGAAACCTGAAGTTCTGTCATTAATGCCCCCTTAAGTATCATCGAGTTGTCGGTTGTCGCTTTTCCGCGCCAATTACTTTTTTATAAATTTACGGTGGCTCGATCTTGTAAAAAAAATCCGGCTTATAACATTAACAAGCTACAAGAAGTATTCCAAATCTCATCATCAAAAGTGTTTTTGCTAGGTTGACAAAAGAAAATCGTCTTATTTCATTGCACTTTGATCTCAAACCTTTCGGATTTCACAGGGTGTCAAAGTTGAAGATGTCAATTTCTATCTGTCAATATATCAGATTGGTGTAGGATGTTTTACATAGAAAATATTGGCTGGAATCGAAAAAATGTAAAACTACACACGGTATTGCATCCAGAAAAACAAACTTGATCAGCTAAAGTTTTTCTGGTTATTAACCCTACATATACTACATACCTACTTCTCTGTCGGAATCGGAAATAATGCAGTTCACTAAAACGAGATCGTGTCTGAGCTATTTTTTAAATTTCTACTGCTTTCAAAATAGGTAACTTTTTATATATTCGTCCGCTAGTAGGAGGCAGAGAGTTCCAGAAGGTAAGCAGTGCGCCACCAAAAAGAAACCCTATATTTAGAGGTCCTCTGGAACTTTACCACATACGGATGGGATGCCCGTGAGGTTCTCAAATAACTTACTGCATCAGATGAACAATGTGATCACACAATTTTTCCGAACATAAAGACGTTGTTACAAATTTTCATAAGATTGCCCCTAACCACAGCGACATCGGAGAGGTCTTTCTACAGATTGAAATTTTTGAAAACTTATTTGAGAAATTCAACGGGAGACAACCGATTGAATGCACTGGCAATGTTATATACATATGTGTTATATACATATGTTATGTACATATAAATAAATACAGTGTGTCCCAGATTCGCTTCTCTATACAGGTATCTCGGCTCCTATAATACCTACAGCAAAGGTTAAATGGGGAAAGTTTTAGAGGAAGCTAAGTGCATTCAATAATCGGCTTCAGAATAACGATCGCTCAATTAGATTTGGAAAAATCGGCGAAAAACCGAAAATGACGGATTTCGTTTTCTGCCAGTTAACCCGAAACAGTTAATTTGACAGCTGTCAAAATGTGACATTATTCAGACACTTTTTCAAGACCAATGAGATAGCGTGCATGACAGGTCTCAATCGTCTTTTGTTATCCCGCAACCTGCCTCAACTTCCATTTTTCTTATGGCCGCCATATTGGATTTTACGATTTTTGAAAAAAGCGTAAAATTTCCAGTCTAGTGATGTCTCACAAGTGGATAAAAGATTTGAGTATCATCGAAAAATCACACTTCGTAAAGTTAATGTCTGGCCAACGATTCTGAGGCTACGGGGCATCGGTGAAGGAAATGCAGTTGTAAAAAAATGGCGACTTTATTCATAAACTACTTACCCAGCTGCATGCGGAACTTTTCGGACGTATGATATCGTATTGCAACTCGTACACGAAAATCGACAATGACCAAACCACCGCCACTGGATATTTCAATGTAAGTCGATATTTCAAGATGGAAGGATAAAATTACGGGTATCCTGGGCAATAGCGAAACGTAAGCCCCATGCCAACCGCATGGTTCCCTATGGCAACGGCATTCCAAAATCTCCACCAATCACGTTCATCCAGGCCGGATGTTTGCCAAATTGACGAAAGCTAATGGTATGTTTAGAAAATGTTTTCTTTTGAGAATAGACAGAATAGACCTATCTCGCATAAATAGAAAAAGAGAGCTAAATTGTGATAAATACAAGTTAGAAAGTAATAAAAGATGACATGCGCGCACAACTTATGGCTACAGTGTAGCCAGATTGTATTGTTGCAGAACAAATATAGACAATACAAATCGAACATTATAACATTGAAGAAGTGATATTTTAGTGTCAAGTGTTTTACAACGCCTCAAATCAGACAAAGGAAGAGCTTTAAAGTGTATGTAAACATCGTTTGCACTTTTATTTTATGATAAATAATAGGTCAAAAAACCATTCAGAGCGAATTTCATTGGTTGAAAACAGTCAGAAACAGTCAGAAAACTAGTTTCAACCAATGAAATTCACTCTGACTGGTTTGTGATTTCTGCAGAAACAGACCTATTATTTATCATAAAATAAAAGTGCAAACGATGTTTACATACACTTCAAAGCTCTACCTTTCTCTAATTTGAGGCGTTGTAAAACACTTGACACTAAAATATCACTTCTTCAATGTTATAATGTTCGATTTGTATTGTCTACATTTGTTCTGCAACAATACAATCTGGCTACACTGTAGCCACGAGTTGCGCGCGCATGTCATCTTTTATTACTTTCTAACTTGTATTCATTACAATTTAGCTCTCTTTTTCTATTTATGAGAAATAGGTCTATTCTTTCTATTCTCAAAAGAAAACATTTTCTAAGCTGGAAATTTTATGCTTTTTTCAAAAATCGAATAATCCAATATGGCGGCCATAAGAAAAATGGAAGTTGAGGCAGGTTGCGGGATAACAAAAGACGCTTGAGACCTGTCATGTACGCTATCTCATTGGTCTTGAAAAAGTGTCTGAATAATGTCACATTTTGACAGCTGTCAAATTAACCGTTTCGGGTTAACTGGCAGAAACCGAAATCCGTCATTTTCGGTTTTTCGCCGATATTTCCAAATCTAATTGAGCGATCGTTATTCTGAAGCCGATTATTGAATGCACTTAGCTTCCTCTAAAACTTTTCCCATTTAACCTTTGCTGTAGGTATTATAGGAGCCGAGATCCCTGTATAGAGAAGCGAATCTGGGACACACTGTATATACAGGGTATTCATTTTAAAACTCACCACCCCTATTATCTCGGAGTTGAAAAGTTTTTGAGAAAATTCCTCAAATACTTCAACTATAATTTGAGGGGGATGACTTTTTATGCAAACTTCACCTCTCCCTTTCAGCCCCCCAATCCCCAGAGTCATCTCCTAGAAAATCTTAAATGGGAAGGGGGGTTAAGTGATACATCATTTTGGAGGGTTTTTAATTCCATACATTTTGGTACTAAATTTTAATCCTTAGGTTCAACTGTTTTGGAAATATTGACAGTTGAAAATTGACTTTTTTGCTACTTTGACAGGCTGTAAAACCTAAACGGTTAATTTTAGAGGAAAACCAATCTTACGTTCTTGTCTTGGATTTCCATAAACTATCATTTGACACCAACTTTCAATTTAACCAGAGAATAAATTTTTAGCGAGAATTTTTGATCATGGATTAATGTATCACTTGACCCCCCTTCCCATTTAAGATTTTCGAGGAGGTAGCTCTGGTGGCTAGGGGGTTGAGAGGGGGGAGGTGAATTTTACATAAAAACTCATCCCCCTCTAAATTATAGTTGACGTGTTTCAGGGATTTTTCTGAAAATTTTCAACTCCGAGATAATAGGGGTGGTAAGTTTTAAAATGAACACCCTGTAGATTTGTCTTGCGACGAAATAAAAAAAAACAAATCTCAACAAGACTACCATCAAATATCCCTTGATGGAACAAAAATTTATTTGCTGAGATGGCTAAAAGTAAAAGAAGACTGAATCTGGTAATTTAATAAAATTCAGTTTTTTATTTCTCTTTTATATTTGCATTATTTTTCTTTGTTTTTGAGTAATACATTTTGTGTTTAAGTTTTCTCCTTTTCTCCAAGTGCTAGTCGTTGCGTTCCTTTTTGTTATATTTTTGTCAAATCATTTTTAGTTCTTTCATTCAATAAAAAAATATGTATCCATTTATTCCTTTAATTTTTTCTTCATGGCCCTCCTCAAACAAAATGTCTGGCTGCGGCACTGAGGCCGTGTCAAATGGAAAATTCTTCCAGCATGGGCTATTTTGTTCGAGATCTTAAGCCACTCTGAGTGTTATGAACATTAAAATCCCCCAAAAGTATAATCTCGGAGTTCGGGTGACCCTTCTGGATATAATCAAATGAATTTGTCAAATTTTCAAAAGCTCTTAACTGAGTCATTGGCTGGAAGAACGCAACAAACAAACTTAACCATGTTCGTAGCATAAATCTTTAGCCAAATCACATCGTGATCAGGTGATTCGAGATCATTCTCTCTGTGGCAAGAGAGCTCACTGTGAGAAAAGACTGCGAAATCGCGTATGTAGTTCATAGCCGGGATATAGGAGATGGACTGGGTTGACAAAAAGTTTTACTTGCGTCTCTGTTACGACCAGGTATTTTGTGCTCAAGATGTTGGTGCACTGAGTTTAAGTTGGCGTTAATACCTCTGATGTTAGAAAATTTAATTGTGAACCAAGTCAGTGAGGATAAAAAATGGAAAAGAAGGATAAAATTGAAGGCGACAAAGGGATAGAGTGTTGAAAATCGAAAGTCATGCTCCAGGTCCAGATAATTCTAATCGAATTTACAGGACCAGAATGGAAGCGAGGGGTGGTACTGGCTCGGTTGGAGAAAAGCTCTTCTCCCATTCCAAGTGATGAAAGATGATAAAAGAAGGTGGTCAGAGGTGACCGGATAGAACAGGTAGGAGAAGAAGAGGAAGCACTCTAAAGGTTAGGTGAAGGAAAGAGTACTTCAGCTAGGGTAACTCGGTGTCGCTAGGCCCGGTATTCATAGACGGGTGCTTGGCTCAAGCTCTGATTTTTGACAGTTGTGAGCATCGTTCCGAGGAAACGTAAATATGGCGTCAAGTCGTACTTGAGCCAAGACGCAACGTTGAGCATCGACTATGAATACGGGCCTGGGCCCGTATTCACTAGATGGGAACCCCGGAGTTTATTGCGCTTTGATCTCAAACTTTCCGATGTCACAGGGTACGACAGCTGAAAATTTCAATTTTCATCTTCTGAAAATTTCTTTGATTTGCTCTTCTACATATTGCTTTGTTCGGCATTTTTCCTCCAGGAATTTGGGACGTTGGAAAAGATTCATTAGAACAGGGTTTGTGATTTTATTAGAGTAGTGATATTTTTGGCGAACAAACTTGTTTAAATAAAAAATAATTTAAAGACAAGCCATAAATTATATGTAATAAAACTAATAAATATTCCTAGATTGATTAAAATTTGTTATTGAGACACTAAGATACCGTCATTTTAATGTTTGGGAATAAATTTTCCAATTTTCTTTCCAGTGCTGATGGTAACTACGAAGTCAGGTATAAATCAAACGTACTTATATATCCCAACGGGGAAGTATTATGGGTACCGCCTGCAATCTATCAGGTAAATTACAAAAATTATCTATATCTAGAATGAAAACTTTAGTCGACAATAATTATTGTTTAAGAAACCGTCATTTTCGGACTAAATTTGAAAACACATCAACTTTCCATGTTAAGGCATATTATACGAGATTTATGTACCTATTAAAAATTATAATAGCACAACATATCCACAAATAAATTTCTTTCTCATGAAAACGAGTTTCTATTGAACAATACTATAGTAATAATATAGAGACAGGACTACGCTACTAGACACATAGGCTTTAATGGGACCAGTTGACTGATACCCATTTCACTGCAGGGTAGTCACCGTGGATCATTGAGCATCCCTGCATGTTATTAATTCGTGCAACTTCAGTAGCTCGGCTATAGTCGGCTTTGGTAACACTGCCTCGATTCTCCTAAACCGGGTAAAAGCTAATTCGTCTCATCACTCCCTATGTCTAGTCGGTTGGTCCGGTCTGTATATTTATACGTCATAGATAAAGTTTGTTTTGTTTCAGAGTTCATGTACAATAGATGTAACATATTTTCCGTTTGACCAGCAAAAGTGTATAATGAAATTCGGTTCCTGGACTTTTAACGGTGATCAAGTGTCTTTAGCCCTGTATAACAATAAAGAGTTTGTAGATTTGTCAGATTATTGGAAATCGGGTACCTGGGACATTATCGAAGTACCCGCCTACCTCAACATTTACGAAGGAGACCATCCCACCGAAACAGATATCACATTTTATATAATAATTCGAAGAAAGACTTTATTTTACACGGTGAATTTAATTCTCCCTACGGTTCTCATTTCATTTTTATGTGTTCTAGTTTTCTACTTGCCTGCTGAAGCTGGCGAAAAGGTGAGTAAATCTAGGATGTACCTATTTTTGTGTGCTCCCCTTTTTGGCATAATTATCCGCCTTTCTATCAATGAAAATCTCCGAGAGAATCCCTCACGGGTTGTTCGCTACCAAACATTGCACCAAGTCGTTTTTATAGATGTGCAACTACCATGAAATCTAGAAGTCAAATGTGGACAAATTGGTACCCAGTTTTCACTGCTGGTTCTGGCTGTCGCTGTAGATCCTATATACACTACACTGATTAGGTGTAAGAACACTGAAACGCGTCTGTAGTTGGATTTCAGCGGAAACTGAATACTAATTTCCATGATTGGATGTTGGTCTATATATTATCAGTACCCACTTGATTACTAGGATATTCTATATGTGGCATGGCTTCTAAATCTTTACACATGTTGAAATAGAAGGTCAGATTGAATGTCAATTTTGGGCGAAAATTAACGCCGCAGCAGTATTACTAATAAATTCCCACATGCGCATGCCCAGATTTTAAAATAACGCAATTTCAATTACCCTTTGTGCTTGTTCGCCCCTAATACCTCTCTTATATGTTTAGACACAAATATATCAGCAAGATAATTGAAAATATGTAAAACGTTTTTTTCCAGGTTACATTAGGAATTAGTATTTTACTATCACTGGTTGTATTTTTGTTACTGGTATCGAAAATCCTGCCACCGACGTCGTTGGTATTGCCACTGATAGCCAAATACCTTCTTTTCACGTTCATTATGAACACTGTTAGTATACTTGTTACAGTAGTTATTATTAATTGGAACTTCAGGGGTCCTAGAACACATCGGTAAGCATTCCTCTTGACATTGATTTTTATGTCCACTTTTCTTTATTATATTATCCATAAAAGTATATTGATTTTATTACAGAATGCCATCGTGGATTCGGTTCGTGTTTCTAAACTATTTACCAGCGATGATGCTCATGAAGCGCCCTCGAAAAACGAGATTACGTTGGATGATGGAAATGCCTGGAATGGGAGTTCCTCCACATCCTTACGGTGTACCTGGAGACATTCCCAAACACATAAGGTAAATGTATCCATTTATATACAGTTCTTACGATCTTACTCACTATCGGAATACGAACACTTTACATTGAAATCAACTTTGCAAGGTTTCTGTTTATAGTCCAGGAGCCAGTGAATTTTCTTGGTACTTTATTTCCCAGTCGATGTATATGTATAAATTAGTATTTTCTACTACTGACACTTATCAGCAATTTTCAGGTTTGGAACATTTTGCGATGGGTTCCAAAAAAAAAAAAAAAAAAAACAAACGAGTGGACTTATTTTTTTCGTCGTAAATCTTTTAATTTTACTGAAGTAGAATATGAAACCCACGAGGGAAACTAAATTTGGCTGAAAATTTGCGGATCAAATTCGGATTCCTAACCATTATCTTTACATGCTCGAAGCTTAACCTATAAATTGACACACTATCATGTCGCTTTAGGCGATTCGAATCAGCGGACAATCCAAGATGGTGACGTGGCCCGAAATCAAATCAAATCAAATCAAAAAATGCTTTATTGTCTAAGAACAAAATTCTCGTTGACAAAGCTGTAAAAGGGAAAAAGTATACAAAAATAATTCCAGGGCCATACAATACCAAGTTTAAAATAATTAACATAAAAATACAATACAAGGTCAGACTAAAACAATAAAATTATTAAAACAGTCATTAAACAAATGTAAACACACATTGCCTCTATATAAATGTGTGTAATTTCTACCTGTTTCACAGTTTAATTTGATGAATTTTGATTTATTTCAATTTCCTTTAATGCTTTGTAGCTAAAATCGAGTTACTTGGAATATTTTTCCTACCATCAAAATACCTGGGCAACAGGTACAAAACGGACCCCCAGTAGGTAAAAAGACCTGAATATAAGTGCTATATATACACTGTGATGGCAAAAACTCACTAAACACTGTTTGTAGTTCACTTTAAATACCTACATAAATGGCATCCTTAAACATGCCTTGCATATCTCGACATTTATGACAAATATAAGGTGGTTCAGAGGCAAATGAATGCCAAAAACAAAAATTAAATAATTCACAGTAGGTAACGCCAAAAGTGAAAAAAATTATAAAAAACGTTCTCAAACTGATAAGAACACGTTAGAAATTCACCGAAAATACACAGTCTCTTATGGACGTTTGCTATACCACGGCGCCATCTTGACTGTTGAATAATTGACAGTACGTCAAATATGCTGTCAAGTTGTATTCCAAAATGGCCGCCTGTAGACAGACAAAAGGATCTAACGGTCGATTTACTAGTTTCAAAATGTGAAATAAATGCGATGAACTTTTCAAAAACGCGAATTTTAGACCAAATAGTGGGAAGAGTTGTCGGAAGAACTAACAACTGGGCCTTAGTCAAGGTTGTTTGAGAGACGTAGGTTGCCTGATAACTTTATGGCGTCATCTGGAGGACCTCAACCTTTGAATATAAAACTACAGGAAGGAGCATAACTTCGAATCTGCGCGACCACAATATGTGGAGGTTGCATATGGCCGGCTAGTGTTTCCGGTTTGGCATTGGCGTATATTTACTTAAATATGATTGTCAACAATATGACTCACTCTTTTCGCACTAATCCCAGTGCTTATTATCACTTGAAACCGCTAAAATCCATTATACATCCACTTGAATGAGGGACACAGCGAACCACCAAAACAAATGATGAGTCATAATTGGAGGCTCAATATGGCGGTTTCCGTCCCTGCGTTGTCTGTAGTGACAGATAGAAAACGCTCCTTCCTGTAGTTTTATATTCAAAGACCTCAACATAATGCAAATCTCCATAAGGCACCCCAGACGCGTCATTAGGTTACCCGTTACCAGGCAACCTATGAACTTTAGGAACCTTGGGTCTTAGTGATCTTCAGTCTAGTTTTTTCAAGAATTTTCGAAAAGGAGAAGGCAGAGCTGGATACAAGCATTCAATCGGAAAGATATAACCGAGATCAAACTGAAATACGTATATCAGAGTTTACAACAAACATTTTGTAACAGGTATAGAAATGGGTTGCTCTGAATAAGCCTTATTTTTCCCTCATATTTAATTGCAGTGTCTTTATTTCCATTTTCTAAATTCAATAAGTATTTACTTTTGTTAGAACAAGCCATATTTTTACTTGAACAGTTCTTAGAATCAACCATTACCCACAAAAAAAAAGCAAACTTTTGTTCTGTTCTACACCTACGATCACGTCGATCACTACACTTTTATAACTTTCACCTATTTTAACTTTTTGTGTGTCTACAGGCGGCCATATATGATCACGTGTTCTGGATTGCCTAATTATTAACAATAAGTCTGGCTGATGAACGAAATTGGCAAATGAGTTTCGCGGCATCTTCTAACTTGCAAACATAGAAAATTATTTTTCTTATTTTTCCTGTTCGAACCGAATTGAACGCACCTGATAAGCATTAGACGAGTCTTCCAAGGCTTTAGGGGTTTCCGATAATAGCCAGAATGTATTTAAACATATTGTTATATTGCGAACTATTATCTGACAAACTTTCAGAACTATCAAAAACGCATTTGCCATGCTTACATATCAGGCAAACTGTTTGTCCACTTAACTTGAAGAAAATATTGCTTAGAATCAATCACTGAAGAATGAGAGGGAAAATTAGTAGGTACCAAAAAAATTCTCTAATGAATTTTGATTAATTAGAAACTACCTATTAATTAGAAGCATTTTTTGTATCGTGTAATTAGTGTAGTATGAAGCGGCAGCATTATTGTATATTTCATAGTTCTCACGGAAATTTGTAGCTTGGGATTGTTTCATTAAGTTAAATATTTATTATTTATTATGAAATTTCAAAGACATAGATAAGTGACGACCGAAGTTATAACGAAGCCCTTTCAAATAAACACCAAAATAATTGTAAACTCGAAAGGAACCTTTTGAATATTTATCAGTGTTTCTGAAAAATAAAGAAACTCAAAGTTTTTCTAATATCTAATAATAAATAATAATTAATTAGCAAGAAATCTATTATTATACTATTTAGGTCAGTTTACATTAAATACGACACACGTGGCAATGATTGGCACCTCAGGGAAAGTTTTCAATATATTCTATCCCAAATTTAGGTAAAGTTGAATTTAGCTTTTGCTTGATAATCATGGTAAGCCTAAGTTCGAATTATTTGAAAAAGAAGAAATTTCACGTTTTTCGAATGATGAACACTACATCAGTCGCTACCCAGATGGCAATTTTACATGTACCTAAATTCTTTCTATTATTTTGTTTTTAGTCCCTAGCTCTATTATTTCTAATTTTTCTGTTGTTTTGTGCAATGACCCAATACCGAGTATGAAAATTTTCTATTCTATTCCCACTGTCGTCGGTTGTGCATTTTCTGACGATTATATAAACCAATTCTGAAGCCGCACACTCTTCCAGTTCCACATCTCGGTATCGTGTCTGCGTCGCTGTTCTTCAAAAGTTTGTGGTCCGTCGTGGACTACTCGACGCCATGAGGGCCTATAATTGACCGTCGTCTCCCAGTTGCTGGTATCGATGCGGCACTTTGCCATAATTTTCTCAAGAACATCTTTGTAGCGTTTTCGTTGACCTCCTTGATTTCGTCTTCCGCCTTTCAGTTGACTGTAGAGAATCTGTCGGGTTTCAGGTATGCGGACGAGGTTACCTGTCCAGTGAAGTTGGTGCCTAATTTCGAGGCCTTTCATGCTAGTTATTTTGGCCTCCTCTATAACACTAATATTCATTCGTCGGTCCTGCCATTTAATCCGTAAGATCTTTCTTAGGCAGCGCTGGTGGTATTTTTCTAGGCTTCTAGTCTTCTGTAGGTGGTCCATGTTTCGCAGCCATAGGTATCTTAAGTTTTGGTATTACAACAGCACGCGAAGTTTGGTCTCCGCGCTGATGTCGTGTTGAAGACTCCCTCTAGAAGTCGCCCGAACACCGCGCTAGCACACTAAGCAGCAATGTTGAATGTCAGCGTCATTGGTTGCATTCGCTGACAGATGGCTCCCAAGGTATGAGTAGTGTTCTACCTTCTGCAAAGAATGGTAATTTATAGTTATATTTGGGGCTTGGGGATAAGTATCCGGTGCAGAATCTGTGTCTTGTTAAAGTTGACCTCTAGGCTGATTCTCCTATATGCCTGGTTGAATGCATTGATAACTGCCTGAAGATCTTCCGCTGTATTGGCCATCACGATTGAGCATACTGCTCTTGGTCTACTTCTTACTTTTACCCTTTCCTCGAAGCACCACTCTTTTAGGGAAATCAAGAAATGCGTTATTTCCAATTTAAACAAAATCTATTTTTATTTCTCATAATTTGTAGTGTAGTGTCTGGCTACAAATAACACACCGATCGATGTAATATTAAGCTTGGTTTATTAACAGGTTCTTTTTAACGCTACTTTTGCTATCACAGACGGAGGTTCTCTTATACGGTAATATCACAGTTCATGGTAAGGGCCGACTGGCACCCTAGCGGGTTGGCGTAGGATTCTAGCAGTCGGTCCAACAGTGTTGCCGGTCCTGTTCGGCTTCCCCAGCTGCAGGGATATCTCATGTAGTTTACAAAAAAAAATCTACTTTTTTGAAGCTACATAAAAAATTATTAGGTACGTGCTGTGCAACGAGTACCGAGGAGCCAACGCTTTTTCAAAAATTAATCATCGTCTATCCTTTTTCGGAAAAATTGCGCCCCCTGCTAAACATTCACAGCGGCGTTATCAAAATAATTGGAAATCCTAGATTCTTAATAAACCTTAACTTATAACAATAATTTTATTTCATATACTTTTCAAAGTTCAAACAACGATGTTATCATCCGCACATACCGAAGTTTATTTATCGATGTCGTCGATACTGTCGTCTTGGCTCGTAATCTGTTTAGGCTGAATAAGCCGCCATCAAGTCAGTACCGGATTTCCACTCTTAACGCCAGGGAGCCTCGACTAGGTTGAAATATGGGTCCTATAAATAAGAAAAATAATGTGGGTGCAATAACCCAGCCCTGTTTAATGCCTGTAGTTATTTGCACTGAAAATCACGTCAGCTACCTCGGTTGGGTCGAAGTCTAAAGCCACACTGTGTCTCTGGGAGGTTATGTTGGCAAGTTGGGATTAGACGCTTTTCTCTGGTGCTGCAATATCGATGGTGAATCTCTTTAATTCACGTGCCACCATTGCTGTTCTCCGATGTGGTTTGTATTTGTGTTGGTATCCATAAGTGTACGAATATTCCACGTGGCTAGATTGAGTTTATTTTTCTTTGTTTTGTTTCGGCCGCATGGCGTACACCCTCTCCAGTTGTTGGCTGACTATGTTTAGGGCACCAGGGTAAGCAGAGCGGATCCTAAATAGGGCTGCTCATTCACGCATGCAGCACATGTGTCCTAGAATAGAAGATGCCTGTGCGTGACTTTTATTACTGTGGAAATACTGATGCACAGTTAGCAGTCCCACGTTCCCTAAATTTGAGTTCTCATCCAATGGCATAGAAACTACGAAGATTGGGTCTCTCGAGCTCAGGGCTCGCTGATTGCACGATCAACAATTAAACTCGAATCGTATGGGCGATGGGGGCCACATTCCTACGCCTATTGTGGAAATGTACAGTCCGCCCAGGATACACATCAAGGGAAGCAATAAAAGTTCGGGAACAACTGAAGCAGACAATAAGAGCTTTTCTACAATGTTGTCAGATTTCGTTGAAGAAAATTTATATTTGCTGCTCAGGCTTTTGATGATGAATTCCGAAATGAAGAAAGTGCGTTATTCCCAGATATTTGAAGATTTTGGGGCTATCATCTGGGGCATGTGGGATGATGGAAATCCTCAGACGATTGTTTTTGACGTCGCTGAATTTGAATTTTCGCAATTTCACTGCGTCTAGGGACGATTCGTATTGCTGAAGACGGTTTGGTTTGAGTTTGTAGGGGGCGGGTTTTTGAGAATTGGGTCTATTTGGGTAATTGGGATCTGTGTTTTGGTGAGTTGAAAGTCAAATAATATAAATACCTAAGTTATTTGTTTAGAATCCAAATTAACATATAAAAATGAAATCGTTGTATTATTTTCGAAATATTTAAAATTACATGGTTGGTATTGTTATTTATGAACCATTCGGTATGCGACGTTGCGACATATTCAAGTTTTTCCTAAGGTGGGTAAATAATTGTCCATACTGACAACACTACATGGGTGTAGTTCCTCAACCCCCTATAGGGCTTGAAATAACAGAGATAGCCCTTATAAAAGCGTCAACGCTTACGACCATCCGCAGCAAACTTCTAATTATGCCTGACATTCAATATGATCGCTTCCTGGCAAATTCATCTTACTTTGTATTAGCAATTAGCTATCTGACGCCACATGCCGTTAAGCTACTTTGTTATTAAATCTTCTTGGAGTGTTATTTCTTAAAAATACGTCTTTTGCCCTTTGGGATGACGCGTTCCTGTCATTTTTGCGGTAGGCGACAACAACGTAGGTAAAAGCAATTTGATGAAGTGACACGTTAGTGATAATGGGGAGAAAGACCGTATAGAGGATCGCAATAATTTATTAATCTGATGTTGGGTAATATTTTATAAAAAAGTCCGATTCAATGCCATACATGGGCTTGTACGATTTGACGACAGATAAATATAATCAAAGATTGATAGAGGTCACAGAGGGAGCATATTCTGACGTAGATACTTTTTTATCCCACTTAGCAAATAACATTTCGTCGCATTGTTTCAAGGTTACATTCATCACGTCCCCAAATAATAACATCACAGCTGCATTCACGAATAAACATTCTTGTTCCGAAACTATGACGTATGAGTTTCGTTTATTTATACTGCTAAGAACACATTCTACATAATAGTTATTTATGTCATTAGGCCAAGAAGTGCGTCTTTTATGCTCAAGGTTTGAGCGAAGAACAAAAAACCTACAGGACCAAATGGCATACCTACAACCACGGCCATCTTTACTTATCAGGCCATGAAATAGGAAATCGTGCAACACCATCGCATAGTTGTCTAATAATTCATTGGAGTGTTCGACAGGCTCGCATGCGGGCTTGTATAGGTACCTCTTGATTTTTCTTGATTTTTCTCGTGCAATTTTACATTTTCATCATATCCAGTTACTTCAGTGTTGATGAAAACCGTGTATACCTATTTATTATTATTTGAGAAAAATAGGGTGTAGTTTCCAGTGTTTAGCTATTTAGAAAAATGAAGTTTATAGGTTTAGTTTCATATCTAGGTCAATGTGTGTGAAAAAGAAAGAATTGGTCTAGACCATTTTTTAGCGTTTCGTTTACTGATTTGGTAAGCTTCATAATAACTTTTCTTCTTCTTGGTCATGCCTAAGACATGTTCTTTTCCCGGGTGTATGGCCAATTATAACAGAACTTTAAAAGGGGGACAATCTATGATATCAACTTTTGGCTTTCCAAACTGACTAGTGCCCCATCCAATATTCTGTGGTGTGTGGATTCGTTTTCAAGAAACTGATATCATTACAAAGGATATTTTTTTATTGCTCGATGGAGACTGTGAAGAAAATTCCAATAAAAACTAAACTCAAACTTGGTGCTGTTGCATCTAATTTTCCCAATTTACCACCTTATTTATCAAAAAAATGCCACTTTCTAGAAGTCCAGACCAACGAGAAAGTAAAAAGAAAGATCTTCATAATAAGTTGACTGATCACTTTGAAAAATCACATTTAATTAATGAGTTTGAGGACTTAATTTCAAATTATTTTGATAGAATTAACATTTCTGATTCTTGGACAATGAAATTAGAAAATGGACGGAATAATATTTACTTTGATATTCTTGATTTAACTGTGGCTCCAATAAATATTCATATTGAGATTTCTGTATTAGATACAAATACCTATGTAGGTATATTAAATTTTGAAAATAAATTAACATTAAATGATTCAAACTGGATTTTACCTTTCGATCTGAAATTAAGTAGATGGTCACAACTAGAGAGTTCTTTATTTCTTAATTATAACCACTTTTATAGAATCAAATATTAAAACCTTTAAATATCTTGGAATAATATTGGACCTCTATCTTATACTTGGCAACAGTGCATCGGCAAGCTGTTCAGGGCCTGATAAGTAAAGATGGCCCGTGCAACAACACTTTATATTCAAGGTATTGCAATATTCCTTTTCACAACTGATCACGATTTTTTCATCTATTTTCGGGAAAATAAAAGGCTGTCACTATAATTGAATAGATATGTCAAATTTGTTTACTTTATGTCAAACATTTATTATTACGTACTACAAGATGCATGATGATATAGCTCATACCACCTTTCCTTATGTTCTGTTGTAGTTCCGTAGAATCGCAAAGCAAAGTGGAGGTGATGGAATTGTCTGATCTACACCATCATCCGAACTGCAAAGTAAACAGAAAAACAAACGCCGACAGTGGCGTAGCAGTTGGTGCGGAGAGTTGTAGGAGAGAGAGCGAAAGTTCCGACTCGATCTTACTTTCCCCGGAGGTTTCGAAAGCGACAGAGGCAGTAGAATTTATTGCCGAACATTTACGCAACGAAGATTTGTACATACAGGTAGGTTTCTTATTTTATATATCCAAACCCAGAATATTCTATACCTACCAGATGTCAAATTGCCGTTACTGTACTGGTGGGTAGCCCTGCCATCCTATTTAAAGTCTATGTTATTGGACGCCGTTTTTTCAGTCCGGGAGTTGAAGCTTTTTTTTGGCATAGTTTATCACGTGGAGTGATCATGGCTTAAATATAGAGTGACTTGAAGATGAAGTCACAAGTCATGCACAGTGTGGGATGTCACTGCTCTCTACAGCCGATTTTTTTTTTACCAAGATTCTCTTCAACTTCTTTCTATGGCCGAAGTAACCCTATTCGACACACCGTGTAGCTTCAGTCCAGGTAGAGTGGACATGATCAGACAAGACAAATGCAGAAAAATCGAAAGAGCGATACAAACCCTTGTTTATGGCCTGTATAGAACTTGTTAACCCGTTTTTTTTATATTGGTCCGCTCACAAAGCGGTACCATCAGCTGGAGAAATTAAGTGACGATTAACCCTCTAGCCAGATCGTCAGAACATCTCCCATGGTAATAGTGATAGAATAACGATAAGTCGATCACCGTGCGTCTATATTCGACAGATTGCAATGAAACGGTGAGAGTTGTATTATGGAAGTAAAGAAGTTTTTTGGACGAAACAAAAACCTTATTTTTAGAAGCGGTTCTGGCGACCGAAGATGTGTACATGGTATGCCAAGACAAGTTAGTCTATGCGATAACCCCAAGAAGAGATATAATGAGGGGATTGATAGAAAGGTTTTGTTTCGACATCCTTAAAACTGGGTTATCATTGGCGGAAGATCATTTATTTGAGAATACTGTTGCTACTTGAGTTTCGGAAGCATTCAATTTGACTAGGTTGTTGAGGCCCCAGTAGGTTCTGGGACATCAAAAACCTGGGGCCTGTTCTCAGGCGAGGCTTGTGGAAGTGGCTGCCGTAAGCCGTTTGTCAGAAGAGAAAGATGCCATCAAGCGTTCGCAAAGCTCTATATAGGGTTTCTTGTCACATTTTTTATCAAATCATTTATAAAAATGTGGAACAGTGTTAGGGACAGAATGACGCCTTGGGAAACGCCGGCATTTATAGGCAGCTTATCAGAAGAAACACCATCGACCATCATCTGCCTTCCAAAAAGTTCTCTAGCCAATAGCAAAATTCGTTGAGAAGACCATACGATGGAAGTTTGCTGAGGAGGCATTTGTGCCACACCTGATCAAAAGCCTTGGATATATCCAAGGCTACAATTCTGGATTCGCCATGTTTTTCGAGAGTCGAGTTTCAAATATGACTGACGTACGCCAGCAGATTGCGTTTATCTTTTAGAACGTAACCCGTACTGTTTTTCAGAGATGAGCTTATTAACTCCGAGGTATTCAATCAGTTCAGGGTCGACTGCCTTTGCCACTGCTTTCGGAAGTGCGGATATGAGTGAGATGGGACGATTATTACTCGGAAGAGTTTTCTTGTCCTTTTTCGGGTCGGGCTGGACTTGCACATTTCCAGATAGACGGGAAAAGGCCTCGACTGTAAGAGAGTCAAAACAGTTTCCAAGGAACTGAAGCCAATTCTTGTGCGCAAATTTTGTTGGAATGCTGTCGGGACGACAAGATTTCTCATTCCCAGTATCAAGTTGTAGAAAAATTTTCCTAATAGTTTAAGATCTAAATAGAACGTTGTCCATGTAAGAACCAATGCGTGGCAGTACCTGTGGCGCTTTACCATTGTTTTATTTCGTGGAATTGGATGCAAATTCTTTGGCAAAGAGGTCTGCTTTTTCCTTTGACGATACTTCAATGGAATTATTGTCCTTAACTAAAGGTGGAAAGGAAGAAGATATGAAATTTTTCTTATGGTCTTGGCAAGGGACCAAAAAGACCTTGGTCCACTAGACCAGTTCAACCCGAAAAAGCCTGTGAGATCATAACCGGAGGAAAGCAGTATCAGTGCGCCAAGTTTATTCTCTATATTTGTAGGAGCCGTACTTCGGTTTGCTATTCAAGCTTAGCAGACCTCGATCTGATATCCAGGTTTCCACAAGTGGTTTGCTCACAAACCACTTGTAGCTTGTGAGCACAATATGGTGGTGATGATGCCTAGGAAATACTTAAAGAAGGCCTACAAATTACTTCAGACGCATTTGAGCAAGAATTGGTCTAGAACACGGATAAGACAAAAATCCTTTACCAGCTTCCTCCAAATACACCAGTTCCAGCTGTGATTATCAATAGAGCACTTTTAGAAAATATAAAATGTTTGCCGTATTTCGGTAGTCATGTTGGGGCAAATGTTTATTATATAGACGCAGAAATTCAACATTGACCTTAGCGCCGTATTTGGATATTTCTCAGATAAGGTGATTGACAACCACGACTTAAATGTTTAACCTGATTTACTGACTAGATAGCCGAACGAACAAACAGTATTCGTGAACAAATCAATTTCTCCACCGTTGGAACCCACGCTCATCCCCAAGACCAGCTTCGGTGGGCTGGTCATGTGGTTCGCATGCCAGACTCACGTTTCCTCAAGCAAATCATGTATTCTCAACTGTGGAACGGAATAGCTAACCCAATCAGGTAGCCAAATTTAACAAAGTTGTCCTCAAGAGAAACCAAAACATGTATAATCGATGTGGGCGACTAAGGCTACATCAGGTTTTGAATAAGCCATAAAGGCTCAAAGAATTTCGATCGACAAAGGCGAAATGCAATCGTGAAAACAACGAGAAATTTGTTCCAAAATATTTAATGGCTGGTACTGACTGGGAGTGCGATCAATGTGGCAGAAGTTGTGTGTCCAGAATTTCCGCAGGCCTATTCAGCTATCAAAGAACCCACAGATAATGGTGATGTCAAGAAACCTATATACTCGTTAGCGAATGAAGGCTTATGATGATGACTATTATTCATCATGATAATTCCGATATCTGGTTACAAAGATTTTGATCAGCTAGAAGGCCTGACTAGTGATTTCTGACCACATAACTAACCAATCCAAAATCAAAGCAAATGGACTGGCGTTGCGTGGTGTCATTTGAACTTTTGCTCCATCAGAAATCCTCACGAATTGTCAAAATAATGATATGATGAGATAAAGCAAAATTCGTAATGATCACTACTTAAATAGTAAGACCGTGAAATCTTGACCAAAGTCGTGTAATCTTATGAATAATCGTGAGATCTGGCAATGCTGGAACGCTAACAAGGGCGCCTAGTCGTATCACGCGATCATTGTTTTGACTGAATTTATCTCGAATTTGAATACACTTTAGTCTTATGGATTTTAGTGCTAATAAACCTATGATCGATTACTTTTAAGCAATATACAAATAAAAATGTCTTCTTCCTTTTCTATTTCTATTTTAATTAAATTGATGTGAGTACCATTTTTAGACTCGTGAAGACTGGAAATACGTGGCGATGGTAATAGACAGACTACAGTTGTACATGTTTTTCATTGTTACAACTGCTGGTACTGTCGGAATCTTGATGGACGCACCCCACATCTTCGAGTATGTTGATCAAGACAAGATCATAGAAATTTATCGAGGCAAATAAAAGGAGAAAAATAATTCGTGTCCAATCCAGAAACCAGGCTCTCAAATCATGTGGCTTCCATAAGCGAAACTCACAACAAAGGCCTATAGTTCTGTAAAATAGTGTACTGCGGCGACTGGCGGCAAAATTCCATTTATTGATAGGTTTACAAATAATCATTACTGATCACTATTTGATTTCCAAAATTTAATTTACTGTGTTGTCCGCGCGTGTGAAGTCGAAAACAATATTTTTATTTACTATATCGCCGATTGACAATCGATGAATGATTCTCCGTGAGTGCAAATTATTTAAAAAGGAAAAACAAACGTTGTTTTTTGTCGCTCTCAATAACATTTTATGGTCTTAAAAATGTTCTGATTTTATAGGACAAATTGCAAAAGCCATTTTTATACTTTTATATTTTATACGCTAAAAGATACGTAATGACGTAATGCGGAGTTTCACCATATTTGAATTTCATTGCTTTATTATTTTTAATCAGTTGTCTGAACCAAAAAAGAAATACCCTTGCTTTCAGTTGGCTTTAGAATGTCCTATTATTTCAATAAATAATTTTTGAAAATGCTGATTTTATACCACATATTTAAACGTACTGAAATGGCGCCACTGTATGACGTATACAGGGTGAATCTGAAAGTGAGTTTTTTTTTTTTTAACAGGGTATATATCTCGCCAAAATAAGTTGTTTGGCAAAAAATTGTTTATATAAAAAATTTAAGATAACGGAGGTACAGATATTTTAGGGTTATGTGCATTAAAAATCTAATTTCAATAATCTAAGATTTAGTAGAGAAAATATGATAAAAATTATCACAAAAATTGTTCAAAATTATTTTCATTTGTATGATGCTTCATTTCCCTCCTAAATTTTGTCTGTTTCACTTTAAAACGAAAATTGATAGGTTGAAAATGAAATTTTTTCTGATGGAATAATGCAACCGTGAGTACCTATTATGGAATAAGACTCATTATGCTGGACTAATAATGGCTTTTTTGCGGCTTTTTTTTTGAGAAAATGTGAACAAAGTGATTTATAGTGGAAGTCTCCTCTAACCTCAAAATAGCTGTACCTCTGTTATCTTAAATTTTTTATATAAACAATTTTCTGCCAAACAACTTATTTTGGTGAGATACATACTGTTAAAAAAAAAGCCTCACTTTCGGATTCACCCTGTATACATACCCCGACCAATAAGAATCGTTCACAATGGCTCTGACGCATATCTTTGTCTTACTCTGAGTCTGTCTGTCTAAGATCTGGAGAGTGACAATGATGAAATTCCTCATTCGTTATTTGCACCTTGTTCGTTTAACACGCTGGTCAACCTAATTTTATGTTGACACAAAATTTAAAAAACAATCTGTGAAATTAGAGTTTATATTAGGTCTGTTCCAACCGACATGAGAACCATTCTAGAACGGTAATTTCCATTCGATCAATTCATTTGTCAATTAGGATAAACGTTCAACTTATTGGAAAATAGGTGGGCAACTGGAAATTACCGTTCTAGAACGGTTCTCATGTCGGGTTTGAACAGACCTATTATTTATCAGCAGATGTTTGACAGTGCGACGTTGCCAAACTGAATGTCGTGATTTCTTAATACTAAAATGACGTCAGGGCATAGATTTTTTTTCAACACCACAAAAACTGTTGTTGTACAACTGAACGTACTGACAATTGAAAAATTACATTAATTTTATAACTGTAATCCAAAAAATACAACAAAAAACTATACCTACAATGCAAAGATAAAAACGAGGTTTCTAAAGGCAATCTTGCAAATCAACAATGGCAACGAAAATCTGACAACGTTCTAATTTGCAGTACAGGGTATGTGATTATATTTAAGCCCATACCTACATACAGCCTTTAATAATTAAGATTTAAAAAAAAATAGACACAAAACTTGACAGTTTTTTTCTTTATTTTCTTTTAACGTTATCAGAAGAAACAAAATCGCATCGGAAAATGAAAAAACGTAGACCCCTTCAACTTTTTTTTAATGGGACACCCTGTATATTATACGATAAAATTAAAGAGATTTTCTACCTGATTGCAAATCCATATGTACCTATCACATTTGCGTGAGCCATTTTTGATATATCTTAGCTTACTTTATAAATAAAATGCAAAAAAAATGTTATAAAGATTTGAATCTTATGACATCCTTATGAAATTTCTTTGCAAATTATTTATAATTTAAGCTAAGATATATCAAACATGTCTCACGCAAATATGATTAATATATATTTATTTGGAATCAGGAAGAAAAGATCTTTGATTTTATCGCATAATATACAGGGTGTTCCATTCAAAAAAGTTGAATTTGTTTTTCCATTTTCCGATGCGATTTTGTTTCTTGTGATAACGTTAAAAGGAAATATAGAAAAAAACTGTCAAGTTTTGTGTTTAAAATTTTTTTCTATCTCAAATAGTAAAGGCTGTAGGTATTGGCTTGAATATAATCAAATATCCTGTACATTATGGCTAGTTGTAGTGACTGACGTCATATTTGGTGGATTTTCGGCGGCGTTTGAAACGCTGATGAATTTATATTTTTTATTAAAAATTAACGGCAATTTAAATGTTTCCCAAAATAGTGTTAATATACTTGGTTTGGGTTCTAGAATAAGAAAAAAAAACGAAAAAAATCACTAAATCTCCCCATATGAAATGCTCACCATTTTAATATTTAAAAGATGATGAAAAAAATATATCCTAATGGCTGGTTTCGGTAATTGCATCTGCGAGCAAAATTTTACAGATGTCACGTGATTTGACACTTGAAAAAAAAAAAGTGATCACGTGACGTCCGTGAAAATTTGCACTTTTGGCTCGCAGATGCAATTCCCGAACCCAGCCACAGTGTGGCTCAAATTGGGTCTACATGTTTGGGAAAATTGAAACGGACTGAAGTTTTAGACAATTTTATTGGTGCATTTTCGTACAATATTTTGCTTTCCAAAAACCACTAGTTGCGGAGAAACAGTTGTTTCGTTATTTGGTATTGACCAATTGGAAGAAGCCATTTTTGTCGAAGATAATAATATTTATGGGTAGGTACACCTATTTATTAATACATTTTCCATTTTCCATTTTCAGCCGTTTTCTGTCCTTAGGATATAGGCCTTGTTCAAATTTGACCATTGTCTTCGGTTTTGCGCAACTCGGTACCAATTCAAGCCTGCAACCCTCTTTATATCGTCGTACCATCTTTGTTGGGGTCTTCCAACACTTCTCCTCCCTTCCCAAGGTCTCTATCTAGTGATATACCCGCTCCAGTTTTCTGTATGTCTGGCCACGTGTCCTGCCCATTGCCATTTTAGGGAACCAATTCTTTTTATTATGTCGGAGACTTTGGTTCTTTCCCTTATCCATGTATTTGTTTTGTGGTCTCTCAGGGACATTCCAAAAATTCGTCTTTCAATGGCTCTCTGATTTACTTCCAATTTGTGTTTAAGTCTTCTGGTTATCACCCAGGTCTCGCAGCTATACGTGACAACAGGCAGTATACACTCGTTATAGACTTTTGATTTTAAAGTCATTGGAATATTCATGCTGAAGATGTACTTTAACTTGCCGTAAGCCGCCCATCCCAGTCTAATTCTCCTATCAATTCCCAAGGTATATGTATGTTTCTGTCTTTTTTATTGTGCGGTCATGGATCGGTATTGTTTCGTCTGCATCTGGTGTATTTGTAATAAACTGGGTCTTTGTGTAGTTCATGTGTAATCCTACTTTTGCCGCCTCATCTTGCAGTTCTTCCAACATATCTGTCAATTCCTGTTTGTCTTTCGCGAACAGTACAATATCGTCGGCAAATCTTAGATTGTGCAGACGTTCACCATGTATGTTCAATCCTTTGTTTTCCCATTGTAGCTTTTTAAAAATATCCTCGAGCACTAAAGTGAATAGTTTTGGAGATATTACGTCCCCTTGCCGAACTCCTCTTTTGGCGTTTATTCTGTCAGATGATTCATGAAGTCTTATCGACATTGTCGAAGTCTTATAGATGTTTTCAATGAGGTTTATATAACGTTGATCCACTCTGGCATTTCTCAAGGATTTTATTATTGCCCAGATTTCCACTGGTGTCGAAGGCTTTCCGGAAATCGACAAAAGCCATCCATAGGTTTATATTATATTCTGTAGCTTCCTCGATCATCTGCCTTACTGTGTGTAGATGTTCTGTTGTGCTATAATGGCTTCGGAATCCAGCCTATTCCTTTGGTTGGGAAACCTAAAGTTTTCGCTCTAATCTGTTGGTGATTATTCTGGTGAATAATTTATATATTTGTGATAGTAAGCTTATCGGCCGGTAGTTTTCGAGATCAGTCGGGTCACCTTTCTTGTAGATCAGAACAACTACAGCATTCTCCCAATCTTTGGGTATATGTTCTTCTGTTAGGCACTTATTGAATAGTTTCACTAGTTCTTGTCTCGTCTTAGTATCGCTTTCCTTGAGCATTTCAGGCAGAATGTTGTCTTCTCCTGCCGCTTTACCATTTTTCATCTGGGATAATCCTTTCTCCAGTTCTTCCATATTTATGTCGGGCATTTCTTCTGAGTTTGCATTTACTATTCGTATTTTGTCTTCCCTTGTCCTTGTGTTTGCTTTTGCTATTTTAGATTCGTATAGAAAGATTCCAAAACTTTTAGTATCTGTTGTCTGTCTTCTACTATGTTGTTTTTCGCATCTTTATTTTGGTTATCTCTTTCTTAGGTGTGTTATGTCTTTTAAATATATTTAGTCCTTCGTTCTGTTCTAATAGGGATTGCACTTGTTTCGTTTGATGTTTTAGCTTATCCTGTTTCGCCATTTTTCTTGCTGCTATGTTGGTTTCTGTGTATTCAATAGTGTCTCTTTTACCCTCGGTTATCAGTTTTCTCCTTTTCTCTAGTAGCTGTTTCGTTTCTATCGACAGTTTGTCCGGCGTTTTCTCTATAGGGGGCCTATTATCTGTTCTGCTGTTTCTGTTATAATTGTTGTTATTCTCTCTATATTCTATTTATTAATATTTATTATATATTTATATCAGCATGTATTTATGGTTGGTATGGTGGTTAGTATCAAAAAGTACTTACCTACCTAAATGTCTACACCACTGGGAAAATTTCAATATTTTTCATAATTTTTTGTATTGGCTGGGTAAAATTTCCTTTCTATTTTCATGACCTTCAAGAAAAGGCAAAATTAATTTTTCAAATATTCTTGACCACGGAAACAAAATATATTCTGCGTCGAAACTAACGAGAGACGAGAGGTCGCATCCAAAATCTAATTATAAAACCAAGATATACGAAAAAAGTGGCTTCACCGATATCACAAACTCACATGACAAGAATATGCATCATGAAACGGTTTTATGTTACAAATAAAATCGTTCTCCATTCAGGAATCTTTGAATCTCTTATACTTTTCAAGTTCTCAGACATGTAGGCCCGGATCCCAGATCACACTGTATATGAACATGTGTTGATGTGAATTAAGTAGATATCTACATACTGGGTGTTTATTTCAAGGTCTCTTAGCCCCAGTATCTTGTTGAAATAAACCAAAATGGAATAGGTTGATGATATTATACCGGGAGACAACTTTAAGAAAAACAATAATCCAATCTGCTCATCGCAAACCCCTCAGAAACCTCCTAAATGATGATGGATTTCAAATAGTCGCTTCATTTTTACTTGCTTGGAAACAGACATCTAATCAACTATTTTTCCCGTCAAAATTGGTTCAACTAACAGATATTTAGCATTGCTACATTGTTTACCAATCGAGAAATATACAATTTTTTTCAATTTCCAAAAGGTCATTATGTATGGAACGTCCAAAGTTAGAACAATGTGAAAGGAAATTTAACGATTCCATTGCTATTCAAGATGATGTATAGATAAAAATGTTTGATTAATATTAATAATAATAGGGCTCTGATTTTCAAAGAATCATCTTTTTAGGAATTAAACGATAAAAATTTTATGTTGAAAGCGGTAAGAGCAATAAGACCAGCTAAATCAATAATAAATGTGCCAATTCTATAACCTTTTCACAAGTTGTTGAAAATGTTGCCAAATTTCTTCTAGTTTCTAGTTCCAGATATACATATTATACGGAATTAATTTTCTAAAATGTAATCCTTATTTTAAAAATGTTCTGATTTCATCAATATGCAGTTGAAGACAAAATTGCTTAACCAGACTTTTGCAATTGGTTCTATTTAGATATTAACATTAACTAGCATCAGACTATTAAAACTGACTTGTTACCTGCAATGGTGCAAATAATTTAATACGATTTTTTATTTAAAAAATGAATCAGTAGTCAGCTCAATAATGCCGGTAAGAGTTTAAGAACAATATTTTTAAAATACCTAAATTTGTCAAAATAGAAATTTGAAAATGTCACAATAATATGTCAAAATATATTGTAAAATAAAAAAAAAATGTAAAATTGAGATTTAAATAAATTTCCACAAGCAAAACCTTTTTAATGAGGTTAACGCTCAGGGTGAAAAAATTGGCGGTTGAATACAAATCACCTATAATACTGAAACTGATCAAAGGTATAACCAAAATAACCATACTATTTTTTTATATTCATAACTCTTGAACAAGTATCACAAAAAAAAAAACCGCTCTCACAATAACCCCTAGAAAATAGTTGTGCATGGCCATATCGACATAATTTCCAAAAAAAAACTTTCCGAAATATTTGAAATAAGTCTCTTCCTCTTCTTGCTATCCATTCTCTATCCCCTGGATATAGGCCTCTCCCAGATTTTGCCAGGTATTTCTATTCTGTGCGACCTCGTGACGCCTTGCTTCTACATCTAGAAATCGACACTAGAATTCGACATATAGAAAACGACAGAACACAGAATACACGACTTGGTACCAGTTTGGTCCTGTTAATCGCTTGATGTCGTGGTAACAGCGTTATCGGGATCTGCCGACGCTTCTTCGTCCATTCCTCATATAGCTCTTTCTATCGCACAGAATTCGACAGTGTCGAAGGCTTTTCTAAAATCGATGCATGCTATCCGTGTTGTAATGTTATATTCGGTCGTCTATTCATTTAGAATTCTTATTGTATGAAGATCTTCCATAGTGCTGTAGCTATTTTTATGTCCTGCTTGTTCTTTAGGCATAATCTGATTATGCTGGGCTATGCGATGTGTCAATTGTGTCATGCTCCCATAACTCCCTACCCCATCAAATTTTTGGCCTGCGAGTGATGTCACCATCAGCAGCTTATAGCGATGACGTCACCCGCAGACCTCGATGGAATGCTCGCGATATAGGCTGTGCTAGTGAGTTAATTTTTTCGTCGATTTCAAATGTAGAAAAGTTGATTTTCGATCTGTTGTCACAGAAGAAATTAAGTGTTCTTGATCTTCGAGTATTCCAGAATTTGATGGGGAGGGAGTTAAGGGAGTATGACGCAATTGACACATCATATAACCCAGCATAATGAGATTAGGCTTGATTATCCTCGCGAAAAATTGCCTTTCATCAGGGATCTCCTCTAAAACTAACATTTAGAATTCTGAATGTTTCGCTTTCGGTTTCTTGTTTGTTCTTTTCGTTGTTGCTTTCTGCGTCATATAGTTAGTTCCTTATAGAAATTTTCCGCCACACGCAATATTCCATCTTTGGCTCTTATAATGTTTCCTTGGATGTCTATCAGCTTTGTAATTTCTCTTTTGTTTGCGTTCTCCCGTCTGAAAACGCTTAAGCCTTTCTGTTGTTCTATCAGTTTTCCGATTTGTGCTTCTTGCTGGTTTTTAATGTCTTGGTTTGTCATCCTTCTGGCTAATTCGTTAGTCTCTCTGTATTCTGGTGTATCTTTTTTTCCTTGTTTTATGAGTTCTCTTCTCTTCTCCAGCATTTGTTTTGTTTCTTTGCTGAATCTTTTTGGCCTACCCTTCAGTTTCATGATATATTTTACTTTTTCTTCTATTGTTTTCGTTATTCTTTTATTAATATGATGTATGTCTTCGTGGGGTCTTATGGGGTCTTTCTCCAGTTTTTGTGTTCATTTTATTACGAATTCTGTTTTTTGTATTTTACTGGTATGTGTGCTTAATTTTTTTTTGGGGCGGTTGAATTTCTTTGCTCTTCCTAGTCTGCCATTTTACATCTTAGCATTTTATGATCGCTGCCAGTCATGAATGTCCCTGAGACGTCTACTTCTTGGATTATGTCTTTCTGATGTGTCAGTATGAAGTCTATTTCTTTTTTTGTCTTTCCATCTTGGCTTGCCCATGTCCACTTTTTGTTAGATCCCTTTTTGAAGAGTGTGTTCATCGCAAATAGTTGCTCTATTTCTAAGAAGCTTCCATTTCTTCTACCATGTCCGAATTCGCCAATGTAACAGTCCATCTTGGCTTTTTATTGCCTTTAAATCTCCCATGTCTAGTGTGTACTTTGTTTTGTTCTCGTGCAGACACTGTGTTACCTCTTCATAAAATTCCTCTGGCTCTACCGCTTGGTCCTCAGTTGTTGGTGCGCGTAAATTTGGATGACTTTGATTGTTGTATTCTTTTTGATTTTCAATGTTATGCATATTACCCTGCCAGATTTTCTCTTGAGTTTTTGTAGGTATGGGACCATTCGTTTGTGTATCAGGATTCCAACTCCTCCATTACTGCTATTATCATCACCTTTGTATAATAAGACGTGATTTGATTTAAGTCTGAAACATTCTTCTCCTTTTCTAGCCAGTCCTACTAAGTCCCAATTTATTCTATCGAGCTCGTAATTTAGTTCCTCTAACATTTCTTCGTTTTTCAAGGTCCTTGCGTTGGATGTTCCTATGTATAGCAGGAATTCTAAGCACCCTGTGTTCGGTCGCTGGTCTGTCCGCTGCCTTGAACAAGGCTAACCGAACTGCTAGAGAATGAAGGCTTTTTCCTTTGTCTTTCTGTCATTTGAGAGGGGTTTTGCCATGAAACACCACGTTGGCAAAACGTCTTGGTGAGTGAGACATCAGCCGCCTCCAGGATGAGGAACAGACGCTGTTTACGGCCGCCCATTCTGGGTCAGACGCCGCTTTCCTGTTGGTCCGCGGGAGGTATTTCATTGACCCATATCTGGGAGGCATTCTTCCATCTGCCATTTTGGAGACGCGCTCTCTAGGGGTTACAGACTCCCCCGAGCCTGTAACCCGAAATTAGTCAGTATCTCGAAAATCATAGAAGCTACCGAATTCGTTTTTATACAGGCTTTGTAGAAAATTAAATTTTCTATCCAATAAAGTAGATACTGCCTAAAAAACATTGTTGGTCCAATAGTAACCTATTTAATGAGCCGAGTTGAAAAGTTCACCACCCAAATAGAATTTGGTACAGCGCGGGCGTTATCTTTGAGTTTTATAGAGCTATGCAGTTTCAAAATATAATTTTACTGCTTAATTTAGGTGTGGAATTACCTGTGAAGGCTTTTCAAGGGTTTTATAAAAATAATCCGGCAAAAAATACTTTCAAAAATAAACTTTATTTTGACAAATATAGGCGTTTCGACAGTCTTGGCAGAAAATGTTTAGTAAGTAATTAGAAAATGTCAAGAACTTGCAAGAACAGACGAATATTAACACTGTCGTATATTATAGATTAGAGTAGGATCATTGAATGGGCAGTGTTATACTGTAGTATAACGTTATGATATCAATTATATTGCATTTTAAAGGTAAATAACGAAGTTTCGCCTTTTTCAGAATATTTTATGTTACCTATAGTAAAAATTGGTCTGCAAAAAAGTGTAGTATAATTGACAATTTTTTTTGTATGATTATTCCCAATCTCTAACAATCGAAATTTGACAATACGTATTAGATAATTATGTTTCTTTTTTACAATACATTGAGGGTTGTGAAAAGTTTTCTGTAGATAGCGTGGAAGGAGAGAAACTAATAAAGCTAAATAACAACCGGGCATGTCGTTTTTCTGCTGCATGCATAATATGACCTGCACATAGTGAAACTTCGAAACTTGGATACCTACCTATTTCTGATACGACCTAAGGACCTATAAAATTATAGGTGTGTATTTTGAAAACCTAATATTTAGAAAAGTGCCAAACAGAAGGCTTTCAAAGTTCCATAGATGATAGATAACTAATTATTTTCACTTTTTAGCAGACATTTTACTTTTAAAATAGTTTCTTATTTTATATTTCCCATGTTAGAATATTATTGTTAACCTACACCAACGTTTTCCTTTTTCAACATACAATAAATAACCTTTACTTGAAAAATATTAATTTCAATTAAGTATTGCAAACTCAAAGATTCCTTGACAATTATTGATTGTAATAAGTCACACTAAAGGCCGAATAAGATGAGGAAAAGAAAAATTGCTGAAAGTAGGAACTTTGCATAAAAAGCTTTTTGAGAATTTACGATTTGCCAAATACATATTCTTTGGCAACTGCAGGAGACTTCGAATACTATATTTTTAAAGTAAAAACTATAAAGAAGTAAAAATTCAACTTTATCAGCTCTAAAAAAAATAAATTAAAATTTTCAAAAACCTTTCATCAAATTTTATTGATTACCTAGTTTTGTATAAAAATATGAAAAAAGTATATATTTGTATGTTATGCAATTATTGTTATCTGGATCATATAGGCATAGGATGAAATTTTAAATAATCTTTGAACATGTAATAATTATGATTAACTACCTACCTATAATATTTATGTGAAATTATTTTTATGATAGGCTATTATAAGGTTTCACAGATTCACAGTAAAAATATCAGTCAAAGAATCGGAAGGGGATACATTAAATACAGAGAAAATAATATTTATAAAATCAATCCTCTAAGACATGGATGAAGTACGCAATAACATTTTTGAAAAAGCAGGAAAAGTTGAGAAAATCTTATAAAAAAATGTTATCTATAAAATTCTCTCTGCTAACAACAACAAATTTCATTGACTACTTTACTTTACAAAATTCACTTGTCACTTCCCTCGACCCACCCGCAACAATGGAATTTCGTAAGTGTCATTGGTCCTTTGGAAAATGGCGGGGGCGTTCTTCAGCCCAAGTGGCATACGCAGAAATTGGTAAGGGTCATTTTCCGTATTAAATGCGGTTTTCTTTATGTATTTCGATTTTTCTTCCTGTTTTCCTTTCTGTCTTCGTGCCTCTCTTCCTGTCTTTCTTCTGTCTCCGAGCCTCATCTTCTCGTTTCTTTTCTCTATTATTTTTCTGACATTTCATTACCTTGCTTCATTTCGGCTATTTGCTGCGTGTATTCACTATAGAATACTTTGTGTGAATTTATCGAAACATGATTTTAAATATGAAGTCCGGTGGCGAAGCAAAAATTCCCGTTCCTTGTCTAATTTCCAAATAGAGCACGATAGGACGTTCTAGAAAAACTTGTTTCTCACAAGTCACTATAAATTCTTGTATTACTTTTGGTTGTCAAATAGAACACTATAGAATGTTCTGATACTATGAAAAAAACTCGTTTCTGAACTTGTTTTTCAGTGTCAAATCCAGTTACTAAGTCACTTTTGTTGTATACCTTTCGGTTCCCAAATAGAACAATAAAAATGTTCTATAATTTTTCAGGAAACTCATTTTTCGGTGTCAAATTTAGTAACAAAGATACTTTTCCAGTTCAACGAAAGTTCACTTATTGTTCTTTGTTCCTACTAATTATCTGGCTAAGTGTTCCTCTGCCTGATAACCTCAATGTAATTCACTAGCTATCTAGCCATTTATTTGTCGAGGATTCAGGGGCCCACTAAAATTCTCTTCACTAACACTTAAATAGGTTTAATTTCTCAAAGAATAAAGTTGAAAAAAAAGGTACGCTTCTACGCGAGATTGTTTAACAGTTTTTTCGCTAAACTGGAAAGAGGCGGAGTTATTGCCAAAAAACTAAGCTCACCCCTCACCCCTAAAGTTTGTGGTCAAGCGAAATTATGTATGTGTTGTTTTTGAATTTAGGCCCCTTTGGACTCACTTATTCTATCAAAACTTAAATGATTTCATTCTGCGTAGAATCAAGCTTCTTGCGCCAACCAAATTATTGTTTTTTGCTTGTTCGCTCGGCCTTATTTATTGATAACATACAGTCAGCCTTCTTGAGTTCCTATTAGTTAACATTAACCCTAATTTAACATGACAAATATTGATACGATGAAAGTTAATTGCTATTTTGCCCTAAAGAAATTACTTCAACCGAGTCAACCTCGTTTCGACGTTATAGATTCTTTTCCATTTTAATTTAGTAGATACCCTAATATCTACTCAGGAGGAGTGAAGTTTTCTGAAAAAAATAGATATTCCATATAAAATTATATAGCGGAACTTTATGTTTAATCCTTAGGTTTGCATTATGTTCAAAATAGATGCCAGGCCAGGTTAGCTTCTAGAGCCTTTGAATAAACTTTAACGTACAATACAACTTAAGGTTCGTAAAAAGGATTTTGTAATAATAATTTTTAAAGTTAGCACATTATCTACAATACTATGATTATTTAGTGGTAGTGTAACAATCCATAAGCAATAAGTATAGGTATCAACTAGGTTATATTGTATTCAATGCTCTTATGTAACATTTAACTGATAAATTGATTTGAGTGCTAGTGTTACTTTTTGAATAAATCTTTTCAGAAAAA
Source organism: Ceutorhynchus assimilis (assembly GCA_917834065.1). Lineage (NCBI taxonomy): Eukaryota > Metazoa > Arthropoda > Insecta > Coleoptera > Curculionidae > Ceutorhynchus > Ceutorhynchus assimilis. The sequence continues at coordinate 11,197,800 of OU892277.1, forward strand.
ACTATCTTAGTTGATTTCTATACTTTATTTTCCATACTTGTGGTAAAAACATATTTGCTCAATGTCGGACAGTCTAGTTCACAAATACTAAATTTATTATTTATTAACTAGAATAATATATAAGACAATTTGCCAGATTAGATATATTTTTTGTTAAACTGCTCACTTGTTAGTAGGTATTCCACCCCCGTATTACTTTGCTAAGGTTAATTAATAATAATTATCATTAGTCGATAATACATGTTATTTTTTCAAGTTTCTCAATAATTTTTAGGTCTATTAATTTAAAATTATCACATTTTGGACGGTTCGTGTTTTTTCGCACCCCTTTCGACTCTTATCCAAAAACTTCTGGAAGGGCGTAAAAATAATAATTTTTCTTCTTCCTGTATATTGAACTATTTTAAATCTGCCAAATCAGCGGGTTTAGATTTGTTACTTGTGGTCTTCCAAAACTTTTGCGTCGTTCTTCAAGATTTTGGATGAGTTTCTATAACATCTGGACTTATAAGTTATAAATATTGGAATTGTAGAATAATTTGATATGCTCCTACTAAAATATTCTCCAAATACGTACTATCGATAATTTCTTATTGTCAATAAAGATGTGCTGTAAGTTATAGGTCTGCCTGGATAATCGAGAATAATTTCCAGAGGAAACAATATTTTTATGAAAATGATGAAATTACCTGAATCTAATATCTAAGTATCTGAAATATAATAGAAATTTAGTACCGTATAGCACTGCCTGCCGTGTTTCAGCACATACTCGCTTGGAACACCACTGTTTGACTACTATAACTTAATAAAAAAATTAAAAAAATACTGTTACTGTTAATGTAATAATGTATAATACATTAACAATAAAAACAAAAAAGCTAACTGTTATTAAAAAAATTGTTTCATTCATTTTTCCCACACCCACCTAATCCATGGATTAAATATCTACCAGTTTAAGGATGTTCTCCCATATATTCGCTACAGCTTATGAACGTTTCGGCAACATCAGGTCTGCGGCTTTTCTAAAATGCCAGAAAGTTACCGTATTTTGAGTGATTCTTACATGAACACTTCCCAAGTAGCTATATAACGTTGAATAAACGTCGTATCATCTGGGATCTGATTTTACCTGACTAACATACGATTTGGGTTTTGGTTTGTTTGATATTTTATGGTTTTTATTTTGTTCATTGCTATTAATATATGATAATAAACAGGGCCGATCCTAGCAGGTGTGCAGCGCGTGCCCCGCACGCGGGCGGCCAAATCTAGGGGCGGCCGTAGGCCGCCTATAGTTCTGTCATTCATGATTCAAGCGTAGATTCAAGTGAAACTTTTTACGAATTTCTCAGTAACTATGTACTTCTAAGCTGAATTAAAAAAAAATAACTCTTGAAAAATCAAAATAAACCCCGATCTCCCGATAGCATAAAAAAAAAGTTTAGTGCGCAGTCAGTGTGTTGGCTTGGCTCATTAATGTTAAGTGCAGGTGGGTGTGTTATGTAGAGTATGTTAGGTATATTTTTTAATTTCGTACCCAGGCCCTACTTATGGCGATTTCCATTTGTCAATCAGTGCGCTCTGAGTGTATCTGCATCTTTTTCTAAAAACATGTAACATGTAAGGATAAGGATACATTTTTTTTTGCACTGGTTCGACAAATGGAAATCGCTGTATGTTTTAGGATAGTATCTGTCATTATTGATTATCACTCACCGCATACCAACAACTCGTAGAAAACAAATATGTTCCAAACAAGTTTTTTTTTGACTCGAAATGAACGTTTTTGGGCGTGGCACCCTAAAAGAATTTCTGCCTAAAGGCGGCGCCTGCGGCGGGCTGCCACCGCCGGCACCTGCATACGGAGGGCTATCTCTATGGGGCGGCACAATTCCTATTTGCACGCGGGCGGCCGACGCCCTAGGATCGGCCCTGATAATAAATGGAGTGCATTTGTCAAAATTTGTTACATTTGTTAGGTCAAAACACACATTTCAGATGGAGTAAATCCAAAAGACCTATAGATATAGAGAATCTATTATAAAATTTAATAGAAAACAACTGTTATTGCTCGTGTTATTGTTACCTCTCTTTTATTATAGTTTTATAAATCTTATGAAAAAGTCATATTCAGGATCCGATTTGACAAAAATCAAAATTCCAAAAATTATAGGTGGAAATATGCCATCTTGTTCTTTTATCTTTTGTACCTACAAGACACACACAACAATAGTAAACAAACAATTAATTAACAAAAATAATGCTTAAGAATCTAAATTGTTTAAAAAATAAAAAAGTTTGATACTAACATAAATAACTAACATAAATTTGTGGTAGAATGACTCCTTAAACGTTTTGACTGTTCTGATCGGTGCATAGATCGGGCATGTAGCTTAGCTTACTGGCTTGTTCATTCTGAGCTTTTATCTATTATCGTAGTATATTCTAAATTTGTACTGGGGAACCAATCCGGATTGTTTGTATCCTTAAATTCTGCTGGACTACCTGAAAGGTTATTAAAAGTTACCTACTTGTAGAAACATAAACAACTTTTTTGATATGCCGAGATTGAGTGTTTTTGTATTTTAACAACAAAACAGTCATAAAACTTACCATTAACAACATGTTTCGAACAAATTCGAGCATTTTCAACAACGTTACAGTCAAATCTCACTTTTTGAGGCATCTAATTCACATACTCCGTTGTTTTTTTCATAGCTCGTTTATGCGATCCCCTCGATCTTTAAATGCTGCTGGAATCCTAAAAAACCTGACTTTATCCCTTTCAGCTCTATTGGAGCACCCAAAAAAAACGCCACAAAACGAAGGCATCTTCACAAAATAATACTTCAAAAATTCTCGGTTTGCCTTGAAAATAACACTAAATCAGGTTATGTTTGGCTTGTGTCTGCCCCTCAGCTAAAATGGCGGATCGGTTATGACGTCAACCTGGAATGCCTAATAAACCTTTACATACAGTGGCGACAATAGAGGTCCTGCCGCCATCTTGTTCCCAACCTCTTGTTACTTTTAAATATTAATTTATAGGATTTAAATGGAAATCTATTATAAAAAATTGAAATCGACGTATTTGATGACCATTATTAGGTCCATCAAATACGTTGTTTTCTATGATTTATGATGGACGTTCACCTAAATCCCATATATTTATATTTAAAAGTAACAAGAGGTTGGGAACAAGATGGCGGCGTTTTCAATATAAATATATGGGATTTTAGAACCAATCAAAAATAAGACAGCAATTGTCGCCACTGTGGTAATAGACTCACTGTAATCCAATCCATCTGTCAAAAAGGAAAATTCAATATGGCGTGGCGCCCAAGCAAGTTAGTTTTGAATATTTTTTTATGCATATTTCAAATTATTATGCTTAGAGTTTTGCTTGCTACTTTGATTTCGATTATTTAATTAAATATTTGTAGACTAGGTACCTAAAATATTAAATCGGGCAGAAACTAGAATTTTTTTTGTGTTTTTTGGCCCATGAGTCGCCGCCACGCCATCGTGAGTGTCACGTGGTTTGGATTGCCTAATATAATAATGGGAGTGACTACTGCACTGTCCAGACAGTTGCACTGAAACTATCTGCACTGACCAGACGGTGCTGACTAAAATCTATCAGCACTGTCTAGACAGTGCCAACTGAAATCTATCTGTACACTGTCCAGACAGTTGCCGACTACAAACCATCTACACTACCAGGTGTCCCACTAAGGTCGGCCAGGTACGATATTATGGAAACCATAGACCATAGAGAAATTGATGGAAATTATTTTCAAGTTTCTAGGATGACCGCTAGGGGGCGTAGTTACGATGATATAGCTAAAAATTCAACTTTTCTCAAGAAATCGCTTTATTAAGATATTGTTTTAACAACAGAAATCAAAATTTCAGTTTGGTAATTAGGCTTTTTTTCGTATCTTCAGTAATAAGGGTGGGGGGAGCTGGTGAATTTTTTTTTTTAGAAATTGCTGTATCTTCCATACCCCTCATTCAAACATATTCAATTTGGGTTTATTTGGAAGAGAATTTCATTGTTATTAAGAACACCACTTCGTTCGAGGTCGATAGTTCCCACCGCGTCTGCTAGAGGGCGCTGTTTGTTCAAGATCCAGTTTCTCCTAATTTTCATGAAAAATCTAAATTGCAGAATATTATTTTTGTATTGCTGTGCTCAAAGAACAAAAAAATATCTACATTTTGGCGCAAACTGCAATTCAATATCTGCATTCGTTTTCAAGTTACGTGAGGTCTATAGTCTCCATAATATCGTACCTGGCCGACCTTAGTGGGACACCCTGTATAAAGTTATAGTTACATTCAAAATGGCTTGTATTCCTTGCTGGGATGCAGTGTATTAATAGATATTCTTGTATCAGGTGCGCAAAATGCTCGGCAAAATGAGTGTTGTTTTTATGGTGCCTAAGCGTCTCAATTTTTACAGGTGAGGTAGAGGCCAAAAATTCATTCGAAGGTGCCCTCAAACAAAGATGACGCATGCAAATTACAAATTACATCGTTCCTACGAGCGTGTGCATAATAGTACTTTAAAATAGCTATTTTTTCGATTCCGTATGTATTTAAACAAATAAGGGTTATATTATATCGGGTGGTTCATCCGCTTTAGGACACATCAAAAACAGTTCTATGCGTCCTATCCTGCCCGGTGATACTATTGAATTTTGGTGTTGCCAAATTACGTCTTCTAGAAAAATGTCCTCACAGCGTCATTCAAGTCAGTAAGGAAAGGATAGATATTTGAACATGGTCCTAATAGCGTTATTTATTCACACAAAATCGCTAGTTTCCGCAATTTAGATCGTTTTTACTACTGGAAAATAATATATTAAAATAATATTATTTAGAGAAGACAGCCGGCGATTTTCCTTTGATGTCCGAAAACACGCTTTATCTCACCCCTTGGATTTTTATTTGGGAGTGAATTCTGCGCCTACCGGTAGGTCCCATTTGTTTCATTGATTGCGTGCCTACCGTAAGTATAACGTTCAAACATTATGGTATGTCCTCAATTGCCACATGATATAACGCCTATCGGTAGGTACTGTTTGCAAAAAGATTCCTGAGCCTGCCGGTAGGTTCATATTAATTCAAGAATCCGTCGCCTACCTATTGTGCATATATATGTGCATTTACGTTCGATGTGTGATGTATTTGAAAAAGGTTTTCCATGTTTTTGGTGGATTTAAGATTTAAGCTTCCGAGAATCTTCTCTTTGAAGTTTGGCGAGCGGAGCGAGCAATCCAGAGGCTCAAAAATATTTAAAATTTCAAGGGGTTATACCTATTTAATTAAGGTTTTTCACGTTTTTGGTGGATTCACCGGCAAGCAGAGCGAGCAATCGCAGACTCAAAAATATTTTGAACAAGAAGGTGATATATTTGAAAAATCTTTTTCACGTTTTTGTTGGATTTGCTCTCCCGAGGATCCTCTCTTCGAGGTTTAGCCAGCATAGCGAGCAATCGAAAACTCAAAAATAATTTCAAGGTGTATGCAGAAGGATTTTCAATAGGTTGCCGTCTAAAATGACGCAGATTTCAAACATCAACAAGTTTAAAGTCCAAATTAGAAAGATGTTAGGTACTAATAAAGGCTTATTACCCAGTTGACGAATTTCTTAATGACAATTTTGCAAACAAACAAAAATGTATTAGGTAACGCATTTAGCTAGCAAGAGCTGACTGGTTGGTAGGATATACGGATTCTAAAGTAAAAAAACACCTCCAGTAGGCGCTTGATCAATTTACGAAAAAGGACCTACCCACCAGTAGGCGCACAATCGGTGGATAAAAAAAGAACCAACTGGTAGGCGTACGACCGTTGGATAACAAAAGACCTACCGGTAGGCGTAGGATTCACTCCCTTTTTATTTTCGTGTTAGGGCGGTGTTGCCGCTTTTACAATTTCATTCTGTTGTTAACCGTGTTGCCATAATTATTTATTTATAATGTAGGAAAAAGTTAGCGTTCACGTAAATATAAAATCGATGGCAATGCAACCGAAATAATGTTATGCGGAGTTACTAAGTACTTTCGGCAAGAAGTGAAGACTAAACAGGAAGTTAGGTACATGTAGAAATAGTAGTTATGACACCAGTTATATGTTACTCCTTTCTTTGGTACGTCCGGTAAGAGATAGCGTGATATTCTCTCCGTACCCCTTCCACCCAGTACATTGTCCGTTCTCTTCTGCACTAGCGTGGGGGATTATCAGTGTAGTATTTTAAACTTTGCGTATACCGAGTGTTTTTCAAAACTCGCTCACCCCTAAAACTTTTGTACTTGTTACCCTAACTTTCTTGCTTTAAATGAGACGCCATTTGTATTTGCCCTTGTTTCAATAGAAAACTACATAACACGAGAATGACACCTCATTTGTCACTTTTTGACGTTTGATCTCCAAATTATTCAGATTAAGTATTGCATATCCTCTACAGACTCTTATGGAAATAGTTGAAGCGCATTTTTGGAATTATATCAATTTTTACAAATGGAAAGGGTGTGACTCATTAGCATATTCTGAAAGAGCATTTTCTAAGAAACAATAATTTAGTACCTACCACAAAATGGTTTATTCAAATATTAAACTAAAATTTTCCTAAATTATTTAGAATGCTACAAAATTCCTTGATTTAGGTACCTATCTGAAATAAGTAATGAGCTAGCGATTGTATGATATTAAATTGTTCGTTAGAAAATGTTCTTTCAGAATATGCTAATGAGACACACCCTTTCCATTTGAAAAAATTGATATAAATCCAAAAATGCGCTTCAACTGTTTCCAAAAGAGTCTTTAGAGGATATGAAATACTTGAAAGTAAGATCGAAACAAATTTTCCCAGGTCCCTTGGTGCCAAATTGAGCAATTTCACTAATTCATGGTGCATTTTCTAACGAACAATTTAATGTCACACAACCTATCTATTTTACCAGACAAAGAGGTAATAATACGAAATCTTTATTAGATAGAAAAAGACACAGAACGCTTATTGCGCAAGACGAGGCAAAACGTACCAAATTATGTTAGACTTACGTATAGCAATCCGTTCTAATTATTTGCACGGGATAAAAAAGGAAGGAGGAAAACCGCGTGACGTGCAACCTATCTGTCAATCAAAAACACAAACAATTGAAAATCGATCACGTGTCAAGCTGCGTCAAGTTGAATATCAAGCATAATTTTATCCTTGTCAGACCACGGGCAATGAACAAGGACAAGGAGATGCCCAGCGTGCAAAAGGATTATTTTAAACCTGTACTAGTTAGCCAATAAAAATGCATTGCCTCGTGTTGTGCGCGCATACAGGTAAAAATAGATAGGTCTATTGCTAGTTCATTACTTATTTTAGATATCTAAATTAAGGAATTTTCGAGCATTCTAAATAATTTAGGAAAATTTTAGTTCAATATTTGGGGCGCGTTTGGGTTGACGCTCGGCGGAGCGAGCAGAGCGATTAAGGAGTAACGTGACATCACAGGGAGTACACCGTGTCAAGCCAAATAAACTTGTGCAAAAATGCTGGGTTGAGCGATCAGCTGATTATTGTATATTTTTAGCATATATTTTTTGGAGTCCGGGCCCGCATTTCGCATTTGCACCAGATTTTTCTCGTTTGTTTTGCATTTGAGTCGATAATTTTCAAACAGCCCCTTTTGCTTTTGTGTTCTGCAAAAAAATGTCGTGCTACATAAACAATAAAACGCACCTAAACACTCTGAGGCTGCCAAGAGTGCAAGTTCCCTTGGAAAAATATGTTCAATAATAATGTTGAGGACTATCGAGAAAATTTAATTAAAAGTAAACAATTATGCAGAATTTACTAGCTATTTGATTGTAAACATTTAAACAAACTAGCTAAACCTATCCACTTAACAAGTATATGTTAAAATTCAGGATTGTTTATTTATCTTCTTATCATGGAAAATAGGTTAGGTTATACAAACATATTAAACTGCGCATGCACGCTCCAGCTGCCCACCCCACAAACTCGGAGTTTATCGAGCTCGCTCTGAGCGCTCAAAATATGTCAAACATCTCTGGAGAACAGCATCGCTGTGGAATAAACTCCCTGCGACGGTTTTCCCTGCAGGTTACAACCTGAACCGTTTCAAGACCAACATACACCGACATTTCCGCGCACTTGCCGCTTCTCGAGCGTGATAGGACATTTCCTTGCGAGTGCGCATATCCGTAAAAAAAAAAAAAAAAAACAAACACAATCAAGCGTTGTCGGAGCTTCAAAAATAACGGAAGAGAGACAAAAGTGCAAGCTCTGAGTGCATCGAGCGTGACCCCAAACGCGCCCTTGAATAAACCATTTGGGAGGTACTAAATTATTGTTCGTAAGAAAATGCTCTTTTGCAATATGCTAATGAGCTACAGCCTTTCCATTTGAAAAATATAATATACCCTTACCAAAAATGCACTCCTATTTTTAAATGAGCCTGTAGAGTACCTATATAAAATACAAAATTAGATCAAAACAAATTTTTCCAGGTCTCTTGGTGCGTAATTAAGCATTTTTACTAATTCATGGTGCTCTAGATACAAAAGTAGAAATCTTATATAATTTGTAGATAAAAAGTGGAAAAGTGACAAATGAGGTGTCATTGTATTCGTAATGTACAGTTGCGGCCATTGGAATTGGCACAAACTTTAAGGACGCACCTCGTAGTGCATCAAAGTCTGACTTTTTTAACAAGCCGGTAATGCCAAAATTGTGTCAAAGTGATAAGTCAGTGGCAAACTAGAACAGTTTTATTATTTATCTTTCATAATCATCATATTACTCACGCCACTGACTACTTTTGTTGGTTACAGTTTTTGTCAGATTTTGATGCAATACGAGTTGCTTTCAAAAAGTTTGTGCCAATTCCAATGGCCGCAACTGTACATAGTTTTCTAGTGAATAGGTAAAAATATACCTGGCGTTTCATTTGAAATAAAAAAATTAGGGTCACTTCCGTTCAAACTGGAAGTGATAATCAATGATCGAATACGCCAATTAATCCATATTCGGGTCATAAATAAATACAACAAATTTAATTTGTTTATTTCTCAAAATAAAAAAGTTATAGGAGTGAGTGAGGGTCTTCAACTCCCAGTTTTAAGATTTTTTTCCCAGCATATTTTAAAATTCATGTATTGTTCTGAATCTTCCTTCTTAGATTAATTGCAAGAAAATATGGAAACCTTTTATAACGTACCTAACCTTTTCGCAGCCGTTCAGGTATATCCGACAAGTATTGACCTCCTGGCTCCTACCTATCATTCGTAGCAATTATGTTTCAAACTTATTAATTTGATTTATTTTCAAAAGATACACACTACGTGGATGTCCTAATACCGTGAACAAGCCCCACACTGATACACAATTATACACTCGAAGAGCGCCATCTACGTAAAACTCACCAAAATGGGTGAACTAAATTTTCGGGAGTAAGGTACGCTATGAGGACCCACATGATATATACACACTCACACGCACACGCACAGGCATTCACAGTTTCCCAATATTTACCGCAAATATGAATAGGAGCTTTTTGAAATTTAATTGTGTGGTTTATTACTACTATGGGAGGACCCTACCAAAATAATTCTATCAGAGGACGTCCTCATAAGGTATGTCCTAATAAGGCAGTGCATTGGCGGACCAATAGCGGCGTAGTTACTCATGGCAACTTTCGAAGTGAAGAAATACTTTTAAAACCGGGAAACGAGGCAGGAATCAATATCACTAATATCAGGCCTTACTTCTGTCGCGGACGGGTAAAATTCCGTGTAAGGATCAAAAGGCTTTTCTAGCGGCTGCTATGAACTAACGGTCGTTATCCAGGAAAATAGAATGTGAACTAGAGGTAAGTAACCGATCTTTAATATCTGTAATTGTATGCAGGGTCTCACAAATTTGATGTTCACCATTGACATTGGCATCTCGGAAATAGTTAGAGATTCAGGGTCGGTTAAATAAGGATAAAATTGTGGTTTCCGTTATTGAGATAAGAGAGGATTTCGAATAAATTAAGAAAGTTCGCGAAACTTGTTATCAGCGAAAATTATTAATATTATTTGACTATAAATTTTTCAGAAAAATTATTTAATTTAAAATTTATTATTTCGCAACAACGGTAAATTACGATTTTCTACTTCCTAATTAAAATTTTTAGGAATGACTGCGATTACTTATGAGGAAGCACACGCGGCCATTATTTGGGTTAGTTAGGAAATTTCTAAATGATAAATTTACTCCGAGAAATTTCCTCCAAAGGACGGAGGATGTAGAACCCCATTCTTTTTTGATAGATCGATGGACTAAAATACCTGTAACCCTCATATCAAATTTGATCATCCCATCACCTGCCGTTTGGTTACAAACCGAGAAAAACCAATTAACTTTTTTTTTTTTGGAAAAAATATGTAACATCTCATCCTTCACAAGCCCCTTATGCTAGATTTCAAATTAAACACTTGACAGGTGACGAGTGCCAATTAGCGTATGTCAAAATACGGACCACGCCCTAAAATATGGCATAGCACACCTGACCATCATTTGCGTTGGTTCAGAGATTCTCTACTGATGACGTATTGGCGTCGATTACTTGGGTTAATTTGGGTTAGTTCAGAGATTTTTTACTGATGACGATCATTTGGCGTAGTTCGGAGATTTTGTACTAATGACGTATTGGCATCGCGACGCCATGGTACCGTTGACGCATGCGCAGATGTCGGAGGATGCAGAACGAACCATGTATCTCTACTTGTGAGCAAATAGTAATCCAGGTGCATTATATCAGGAAATCTTGGTGGCCATTAAATTGTTCCATTTCTTCCTATCCAATGAGCTCGATTTAGATCGTCAAAGTATTCCGTCAATTCAAATTTGACGTAACATCGGACTCGACTAGGACTTCTGTCTTATATTTATCCAATTTTCCTCTTATTTTCCAAAGCTCAAGACAAAAAAATAAGTTTTTTTTTTCTGAACCGTTACATCTCTGGACAGAATCAGAAAAATTACATTAACCAGTCACCTGAGCTTATTATGAGTTTGGATTATTAAAGGTGGACATTTTTAGTTCGAGAGCAAAACTGAAGCAAAAGTTGAAGACGCGAATAAAACATTAAGAAACAACACAAAAAGATCCATGAAATTTATTCGTAAGGATGACGCCTTCCAACGTTATCACCTGGGTAAAACGTATAAGACACTCTGTGAAAAATATAATATAATGTTTAAGAATTAAAAAAATAATAATAAAAGTAGAATAAAATACAATAAAAAGAGAAAACATAACAGTACAAATATATCACTCTCTCTCTCACACACACACCATCTCTTACAAACCCATTTATTAAAAAATATTATGGACCGTCAGCTAATGAGATTTTGCTGACCGATTTTCTCGCTTCGGGGATTTCAACCACTGAAAATTATGTCAGTGCTGAGCGTAAAAAATGAAAATTAAGCAACCGGACGTCTGCTAGGTATATGGAAAATCTCCTTTCCTTTTGCAACGGCCGGAAAATATACCTAAACAGCTTACCGGCTTATGGTAATTTTTTTTCTGGTTTCTAACGATAGGTATCAAATTTGATCCTGTCGATTCCCATAAGTGGGAAAACGATCAGCAACCGAATATTCTTCCACAAGATCGCGCCCTTATTTCAATCATTTCAGTACGTGTAAACCTTATGGCTTTGGTTTTTCATTATTAGATTATTTTTTAATGCTAATGTGTTAAAATGCCGTGAAAGAGAAATTGAAAAAATGACCTATTTTGCTCTGCAAAAGGAAAATAAATTTTCCATATGCCTAGCAGACGTCCAGTCGCTAAATTTCCATTTTTTGTGATCAGCACTGACATAATTTTCAGTGGTTGAAATCCCCGAAGAGAGAAAATCGGTCGGCAAAATCTGTCATTAGCTGATGGTCTATTAGGCATTTAGCGTTCATCATGATAAATTATATAAATTTTCTGTTATCTCACAAAGTCAAATTAGGATATTTGCCTTCCTTTACAATTGTTATAGCTTCCAAAATCGATACTTTGTCCAGCTCTGATTGAGTAGGTTTTTCATTATCCAAACAAATATCCTTAGCCCTTTCTCCAAATAATTCCAGCACCCTAACTCTGTAATCAACTGTTGTTGAAACATTATTACCAGTTAACCTCAAATTTTCTAAACAAGGTAGCTTTCCCAAATACCGCAGTTCTTCAACTTCAGTGATTTTGTTGCAACTCAAGTCCAAGTTTTGTAGAGAATATAATTTATGAAATCCTTTTGTACTAACAATATTATTTTGAGACAAATTTAAAGTTTGTACGTTGCCCATTTTTGTTTGCAACTGATCGCATATTGTAAGTAAATTCTTCGTCATGCTGAGTTGTTTGAGTTTTGTTAAATGAGTAAGATTCGAGATTGTTGATATTTTGTTGTCATCGAGTATAAGGTATTTTAAATTTTCTGCTAATGCTATGGCGTTGTCTATTTCCACTAAATTATTATTACTCAGATCTAAAGTTTCCAAAGCTATCCATTTCTGAAAAAAAAAGGATGTGAACTAATATGGACAATAGAGAAAGACGATGTTGTTATGCAATGAGTTAACCCATTCTTCCCAAGACAATATTTTACAGCAATAAAAAAATGATTACGCCCTTTAAGATCACTAGATAGGTTAGACCTTTTCGGCCTAGAAATACAGGAACCAAATCGATCTATATACTTTGACAGGCTGAATTTAACTGGAGATTTTTAATTTAATTTTTAATCATGGATTAAATTCAAAGTTGGTGTCAAATGATAGTTTATAGAAATCTAAGATCTAAGATAGGAATGTGAAATCAGTTTCCTCTAAAATTAACCATTCAGGTTTTACAACCTGTAAAAGTTGCAAAAAGTCAATTTTTAACTGTCAATATTTCCAAAACAGTTAAACTTAGGTATAGGGTATACCACATGAAATCTGCTCAGAATTTTACGTAGAATCCAAGTATGCAATCTCATACAGGGTGTCTCATTTAAAATAGGCAAGTTGATGTCTGCTTCCGGTATAACCAGAAGTGCCACCATCTTGAAAATATCGGGTTGCCCCCATTGATTCATTGATATTAGTAAACTGTCAATTTTCAAAAAATTTCTTCATACAGTTTTTCATACAGTGTGCGCCATAAAGTTGGGTACATATGGGAAAATTCTTAATTATTCCTTTTTTTAAAAAATTTTTTTTGGGGATCGTTTAGGCATGTTCGATAACCAAAAAATCGATTATGAGTCATAATTTATGACACATGTCATGCGCATATCGGAGAAAAAACTACTTATTTTACCCATACCATTAAATGGAAAATCGAAAATATTTTTATTTCAAAAATAGCTTTATTCAACTACTTAAACTACATAAAAAGGGGGTTGAATGCTGTGTGCACGCTAAGTAGTTAAGCAAAGGAAGGTTTTGTATATAATAAAATTTTGCACGATATACAAAACCTTCCTTTGCTTAAACTACATAAGTTTGATATCAAACGAATCGATTCTTTTGCGAAATTCACACTTGAAGGTCATAAATTAGAAAATACCGTCCGGTCGTGTCGCTATAACTGTACCCATGTCCCTTTTTGCAAATTTTCTGGTCATCAGAAAAATAACATGACCTGTGTCATAATCGATTTTTTGGTTATCGAACATGCCCTAACGATCCCCAAAAAAAGTTTTTTGAAAAAAGGAATTAAGAATTTTCCCATATGTACCCAACTTTATGGCACACACTGTATATAGATCGATTTGGTTCCCAGTGGGACACCCGACAGCCTGTATAGTGACAAGTCAATGACAAAATTTCTAGGAACAAATCACATGGCGTGCAAGTTTCTCGGGAATGTAAATAAAAAAAACATAATTATGGATGAAATATTCCCTTTTGATTGATAAAAATTTATTGGGTAGGTATAGTTGTGGCCATTGGAATTGGCACAAACTTTTTGAACGCACCTCCTATAGAATCAAAATGTGACTTTTTTAACAAGCCATAAATGACAAAATTGTGTCAGTTTTGGCTTTATACAGGGAGCATTCAAGAAGTTTGTGCCAATTCCAATGGCCACGACTGTACCTACATAGGAAAACTAACTAAGAGGATTCGTGATGCTTTCTAACAAAAACTTCATGGGAAAATAGTTTCTGTTGTGAAAAAAAAAACAAGGCAGTAAACAAATCTAGAAAAAAAAACGCGTTACTTAATTGGAACTAGGAAGACATGATAAATAATGTGTAGAAACAACAACTGTCATGGGGAACTGCATGGATTTTGAGTTAGAAAACAGAGACTGGCCGGTTTAAATTAATATCAAACTGTAGTGGGTATTTAAAATGTGCAGGATTTGTAGAAATGGTAGTTTATGTGGCAACCTTCAATTCTCAATTGAAGAATTAAAACGAGGAAATAGAAAGGAGTCAATCAGGAAACAAAGTGAATAAGGTATTAAAAAAAATTAGGTACCTACAGGAACTAAGTTGTAGACATGGACTTGCAGGTTTAAATTATTACCAAACCTTGAACTCTAGGTTCAAATTTTTTCGTTATAGTGAACACATTCCAGTGTATACTTCAGAATAACAAGTCGAATAAGTCAAATTGTCAAATTATTACTTTTTCTGTAAAAAACTTATTAATTGTGGGTTTACTCAGATACATGGTACCATACATGGCACATGACATAGGATGAGAAAAAAAGTTGACTAGATGAATATCACTGTAAATTCTGAGGTAAATTCATTCTGGAATATAGGTATATATACAGAAAATAGCATAACATAAGAAATACGAGAGTTAGTTTCAATACGTTTTCAATACCCTGGAAAAATAGGTACTCATTCACACCTTTCTTCATGGCAACTAGCAACTGCTGTTGGTTTCAGTCACTATTGCGTAACAGCATCCAAAGTTGAATTCACTTATAATATCTACTTAATTAAACTAACTGAGGAAATAACTTACATGACATCCCTCCAAAGTGTTTTTATGTATAATATCACATTGTAAAATGTCACTAACATTTCTAGCAGCAGTATAACCAACTTTTAATTTACTGAGAGTATTCCTTAGATTTCCTAATGAATAAATCATGTCAAGCGCCACATTTTTCAAATACAAACTTGTGTTAATCTGCAATAAGTAATGCTTAATAGTATTTTATTATTAGGATTATATCCAGCATTATATTTCAGCTAGGTGAGTATGTATTTTAAATTTAGTTACCTTCAGGGACGACATTTCAAATGGAAGCTTATTAGGTATAATATTACTTTCACAATATTCAATAGAGCTACCAGTTATTGTCAGATTATTTAGCTGAGAACACATATCAAAGATTGGTCCTAAATCTAGTCCTTTTTCTGTATTTTCAGCATCTGGAATAGGACTTCTCAGAAACTCACTGATTGCATGTAACTGAGAAAAAAAACAAAAAAAAAAAAATATATTTTTATCATTAACACAAAATGCATACAATGATCGAATGATCAAAATGGTAAATTTTTCTTAAAACTTATAGATGGGTATCCTACAAAAAGTTCCAATATTTTAATTTGAGTTTACTTTCACATTTTTATGTTTTATACTCAGTGTTAAAGTATGACTTTTTTGTGACCTGTCATCTCAGACCAGAGCTAAAACCCAGAAGTTTTCTGAAAACAACACTTCTTAGAATTAACGCTTCAGGCCACAACTTTCTGATCTACACTTTTGTGCTACTTTACAAAGTCTAAAAAAGGGAGAGAAGCTAGAGCTCCACAAAATGTGCTTTCATATAAAAACCGAGATGAAAACATTATTAACTCTACCAATTTTCTGCTTCAAAATCCTAAACTATTCAATTTGTGAGGAGTCAAGAGCTAATTGTCTGAGAGTGGTATGGGTACTATCTCTATTGAATAAAAGCAGTTTTGGACATCCCTCGGGACATCCATTACCTTGTTTTTATTTAATTTATGTCACATTTTAATCAATGTGTATTTTATATTGTTTTCAAGCGAATGATAATTTCCTTGTGACTAGCACTACTGAAACTTGGTGAATTTTCCAGAAAAAAAAGTAAATTGATTAAAAGAAAAAATCAATCAATGTACCTAATGAAATTCCAAGTTATTTGGTTAGTTTCAGATAGTCTGGGTTAAAATCCAAAAGATGCATTGAAAGTTGAGCAAGCCTAAAAAACAATCAATACTCAACACCTTTGCATTGAGGTACCTATTAGTCTAAGATCCGAATAGGAAAGGATTTGCACCCATCTGTTTATTGGATAAAAATTATTTTATATCAAAGTTAGTATGTTAAAAAAAATATCAGGTGTGGGTTGGCTAAAAAATTCCTGGCCAGACTATTATTAATAAATAATTCAAAAATTATAATTGTTAAAGGCATTGCACTCATTTGTTTAACGAACAAATTCCATACTAATCGAAAGTATAGGGCCTAAAGAATATAAAAACGTTGGATTGTCTATTTTCTTCCTGGCATAACTATTGGGTTGGCAGGTTTGAACAGGTGAGTCGATACTAGTAATTCACACCCATCTGTTTAATGAATAAATCTTACATCAAAAAAAAAGTAATTTTATTGCGAACACGATGATATAGGGTTATCGGCGAAAAATCTGGCCTGAATGACGGTTGGCGAGCTTTGAAAAGCGAAATTTTGGTGCGGATGGAAATATGCGACAGAGTGGTGTATGATTTATACCGAGATTTATACATTAAACAGATGGGTGTAAATTACTAGTATCGACTCACCTGTTCAAACCTGTCAACCCAATAGTTATGCCAGGAAAAAAATAGACACCCCAACGTTTCTATATTCTTTAGGCCCTATACTTTCGATTAGTATGAAATTTGTTCGTTAAACAGATGAGTGCAATGCCTTCGACAATTATAATTTTTGAATTATTTATTAATAATAGTCTGGCCAGGAATTTTTTAGCCAACCCACACCTGATATATTTTTTAACATACTAACTATATAAAATAATTTTCACCCAATAAACAGATGGGTGCAGATCCTTTCCTATTCGGATCTTCTACTATATGGGTTTGCTTGCAGAATAGAATTCCAAACCAATTATTCAATTAAACTTGCAGAACTAACAAAAGGCTCCTTTCATTTTGTTTAAATCCATGTTGTCTGTTGTTTCTTCGAAGATATTTTATTAATACACTAGTGCCCTTAAGTTCCCTGTTTTTTTATATCATTGCTTTTGTATTATTCTCAAGAATTTTCAAAAATTGACCCTTTAACTTCTGTTACTTTCATCAAGATCAAGGATACCCTACACACCAAAAACACACGAAAAAAAAACATTTTCGTAAGCATTTAAAAAAAGTTAGAGAAGTTAAAGCTCAATTTATAAACTTGACGTCGGGATTCCGTTTGCGTTTGCGTCTATGAGATTTCTGATACTAGTGCAGCGAAATAGGGTGAAAAATGTTTCAATTTTTTTTTTTTTTTTTGAGGTATAACCAGATTAAACCTTTGTGATATCATTAGATGCGTCATTGGACATATGGAATGGCCGTTTATGACTTTTTTTAACGGTACCGATTTTTTCTAGATCGAAAAATATGTAAAATTTGTGAAAATAATTGTTTCGTACTTTTTTACACATAACTTGCAATATCTCGGAAACTAATTGTGATAATTGAACAATTTTTTTTTAATCGATAGAGGAAACATGAGCGAACGTAACTGTGCTAATTTGGTTTCCTAGAAATACATAATTGTTTCTGCATATTGGGAGGAAACTCGCACAGGAGGCGCGTCAAGGGAGAAGGGTAGCGTGGCCAGAGATGTTTTCAACTTCAAGTAATACCGATAACTTGAACAGTAGGCATCGTATCGTACTGAAGTTTTTTTAAAAAACTTTCTCGGGGCCTTACCTTTAATTCATATGCGATAGTATGGCAAAATTCCTAAAAACAAAAAAGTTTCTCGCTTACCGAAAAAAGTGCTGCAAAAAACTATCTGTCTGAGTTTCCTCCCAATATGCAGAAAAAACTATGTATTTCGAGGAAACCGGATTAGCACAGTTACGTTTGTCCACATTTTCTCCATCGATTAAAAAAAAAATTGTTCAATTATCTCAGTTAGTTTCCGAGATATTACGAGTTATGTGTAAAAAAGTACGAAACAATTATTTTCACAAATTTCACATATTTTTTGATTTAGAAATAATCGGTACCGTTAAAAAAAGTTGAAAACAGCCATTTCGGATGTCCAATGACGTATCTAGTGATGTAATAAAGGTTTCATTTGGTTATACCTCAAAAAAAAAAATCATGAAGGAAGCGACTTTTTCCTGCACTATATTCACTTGGTAACGGCGTGCTAAACGCAAACGTTAACGTTCGACGGCGAGTTTATAAATTGGGCTTAAAAGGTCCATTTTTTAAAATTCTTAAGAACAATACGAAAGTAATGATAAAAAAAGGGGAACTTAAGGCCACAAGTGTATTAATAAAATATCTTTTAAATTTGCCTATCTATACGCCCACCAAGTTTGGTTAACCTCCCGCCAAATACCCTGTATATCGATCTGAATATATTATGTAAATAACTCGGTAAATAAGTATACTAACCTGTAATGTTGTTAGACTATAGGCTTTCATTGTGGACAATATAAGATCAGCTTCAGTGAAACATTTCGAAGACAATTTTTGCAACAAAAAGTAAATATCGTAGATGTGAAAATCTAAGAACTCAACAAACACTCTAGGCATAGTTCTTTTCAAAAATACTAGAACTGCTTGTAAATAATCTTGCAATCCTTTGCGTCTTGTTTCGATAAATTCGTTTGATTTATTTCCAAGTACTTTTTTTGGAGGAAGAATACATTTTGACACTCCATGGTCAGATACAAGTTTGTTATGCAAATGATAAAACTCACTGTATCTTCGTTTGACTTTCCAGTTAATTTCAGCAACATGAATGACAATGTTATAATATGTTACATTTGTAAAGTCTTCAGTACTCGGAATTTCTATCAGAGTTTCATTTTTATCTTTCCACCAACAAGCCATTTTTTGTGTGTTCTATAGAGGCACTATTATTATTCAGGTAGGTATGCTGCGGCGGCCTCAGGTCTGGTCTGAAGACCTATTTTGTTTGTTCAGCTGCGGGCTGCGGCTTTTCAATCAATTGATATTTGCCTGTATCAGCTAGAAACATAGTAGAAGAGAAAATAATAAAGTTTTGTTCAAATACTTTTATTGGGTTATATTGGTTATATTGGCTGTGTTCTTTTTTTCAAACTGTCAGTTATAGCCTATGTTCCGATATCAACTGTCAGTACTGAATTTACGGACGCCGTTCCGATATTACACTGGATTCAGTCGATTCAGTACTGAATGACTAGAAAAGTACGCTGTTGAAATCGGAACGGCAAATGACAGTAAAATCAGCACAGCACACTGCACAGTAAATCCAGAGCCGCTTTCCAGTATGGGAGTGTGACGCCCGGAGCTACTCGGGGCGTTCAGCTCCCGAGCTGAACGTACGCGTCAACCTGTCAGCTGTCAACTTCGTGGGTGGTTATTTATTTATTTATTCCTTGTTATATCTCAAGATTGAACATTTTAAAAAATATAGTTTGGATTCTCTTTCATTTATGATAAATAAAAAAACAAACTGCACAAACAACAGCCCCCCGATTCTCAACCTCTAGTCGCAACCTATCGACACCGACTTCCCATTGCTTTTCTACAGGGAGTCGGGACGTTACGTATCGACTTGACGATTGAGAATCGGTACCCAGCAGATAATTATTTTTAAAATTTGACATATTTGACACTAAGGCAGGCGTCTTACGTCATGTTACTGGCCTTGCGTTCGGTATTTTGCTCGAAGAGCAGAGCGTGCTGAGCGGAGCCGTAATCACGTGACCAGCGAGGGAACAGAGCAGTTGAACGCTAATTAAAAGTGCCAGAAATTTTAATAAACGAACGCGAATGAGGGTGCACCGAGTACACTTTTTGAATAAACGAACGGTAAAGTCAAGCTCGGAGAACTCAGACCAAAATAACGAACGCACGGTGGAACGGTACAAATCTAGTGCGTGGCGCCCCCGAGGTGCTCTAGAGCGCGCCAATGTGCATACTGGAAAGAGGCTCAGTACTGGCAGTTAATATCGGAACATAGCCTTTTTAATACGCCTTTTTGATCATGAAACCGTTTCAAACCCCGTTCAAAACTGTTTCGATTGTTACGTCATCAATTTGCAGTATGACAAAAATGCACGATTTTGAAACGAATCGCGTGACACTCGTTGACATTTAAAATTGTCAGGTCATATTCATAAAAAAATTCCAAGTTGAAATGCTGCCATTTCCACGTTTTCTTGACGATTTCCATTTGTTAATCAGTGCCAATCAACTATAACCAAAAACTGGAATGCTAACACATATTGACGAACGTGAAGCCTAGTGCCGCTGCTGCGGAGGGGATACCTGTTTCTGTCGCACTCATTATGTTAAATGGCGGAAATTGCTTCCAACACGTATTCCAATTGATGAAACCTGTGAAGGTAAATATGACAAAACTTTCCAAAACGTCATATGTCAGCGAGCAACAGAGAAAAACAACATTCCCCTTTGTGGCATCTGTCTTTCATGGCTACATTTTCTTAGCAGATATGGCAATGTGTGCGCATTCCAGTTTTTGACTATAGTTCATTGATCAGTGCGCACTGAATGTATCCGCATCTTTTTCTTAAAGCATGTAAAATACAAGGATAGGGATACATTTTTTTTGCACTGATTCTACAAATGGAATTTGCATTAAGTCTTCATATCCATATTTGCACTAGCTAATATACTCTTCAGTTGACATTGGCACTATTTACAGTAAAATAGGTAATAATAACAAAAACAACAACAAATGATTTTGAGGTTTTATTTATATAGCCAAGAACATGTCGTACATGACGTCACTATTGCAACACGAAAATAAAGTGTTTCGAACGAAACGGTTTGAAAAAATTTCAACAGAAAAAGACGATTCAAGTAGTCAAAAGTTATAATGATGTCTGCTGCACCGCCGCGGCGATAATCTAGTATACAGTGACTCTATTACCCACAGTGGCGACAATTGCTGTCTTATTTTTGATTGGTTCTAAAATCCCATATGTTTATATTGAAAACGCGGCCATCTTGTTCCCATCTATTGCTTATTTTAAATATGAATATATGGGATTTGGGTGAACATCCATCATAAAACATGGAAAACAACGTATTTGATGGACCTAATAATAGTCATCAAATACGTCGATTTCAATTTTTTATGAACGCTGTCCATTTAAAACCTATAAATTCATATTTAAAAGTAACGAGAGGATGGGTACAAAATGGCGGCGGGACCTCTATTGTCGCCACTGTATGTAAAGGTTTATTTAGCCACTGTAATCTAGTGCAACCGAAAGGCAAGGATAATACACTCTACTAAGGATTGCTTATTAGCCTGGTTTTTGGTACAGTGGCTAAATAAACCTTTACATCAGTGGTGACAATAGAGGTCTCGCCGCCATTTTGTTCCCAAACTCTTGTTACTTTTAAATATTAATTTATAGGATTTAAATGGACATCTATCATAAAACATTGAAATCGACGTATTTGATGGCTATTATTAGGTCCATCAAATACGTTGTTTTCCATGTTTTATGATGGATGTTCACCCAAATCCCATATATTCATATTGGAAATAAGCAATAGGTGGCAACAAGATGGCCGCGTTTCCAATATAAATAAATGGGATTTTAGAACCAATCAAAAATAAGACAGCAATAATTGTCGCCACTGTGGGTGACAGAGTCACAGTAGTTTTTGGTAATCGCCGCCATATTAGTGTGTCACCATTTCCGACGTGTTTAACAAGTCGTCTGATGTTTGCACTAGAGATCGTGGTTTAGAATTTAAATTGATGAAGAAAAATATTATTTAATTTTGATTAACATAATAGGCAAACAGGAAGATGAAAACGAGATCTGTTTTCGATTCGCTTTGGTCCGTCTTCAAGGTTAACCAAATTAGAACCAACCGTTTTCGATTGCAAACCGGTGACGTCACAGGCATCGTTTGGTCCGTCTAAATTCGAACCAGCTTCGCGAGTTGGTTCGAATTTTCCAACCAAGGCCGAACCTGGGTTGCGAATCGAAAACGGCCAATGTAGTAAAACCAAGTATGCATGAAGCAAAAGTCCGCGGAATAAGCTGCAGTGCCAGCAGCCTACGTCAAGGCGAGAAACGACATGCTGCTACGTCACAACTGGTGATTTGGCATGGTGATTTCTTGAAAAATGCCTACTTTATTTATTGTGCCTGGTTTTGGGAGCCGTTCTAATCGCGACAACGTCTCGGTTCTTGCTGTTCCTGCAGGGACAAAACACAGGTTTTTAACGGAGAAAAACGATTTGTCTGTACTTCATAGTGCTTCATGAATTGCAACAATATAGAGAAAAAATCGGACAAAATCCATATTAATTTCTTAGCTGAACTCGACTCGAGCCGACTTTCCGACCAAATGAGAGGGTACTTGCATGGAAAATTAAATTGATTATTGTTTATTGCAAACTGTAGGAAATAGAAAAAAAATCGATGCGTGTTTTTTTATTTTGTCCAAATATCATTATTTCGAAAGTTATACAAATTTTGAGTTTTGTATATACAGTGTCATTACTTAAGTGTGCAACATATGGGATTTTTTTTTAGTAATAGCACAATCAAAATACAAACAAAACCAAAAGTTAGTGCATGTCTGATAATCATATTAGGTGCACTCAGAATGGTTGCAAGTCAAACAGCATACAGGGTGGCTCAAAAAATATCAAAATTCTACTAATATTTACTTAAATAAAATAAAACTTTTGCACTTTCAGGAGAGTTTTTTTAATATGGCTATTATCATTAGTAATGTTTTAACTTGTTAAAAAAAAAATTGCGACATTTTAAAGTTGTGTTGAATATCATTGCAACAAACATGAATTTTGTGATTCCAGAAAAAATTAAAAATCTAAGTTAATTTTACAGATATGCTTGAATTTGAACAAAGTTATGTAAAATTGATTTGATTTTAATTAATTTTTGAAAGTATTAAGGGCGGAAATAAAAAATAAAAAAAATATAGAAATTATATAAATTTTTTTCGAAAGAAAATAAAAAAAATCTTAGGGGGCTATGTTTTGGTATTTAGGCATAACTTTCAATTCCAAACAACTTTTCTCTATAACATTTTGCTGAATTTTCTAAAATAAGGGTACTTTACAGTACCAGCTTTGATATTGTTTGATCTACCCTGTATGCTGTTTGACTTGCAACCATTCTAAGTGTACCTAATATGATTATCAGACATGCACCAACTTCTGGCCTTGTTTGTATTTGGGTTGTGCTATTACTAAAAAAAAATCCCATATGTTGCACACTTAAAAAATCACACTGTATAGATATACTGAGCATGTGCGACGTCACAATGTATTATAAGTTATGACGTCAGAAGGACATTTCAAAGCGTTGTATCCTCGTCAATTTTTGACTTACAAAAAAACGCGTGTTGACTTATTTTTCATGGACTATCGAAATCAGCAATAAAAAAATTTGATGCAAGGGGCCTATTCTGGAATGATGGCTCTGCTGAGCGCACCTAAGAACCGTTTTACACGGCAAAGTTTCTTCACGAAATTATTCACGAAATTATTGCCGAAATATTTCGTAAGTTTATTCTTGTTTCGCTTTTTTCCTGTTTGACACGGCAAATAAAATTTAACAAATGTTTCGTGAAAATACGTCATACGCAGGCGCAGTAACGTTTTGATATCAATTAGGCATTCCAGGTTAATGTCATAACCGATCCGCCATATTAGTTTGAGGGGCACACAAAAGCCAAACATAACCTGATTCAATGTTAAACCAAGAATTTTCAATCTATTTTGTGAAGATGCCTTTCTTTTTGCTGCGTTGTTAGGTGCTCTAGTAGAGCGGAAAGAGATAAAGAAAGGTTTTTCAGGATCCCAGCAGCATTAAGAGATCTAGGGAATCGTCTAAACGAGCTAAAAAAGGAACGACGAAATCTGTGGATTAAATGCCTCAAAAGGAGAGATTTAACTGAAACGTTTCTGAAAAATGCTCGTATTTGTTCAAAACATTTTGTTAATGGTAAGTATTATGACTGTCTTGTTGTTAAAATACAAAAACACATTTATATCGAAAAATTGGTTTGTTTCTACAAATAATATTTACTTTTAATACCTTTTAGGTAGTCCAGCAGAACTTGAATAACCCTTTATACGCCTTCAACTGCAAGCCTCTGTAGTAACTGTGGGTGTGGGTCAAATATTCGGATAAATCCAAAATTGAAACCTCTGGCAACTCATTGATACTTAAAGTAAACTCATTAGGTAGAAGTTTATAAGGATCTATATTGGCAATTATTTGTATTTTTTGGTCATACCGACATTTCACATCACTAGCTAACGATGAATAATAGTCAATGTTAGCCATTCTACCACAAAAACAACTTAAAACTTATTGAAAGAATTTAAGAACGCAAAAATTCGGAAACACAATCTGAAAGAACGGTGTAAATACTGATCTAGGCTTTGTTTGCCCCCCAGCGGACCTGTCAAAGTCACGTGACCTGGAATGCCTTGGTAAACCAAAACAAATACAACTTGCGTTTTCTAATTGTTGTTGAATCTTTGTACTCTTCTCTTCTGCAGTTTCATAAGGTTGAGTTTCTGTTTTTCTTCCATAAATAAAGTTTTGTTCACTTTTGGCTTTGCCCAGCTAGTCTTCTCCCTCCCACCCTATTTTTCTGGGCGCAACACTTTTTTCACCGGGAGACCCACCGATAAGCAGTCTGTCTTCATCTATTACATAGGAAATCCAATGACGGTTCATAAGGCTCGAAGGAAACGAATGCGCCTTTTATTTTGTAATTGTGTGCGTCGAAACTCACGCATTTTCTCGGCCGCGCCCACAAAAACTATAGAACATTTTTTAGAGGTTTATTGGCGAAATATTTCGTAAGTTTTTCTTGTCGTGTAAAACAGGAAATGTTGACTTACGAAATATTTCGGCAACAATTTCGTAAGTAATTTCGTAAAGAAACTTTGCCGTGTAAAACGGCTCTAAAGAAGTTTTTACTTCAAAAAAACTTCACGGTTTGAAATAAATTGATGGCGCCAATTAAAGAAGGTTTAACGATAATCAACGCTTGAAGTGAAATTCTCACATGTAAAAACATCACTTTAAGCGTTGATTATCGTTAAACCTCCCTTAAAATGGTCGGTGCAAACCAAGGGATGCAAAGGGCCATAAGGAGTAGAACGGTGCGAAGAAATTGTGGAGCATTCTTCCACTGCTCTGGAGTAGCTGGAGTGTCTCATTTATAAATACGTCCTGAAACTGCCTAGCTCCAGGAATAAAAATGGGCGACAGGTCGACAAGTGAAGCAATATACGCCATATTTTTTCCAAGCTTGACATTTTGTAGTGTTGTGTTTTGATTTTGTTTTGTTTTATCAAATGATAAATGACCCAAAACAAAATGTGGGATGTTTGGACATTTGAATTCATGAAAGTTATGAATTATAAAAATACAATTGGAAAATTAAGTTTGTAGTATCAGTCATTAATCCACAATGAAAATTAAACAGTAGTTATGTATGAGGGATGTGCATTTAAATCACCTGCCTGTGGAGTGAAATGGGGGACTATGCTTATATTTACCAGGCCCTGATATCATTTGAACCGAAACAAAATAACTCAATATATTTGGCCTTTAAAAAAAAAGATACTTTTGAAATTTCTGCCAGTTCACCCTATGGTCAGTTGAGAAATCCGAATTTCTTGTTTGCTTACAATAGAAGAACTGCTGCTACAGGATATGTAAGAAGTAAGTACACTTTTTATGTAAATAACTTATTTACTATTGGGACTGGATGCTCATCCAATAATCGGAATAATAGTGTTTTTGTTTCTATTCCGATTATCAGGTTACTAGTTTATTTTGTTATTGTTCCGCAAAATGTTCACTTATTATTTTTGGACTAATAGCATTTACTCATATTATTCCGAACATTTTTACGTTTATAGAAAAAAGTAGTTGGCGCGGTAGTTGGAGTTTGACAGGTTGTTGGATTGCCTATTTGCCTAATTAGAGTCCAAAAATTCCATTTTAGCACAATGTTGAGAAACAACCCCTATAGCTAAGGGCGCGGAAGAGGAAAGTTTCTGAATCCCGTGTTTTGACACTAAGAACACCCGGCCCTCTTGAACAATCCTGAAAAAATCAGCTTGCCCCTATTTTTTTTTTCACACCTTCCGAAAATACAATTATCTTTGACTGATATTGTGATTCAAGAAGTATTGTCTTTACTGTATAATTATGTATAGGTCCTGACCTTGCTTTTCGCATGCCTTTGCTAAGTGATTTATAGTATATTACATACCGAGGTGGAAAGTGTTTCATTACTGTCGAGAGATTTTAGTTAGACCGAGGCACAGCCGAGGTCTAACTAAAATCTCGAGACAGTAATGAAACTTTTCACCGAGGTATGTATACTATTTTATTTACAATCATTCGAATTTTGAAATTTTTATTTGAATTAAAACTAAAAAATACAATGATTGACAATTTCATTTACTTTCGGCCCACGGGTCGAAAGTTTATTTTCGACCCGTGGGCCGAAAGTAAAAGTCAAAAAATACAATAAATTTTAAAAATTTCATTTACTTTCGGCCCACGGGTCGAAAGTAAACTTTCGACCCGTGGGCCGAAAGTAAAAGTCAAAAAAGTGACATTTTCGAACTTTTTAAAAGTCAGTAAAGTCAACATTACATGTATGATTGTAAATAAAATCTTTTACCACCCTGATGGCAAGTATATTCTAATAGTAGTAGGTATACCAATTCTGCCTTAGCCTGTTGGCACTTTTGGGACAACTTTTCGCAATTTTTTAGCATCTCTTTTATATAGGGATTTAGTAACTCCTCTTCAACTGTCTTTATGTAAGACTCTACTTCACATAAGAATTGAAACTTTTCCCTTGTTCTAACAGATTTTTTGATTCCATATAGTATTGTAATGATTCTAATTCTACTCTCTAATACTTGCACTGATATTTACAAATCACCTAACTAGGTATCACCATATAACATAATATAAGGCCAAGGGAACCTTTAACCTATTTCAAACCATAAATAATTTTCGGAATAATATATGTAAATCCTAATAGTCTGAAAATAATATGTTAAGTAATAGGTAAATTCTTAAATTATTTTGCGGAATAATAACAGAAGAAACTAATAGGCCGATCATCGAAATAGAAACAAAAACACTATCATTCCGATTATCGGACGAGCATCCAGTCCCTTTACTATTATAATAAGCCAAGCGTCAAACATCATTATAAGCAATATTAGCCACTCCACACTAAAAATCTAGTTAAAAATAAATCCTTATAGGGATTGGTGCACTACTTGGGTGCACTATAAACTTATCCACAGGAGACAGTTTACCTAATTTCTGGTGTATACTTCTAACTTTGAAAAAAGGTAAATATATTTCAACGTTGCGCACACCAACCTAAATTTATGAACGTATCAGATCAATCAAATCATCATCAAATCAAATAACGCTTTATTGTCTAAAGAATAAACTCATTGACAAAGCCTAAAAAATATAAATTTAACCCTAAATTCTAAATCTTAGCAATACTCAATACAAAATAAATTATAGACACATAACTTAGGGCTAGTTAATTGTTCAAATATACTACAAATACTATTCCGATTAGATAAAATTAAGTTAAAATACAAAATTTACACAAAAACAGGAATACTTTTTTAAAATCTCGATATAATAGTTAAACAAAACAATCAAAGTAAAAATTAATATAAGATTAAACGACTAAAAAACATCCTTATAGAACTCTTCTAAACTATAGTATGCCTTCAATTTTAGAACGGACTTTACACATTTTACAAAACTCTTAAGATCATGGAGACCCTTCCACTCATCCGGCAAATGATTGTATATCTTTAAACTTTCATACATTAAAGAGTTTTTGGTAAAACCACTCCTGGGTATTGGTAATGGTATATTATGTCCATAACGTGTGTTGTGGATGTTGGGATTTATAAAATTTCTATACTTTTTGTGCACCAAGGAGACAGTCTCCAAAATAAAAATACATGGCAATGTAAGGATTTCTTCCTGAACAAACAATGGCCTACAATGGTCCCTAGCCTTCAATTTGCATAAATACCTAAGCGCCCTCTTCTGTAGGACAAACACAGAATTAAAAAGTTGTTTGTTACAAAAACCCCAAAATGCAATCCCATATCTCAAATGAGACTCGACAAGTGAATAATATACCGACTTAGCCATGAGTGACCCCAGCCGCCCCGTGACAATACGAACAGCAAAGCATCCAGATGCCAATTTCTTGTTCAGACACAATATATGCTCTTTAAATTTTAAATCCGAGTCTATGTGCAAGCCCAGAAACCTGCAGCTAGCCTTATTTGCCACGAAATAATTGTCCACATTCAGATCATCCAACACAAACCTAAAAGAAATAGCACTAGTTTTATTTAAATTGAAACAAAGTAAATTTGCGTCGCACCACTCCTTCACACGTCGTAGGTCTTCAATTATGATATCTTTTAATAAACTAGCATCTTCATCAAGCCACAAGATGGTCGTATCATCTGCAAAAATGGTAAAACGGCCTCGAATATCTAGTCTAGCCAAGTCATTCAAGTACAATAGAAAAAGAACTGGGCCAAGAACCGAACCCTGGGGAGCACCGTGTCTCATTGACAGTTCATCTGAGCTACCATCCTCAGAACAAACCACCTGTTTCCTACCTGACAAATAAGACGAAAACCAGTCATACGCCACTCCCCTGAAACCATACTGATGCATTTTCTCCAGCAGTATTCTGCGATTTACGCAATCAAATGCTTTCGAAAAATCACAGAAAACCGCTGCAGCCATACTTCCTCCATTCAGACCGACGTACACACTCTCCAGAAGCCTGAACACCGCATCGCTAGTACCCTTAGAGGCTTGAAATCCAAACTGACAACTAGTCAGGATATTGTGACTAGACATGAAGGCTACCATTCTTTTCTTTACAAGCTTTTCAATGATTTTTGAAAGCGTAGGTAACATTGAGATTGGACGAAAATTAGCAGGGTTTTTCGGATCACCACCCTTAAACAGCAGAACAACAACAGCGGTCTTGAGACTAGAAGGAAAACAACCATCGTCAAAAGATTGATTTATTAACATTACCATAATCTCCAAAGCCTGTCTAGGCAAAGCCGCAAACACTCTGAGTGTAAGGTCATTTATGCCAGAGGAATTTTTACTTTTTATCTCTCCAAGGATACCACATATTTCATCAATATCAGTATGTATCAAATAAAAACTGTTCGGTACAGAAACCTCCTGCAGGTACAACATTGGATCAATTTGTGAATTTAAATTTGCTGTTAGTCCATCAGCAACGGAACAATAAAAATCGTTTAATGTGTTAGCATCAACATCAACTTTAGTCTTTGCTGAGCTTGATTTTCCCCGCAAACAGTTTACTATTTTCCAATTCTCTTTAGTTTTATTTTGCGCCCTATCAATCCTATCCCTGTAATACCACTTCTTGGCTGTCTTAATAGTACTCCTATAAATATTTTTGTACCTATTAAAATAGGCCAAGAAAGCTTGGTTTAAAGTGAATTTTCTTATCCTATGCAGACATCTTAAATTTACTGAGGAGTTTCTTATTCCCGAGGTAATCCAGGGCTTTTTGTTTTTCTGCTTTAATTTACGGACAGGAAAATTTGCATTAAAAATTTCAACAACTATACTATTAAATTTATCTAATGAGTTATCCAATCTCAATAATCCCTGCCAATTTATTTTCGCAGCTTGTTCCCTAAAATGTCCAAAGTTTTTAGTACTGTAAATTCTTCCATATCTAAAGGTTTTTGATTTTTTTTCCTGGTGTACATAAATAGATGAAATTATAGCCTCATGGTCAGAGAGACCCGAGGAAATCACAATAGTTTCAGCCCCAAATATGTCCGAAAAATTTGAACAAAGATAATCAATAGTGGTACTGGAATATTTTGAGATACGGGTGGGCTGCTTAATGAGCATCTGCAAATTAAAAGAAATCAGCAAGTCCTTCAGATTCTGAGTGCACATTGACTCAGAATCCTCGTAATTAATATTCAAGTCACCGGCCACTAAGATTTTAGCATTTACTGGTAAGTCCGATAAAAGAATTTCCAGTCTGTCCATAAACTCTTTAATGGTTCCGCTTGGAGGTCTATATACACACAGAATATACAAATTTATCTTAGTAAAATGAACTATTGAAAACTCAAACACGCCTTCAACGAGTAAAAATTCGTATTTACTAATATTAACTATAGAATAAGACTCACACAACTCAGCAGTCATAAGTATCATTGTTCCCCCATGTGCAGACTCTCCTCGACAAAAACTAGCGACTACCAAGTAATTGGGAATGTAGCATGGCTCGTCTGGTTTCAGCCAGTGCTCTGTCAATAATAAAATGCTCGGCATGTTTTGCGTTTCCAAAAAAATAGTTAACTTCTATAATCTCGATTTCTCTCGGCGCATCACTCGTCAGAGAGGCAGCTGAGACACCCGAAGTCAACCTTCCCAAATCGCCTATTGATATTTTTGAAAAATGCAATTGCCTTAAATTGCTCATTGGAGCCTTTGAGAAATATGTGATGATTGAGTTTTTTAATAAAGTAGACAATTTGTACAGTCCCGCTACATTCAAGTAACAACTATTATTAACAAAATGTTTAAACAAAAATCTATTGTGCAAGTCAAGAAGATCGACATTCAAAGAAAAATGTTTTAAATTATTAATTACAGCATTAAACCTAGTGTTAACATCTTCAATATAATTTAATGATTTATTACATCTACTATTTACAGGCAGGGTACTTAAAATAAGATTTGTATAAAAGCATTTGTTAGTCAGGGAGGTAATATCATGTATGCTGATATTTTTATCATTCAAACCTGCCAAAACAATAACATAGTCCTCGTTTGTATAGTCCCTGATGTAACAATCCATGCTGGAAACAACTTCCTTAAATCTTGCATAAGGTTTGCTAACAATTTGGACAATGAAATTACAACCAAGAGTATTCTGTAGAGGCTCCAAAAGTCTTCTCCCACAGTCATCAGTCAGAACAAGAATTTTGATGAGTTTTTCAGGTTTTTCAGATTTTTTTGGTAGCCTTCCACTATTTTCCATCTTTCCACTTCCTTCTGTACTCAAATCCTTATTATTTTCTACCTGCTTCTGTTTCTCCATTTTCTTATTTTTGCTGTCCTTGCGTAGATCTTCTTTCTTCTTTTCCAATTCATTCTTTAATTTTCTTTCATTTTCTGCATACATTTTATTATCTGCCTCAAGTATTACTAGTGCTGCTTTCATCTGATTTTTGACCATTACAAGATCTGAGAAGTCTTCTTTTAGTTTTATAATAAATTTTTCATTGTCATTTATCTGATTAATAAGATCTTTGTTCTTTTCTTTTAATTCCTTAATAAGTGGTTTTAGGTTAATCTCTTCGTCCGTTTGTTTTTTTTGTGTTTTTATTTTTATTTTCAGTTGTTCAATTCCATTTTTAAGTTCATCAATTTTTTTATCTTTTCCTGTAATCTCTTTCAAAAAACTCTCTTCGGTTCTTGAAGCGTCCTCCATTAATGACATTGAACTTCGTTTTACTCGTGCCATATAGTTATCCTTGTCTATTATTTCTGTTTTTAAGTCTTCAATAACAGATTTCAATATGTCAAAAGTGTCTGGCTCATCCTCAGCTGCTGCATCCATACAGTTTCAGGAATATATTGCTAAACTGTCCCTTACGATGGTATATTGTTTGTTCATCCTTGTCCAACAGCTTCTATGAACTACTTTTTTACATACGACACAAAACAATACAGTTGATTCTTTATTTTTGCAACATTTAAAAGACGACATTTTCGGGTTGAATCTTTAAAAATGAACAAAAAGTTTATGTGATCAATTTTAGTATAAAGATAATCATAAAATAGGTCAGAACTTGTACCTACATACCTACCTAGTTATTGAACTAGCCGATGCAGATATTACATACCTACTGTGCTGGTGCTCTCACCACATAATACTCACAGATCTTGATCCATGCAAAACCTTGTTAAATTTACTGACATGTCAAATCCGTTAATTGAGATACCAAAAGTATCGGCCCTAAAGGTGGGTTTAGCCAACTCTTAATGGATAATGCACAATTTTAATTCATAATTGATAATGTATGTGTAATTCATAACACATAATGCATAAAGCTGGATACGCATATGAGCATGAATGTGAATGAGGCAATCCGAGACTGAACCATTTGCCTCAGTTTCGGGAAGAAATAAATTTTTGGGTGACCTGAATAGTGGACGCACGAGGCGTTGTACGGAATCGATCCATAAATATGTGGTGAGCATTCTTGTTGTTATTAATTTAAATTTTTAATCGCTTTCATCTCAAAACAACACGTGAGTTGCCTCGACCTCGAAATGATTTTTTTAAAAATTTCCATCCACACTGAGCACACACGAGCAGCGCACGAGGAGATGCCTCACTTTAATGTACCGCCAACAGTTGGATCGGGTCAAACAAATTTGCACGCCTCGTTCAGACGTACACATACGTATGCTCATGCGTCCTCGTGCTGCCTCATTCGCGTTCATGCTCATATGCGTACCCAGCTTAAGAGAAAAGAGGTGTTTATACAGCGCATAATTTTTGTGCATTAAGAATTGACAAGACAGTTGAGTTTGACACTTTGGAATGGAATTTGGATATTAAATTGAAAAAAAAATCCATTTTCTTACAGTGGAGCTTTGTAAATTACAAAAAGAAAATTTCAACTCTTCTCCACTAATTTTTGTGGAGAAGACTGAAGTTTTCTTTTTGTTATTTGGATATTAGTTTTAAGCGGATTTTTGACTACTTTTTCTGTCTGCAGACAATCAAGTATGAGATCATTTCTTAATACTTTGGTTGTTGAATATCTTTACCAATTTATGTCATGTAACATTGTTTAGTCACTTTGAGTTTGAAGCTTAAACAATGTGTTTTTATGTCAGCCTTTATTACTCATTTTATTATCACAAGAGTCAGAGTCAGAATACTTAATATTTTTGGGTGAAAGATTAGTCATTTGTTGCAATCTGTTACTGGGGTTCATATTTAGCGTAAGTATCTTCTCATGAGCCTGAATGAGTTAATGCTCCATTTCATTTCATACTATGAATGAAAGTGGGGTTAGCTTTGGTTAGTTAGGTTGGTGATACCTGCAGCACATGGGACCTCGCATGGGACCCGCGATGAGACCACTGTTGTTTGGCTTAGTTCATTAGTGCAGCAATTTAAAATGAGTAGGTATTTCCAGTTATTACCTGATTTTACTATATTATCCATAACTTTTGCAATAACTTTGGACATGGGCATTAACCCTTTCAGTATGGTGGGTTTTCCGAAAATTTGTGCCCCACAGACGGAGTCTTTGACCGTGCCGCACGGACGGGTGTCGACTATATGCGACATTTATTTATTTATTTATTTATTTATTCAATGAGATATCAACAGCAAATTGCCAATTACAGATGCTTAAAATTAATCTTACAGAAAAGATATTAAACAGATACTCCAAATACAAATGTCAAAATACATACTACCTAACAAAATTGGTTCTAAGAAGAAGACAAATAATTTAAGCTATATATGGATAAAATCGGATAATATGATAAAATTAAGACATTATAACTATTAAATATAAAATATACGATGCGGTAAGTACAAATATAAAATAGAAAAACTAATAAAATTAACTATTGATAAAATTTATACTACGATCTGGCTACTACAAAAAAACTCTGGCGCAATTTTTTGTCAATTAAGTTTTTAAATGTTTTAAAGTTTATCAGGTCTATGTCTATGTCAGATGCATACAAATTAAAAAGATTGCAGAGACCATAAATGGGGCAGCTTTTAAATAGGTTGGTTCGTGGAAAAGCTAGGTAGAAGATATTTGTGGTTCTAGAATTAGAACGATTTACAGAAAATGGTAATTGTTCAAGGATATCAGGGCAGTCGATGTCACCCTTCAGAATTTTAAACATAGTAATACATAGTCTTCAAAAATTTTCTTTGCACTCCCTCAATAATATTTATCCATACGTTATATTGGGGCGACCATATCAAGCACCCATACTCCAAGATAGGCAACACCAGACTATCAAATAAATGAAGGCTTACATCAACCCTAAAAGTCTTAGTATTGCATGCTATAAAACCTGCTATCCTCTGTGCGCTCTGTATCTTTGTTATGATGTATTCAGAGAATGAGAGACTGCTGTCAAAAATGACTCCCAAGTCCTTCTGCTTACCAACTTTACCAAGTTTTTCGCTACTCATGGTATAATTAAAATCTATTGGTTTCTTATTAAATGTGAAAGACATACAAGCACACTTGCTTGAATTTAACTTAAAACTATTTTCTTGACACCAATTACCAACATTAGAAAATTCGTTTTGTAACAATTCACAATCAATAGAAGAAATATAATCTCCAAAAAAAGTTTAAAATCATCGGCAAACAAAAGGGCCATACAGCCCTTAACATTGATGAGAATGCTGTTTATAGCAATTATAAGAAGTAATGGTTCCAAATTAGATCCCTGGGGTACTCCCGACGTACTCTGGTATAGAACAGACTTGCAGCCTTTAATCTCAACATATTGAAATCTGCCAGTTAAGTATGAACTTGTAAGTTTAATTAAAAATGGAGAAACTTCCATGTCGGACAAGGCGTTTATTATCACACAGTGACTAACTCTATCAAATGCCTTCTCCATGTCTGTATAAATTACGCCAACTTGAGTTTTGTTGTTTAAGGCATTATGGATATATTGTGAAAAACATGCTAGATTGGTAAATGTTGACTTTTTTGGCAAAAAACCATGCTGATTGGGGGAAAGTTTTGCTGCAACTTCGTTATATAAAATCTCAAAAATTATGACCTCAAATATTTTAGATACAGCGCACACAATAGATATAGGGCGGTAGTTTCTAATGTCTTGCCTTATGCCATTCTTATAAATTGGTATGACCTTGGCTACCTTCCATTTATCATGATATATTGAGGTTTTGATGACCAAATTAAATAAAAACTGAAGGGGGCTCAATAAATGCTCAGCACAACCTTTAAAAATATAGGCCGGAACACCATCAGGTCCGATTGCCTTGTTAGGTTTAATTTTTTTCAAGGCATTTTCCATGTCCGCCTTTGTTATTAATTTTTCACAAAAATGAGACTGCACTTTAGTTGAGCCACAATTGACTTGTCCAACATCAACATACACATTAAAATATTATGTAGTACTTCAGCATTAGATAATCCGCAATTGCTATCGTAACTTGTTTTTTGTTTTTTTTTTTTTGCTTTTGGAACGATCCTTGAGGGACCAGGTACATTCTCTCCCGACATCTTGAGCCTTACTGGCCCAAAAATACAAACGGATGTCGCATATAATCGACAGTGTCGACTATATGTGGCAGTAGCCCTGGACTTGCAAGGTGGCCGGATGTCGCATATGATCGACGGTGTCGACTATATGTGGCAGCCGCCTGAGCGTTTAGCATGCGGTGGACGCAAATGTAGCGACAGCAGTCTGTACGCCAAATCTAAAAATTGAATGCGTCACACCCCAACCGACAGTCGTCCAGGAGACAGAATACATGCCGTCGACCATATGCGACAGCCGTCTGATTGGCACGTTTTCTCGGTGTCGCATAGGCTGCGTCAGCCGTACTGAAAGGGTTAAGTGTACCTATACCTACTCCAACATTCTCATCTAAGCCAGCTCAAAAAATAGGGTCACTCTTCACCTCGTAAGTACCAGGTATTACCTGGTATTAGGTATTACCCACTTAATGCACTTTTTGGTTTTTCTCCTTATTGCTTTTCGAAAAAGAAGTTACCAACTGCCATGAATTCTTGTTAATTCTAAAGACAACTTCATGATTGCGGTATATGAGACCTACCTTGTACCTTTCCTCAGTTTTGAAGTTTTTCAGCAAACAAGTTTACCATTAGGTTCAACTCTCAAAGGAGTCTACCTTATATCAGACTGAAGAGTTTTGTATTTTTTGTTACCTAACGATAAACCTCGGTATCAACGCAACTAAAGCAAAGACTCATTTTTACCCTTACAAAAAACAAGAGACTCTCTTTACCTCGCTCTCGAGGTCGCTCGTTATGAATTGAGTACAAGAGTAGTAGTAGAGAATCCTCATTTGTTATTACGACTTGGAGCATCTATTCCAATTATTTGAGAATAAAAATAGATAGGTATTTAGTAATTTTTATCATTTCGCCCAAGGGTTGATACTCGAGTTGATAGTAAGGTGGATTACATTTAAATTAAATATCTGTATAAATCCACATTAACAATTGGATATTGGGCCACAGGCCAAAGTTTGGAAGATTTAAAATTTTCTGTTGTTCTAAATCTTCCACCGGGCCTGAAATTGGGAATCCACCATTCAAACTGTCATTCTCTCTTCATACACATCTTTTTTTTTTTAGTCCTTTTGAATATAGGTTCAGACCCGAGGGGTGTGACACTTCCTAGAATTTTGTACACCTGATTTCTGATTTTTATTATTTTAATGGAAATCAATGAAATCAGAAGTCGGATTTGGTAAAATTTCATGATTTCACTTGATTTCAACGATTTCCTTAGATAATATTTGATTTTACTTGATTTTGCTGATTTCACTTGATTTTGTAAATTTCATTGATTTCCCTGATTTACATTGATTTTGCAAGAGTATAAATGTGATTTTACTACATTCACACAGATTTCATGATTTCAGTACCCATGTACTATAGGTCGAGATCTAAATTATTGTCAATGACTCATGCCATTAGCAACTTTATATCAAGTTAGTGGCATCATAATGAAGTCGAAAATTTTTACCTTGCCAATACTACCGCTTCACAGAAATTACATCATTCTGTGGTATGAGTGATTTCGATCTTGGCGAGGATCTTGCGTATAGGCGAGGGGATAGCTGACTCAAAATGTGTACACCGACTGCCAAATTCCACAATCTTCAAGAAGGCAACAGCACTCCATGTACAGGGTGTCCCATTTTGGTTGTAGGTACATAAGGTATATCTCAGTTGCTGTTGGAGTTAGATGAATGCCGTTTTCGCGAACGTTGTCTACTTTTCTGTCAAACAAAAGATGCCGTCAACAAAATTATCATCGCCGTTTTCGTTTTTCAGATACAAATTTGAAAATTTTTCTTTTTGAACACCCCTTGCATCTTGGTTCTCTCATAAGTTATCGAGAAGGTGACAACGGGTTCTTATAGATCTTTCTACATAGATTCCAGTGTCAAAGTAAGTTTTTCTCTAGAAGTGATAGTTTTTGAATCATGACCCAACCATATGTTTTTCTTGCGTGTTTTCAAATGAAACACCCTGTATATTAATAACTCATTGGATAGCTCTGCTTTTGTTGATTTCAATGTCATAAAATTCTATATGTTTGTCCTCGGGTTTGTCTCTATTACCTATGTCTGTTTTTGTCAGAAGAAACAATGTTTCAAAAAAGGACATTGCATCTGTAAGGAAAACGAGAAAGGTCTCTTTCTAACACATTGACTCTTATGACAAAAACAGATCAAATTTTTTTGCTGGAAAACTGTTAGGGACTTTGTTAGAGATAAACCTATCGAATTTTATATCATTGAAATCAGCAAAAGCAGAGCTATTCAATGAGTTTATAATATATCTATTCTCATTTGAAAAAACGTATGTTTGGACTGTTTGGTTCATAAATTAAAAACTATCACTTCTTCGCATTTAAAAATTCTTCGGATGGAAAATGCAATCCTGATGCAATTCTGACGCGTTGCTATGAGAAAAGTGACAGACTCTCAGACAGAAGTGTAGTAACAATATGGCGGAAATGGATACACTTTTTTCTCCTCATATCGCTTCCATATTATTCTACACCAATGCCCAAAATGCACATTTTAAAAAACTTGTATCTAAAAAACAAAAAGGGCGATGACAAATCTGTTGGCGCCATTTTTCGTTTGACAAAAAAGTAGCCAGCGTTCGCGAAAACCGCATCCTTCTAACTCCAACAGAAAAGAAGTAACCCTCAGAGTTACCTATATTTTTCAATTTTTAGCGTGGTTATTTTTATTTTTAGGAAATAATCCATAACAAGACCTTTTTCAAAAGATAGGCAACCAAACAAACAGCGGGGTGCTGTTGCCACCTTAAAAAAAATTTGCTAAGATTATGAATGATTGTGTATGATTGTGAATGATTGTGTCACGATTGTGAGCGATTGTGAATGATTGTG
Source organism: Ceutorhynchus assimilis (assembly GCA_917834065.1). NCBI lineage: Eukaryota > Metazoa > Arthropoda > Insecta > Coleoptera > Curculionidae > Ceutorhynchus > Ceutorhynchus assimilis. The sequence goes on from OU892277.1 coordinate 11,236,358, forward strand.
TAAGACCGTTGATTGGTGAGACTCTGTAAAGACTATCTATAATAATTGTGTTAAAATAAAACAACCTCGAAAACAGCAAAACATCAAAGGCGCGAATTTTGAATATTTTATTGGTAGAGACACTGCTTTAGAAAACAACAATTCCAGGATTTCAACAAATTTTATGTAGGGATCGACCGATATGATTTTTTGTGGCCGATACCGATATATCGGCATCGCAACAAATTCAATGCAAAACAGATTAGGATTTAAGGCAAAGAACAAAAAACAGAACAAAAATCTATACAGTGAATCCCCGAATTCACACGGCCCGGCCATTCGACCATGTTTTATTCGATACATGTAGAAATCCACGAAAAAATACACAGACGTAATGCAGGCTTCAGTGTGTTACTTTACTTCTAAATTTTTAATTAATTTTGCTAAATTTTGAATAAGAACTTCATTTGTTTTTTATTTAGTATTTCTGTTTCAATTACCTTCAACAAATCTTTAGCAACTGAAATATATATTACGCAATTTATGTTTTTTTAGGCGGACATCGTGGTTAACATATCGGCTAATACCGATATCGGTCAAGAAGGCCGATATGGCCGATATACCGATACCGATACCGAGATCGGTATCGGTATCGGTCGATCCCTAATTTTATGTGATTTGTGATGATTTTAAGTGATTTACAGAGATTTTCTTGATTTCGATTGATTTTTCGGATATAGTTGATTTGCATTGACTTCAAATGATTTTTAGGGGGTTTTTCAAGATTTTATTGATTTTAATGGATTTGATGTGATTTCGCTTGATTTTACAGATTTCAATGATTTCTATTGATTTATGTGACTTTGAACAAAATGTACACCTGATTTCAGGAGTGTCACACCCCTCGCTCAGACCTGTCCTGTTGGCCACCTGTATTAACAAATTTTAACTGTCAATATATAAATCGGAAATCCTGGACTCTATTTGAACCTGTATGTGGAGGAGAACCTTTAGGAATGACAACATTGATTAGAAGGATGTATTTATAATTAAACTATAATGATTACAATAATGTGGTTATAGTATATTTTCGAGTATATATTTATTATAATCTAACAACGATCCAAGGGAGTACCTAAATAAATTCATGCAAGTACTTATTGTGAAATTTTTGAAGAATAATAATCGCAGTACCTAGGTAATTACATAAACCCATTTCAGACTGCAAATTTTGGAAATGTAATTATTGTGGTTTAAATTTTTGGTGATAATGTTGAGATTTCAGCTATTTTTATTGCAATAACTCCAAGTTATTTTGGCTGTCCCTTGTGAATACATTTTATGTATCTTAAATTTAAAGTAAAATTAAAAACTTAATAAACTATAAAGCTGGCTACTAACTAAGTACATCTCCCTCACCAAGTGATTTGGAATTGAATTGACCCCGGATTTGGCAAGTGACAAGTGAGAAGTTTGCCTAAGCCATAATCATGGGTCTATAAACTACATTGTGGACAGGATATCAGTAAATAAGGCTGACATAACAAAACTGGGATCTTTTTTGTGTTAAATAAGATACCGAGTAAAATACATTTAGAAATATACCTAATCATTAATCCTAACTTATTTTATTTGATTACAAATTTAATAGAGTCAAACTCCATTAACTTGATATTGAATAAAACAGATAATTATTGTAAGTTATTGGATCAAATTTGATCTGAAGGCATGATTGACTTAGGAAAGTTCAACTGCATGAATTTACCTACTAGGTGTGTCAAAGTCAAAATTATGTTAACGAGGTGTATGAAGTTTTCCCCACAATTCACACAGATTTGGAAAAAAAAAAAAATAGAGAATTCAAGAAGATTATTCAACTTTTTCTGCCCTCTTCTGGTTTAGAAGACACCTGAATGACCTCTGTGAAAAGTAGATCGATCTTGGATTGCCCATGTTTGCTCAATTCCTATTTTTAAATACAGATCGAGACACATATTTAAATTTACAATAATCCCGAGCAAAATTCAAACATTTACGAAAAAATAGAGCATTTATTTGTCCAAGGAGATTGCCCACTTTTTTCTAAACTTTCAGTTTAGAACTTATGACACAGATATAACCTGAAAATTTAGAGGCCGGCATCATCGCTACTTCTTATTTGCAAGTTCTTGTTTAGCTGATTCTCAAATAGACTCTAAAAAATTGTTTCATTATCCAAGTTTTGACATGTGTAGTTTATGTAATGTGTAATTAAATGAGTTTAAAAAATATTGTGGGTGGGTAGATACATTGATGATAAGTATCACAAAACCACATGACCGAGTATTTTACTCGGTTTTTTATTAACTAAGTTTGTTCTTAAAAAAAAGCAAACATGGGCAAATGTTAAAAATGCCGTACAAATTTGTTACCCACATGTAGTAGGTACCTATTTATTTGTTTCCAACATAATAAACTGTTATAAAGAATTTGGCCCGTTTTAAAAAAGTAGCTAATCATGGCAAAAGATCTGAAAATGAGGTAGGATCATTTCCAGGCACCTAAATATTTTTCTTTCACGAATCGATTCATTATTGTTAACGATTTGACCGAGGATTTGACCTAGTATTGAAAACATAGGGGCTCGGTCAGTTGGGCAATCGAAGAACTACCTATCACATTTCACAGGATAAATTCAAGAAAAAGCGATTTTGATATCGCCCTGGAAATGAGTACTTCTTGGGCAAGCAAATACCCTTTCTTTGCAAATTTCGCAGTTTTTGTCCAAAAATATAAATCTACTTCTAGTCAAATTCACATTTAGAATTTTCCCTTAAGAGTTAACATAATTTTGAGAGTCCCGCCCGATACTATCCTACTTTATGCCATAATGGACACATTCAGAAAATGCAAAGTATAGATACCTAACTTTTAGAATTCTCAGGTCTAGTGTAGCCGAGAGTCTAGCTTAGTGCATAATCAGAGTAATAAACTATTGCTATACAGCGTTAGTAGAAAGTACTGCAACCCCTAAATATTTTCAAAACCGCTTAAGCCGCATACACACAATTCGAAATCTGACAGTTTTTGGGCATGCGGGATTGAACAGTGCTATCGGCAATGTTGCCAGATTTCCCAGTTTTGCGCTACACGTAGTTTTTTTGTTATGTTAAATAGAATGCCTCATTTATTTTTATTGCAATGAATTGGGCGTGCCAAATTAGATAAGATTCCAAATTTTCAGAATTCTATTTCTACTAGTTTCTGGAATATGCCTACACCATATTTTCACTGAAACCCGCTTAAGTTAAACGGGGCATTTCGTTTAAGATAACTAAAAGACTACGCGTAGCGCAAAACTGGAAAATCCGGAACAATGCCGATATCACTGTTGAATTTCGCTTGCCCAAAAACCCTCAGCTACCGAATTTCGTGAACTTGCTGAAGCGGCTTTCAAAGATATTCAAGCGTTGCAATACTTTTTACTGAAAATGCAGTGCTGGTATATTTCAGTAACTATTAGAGATAGAATTCTGAATATTTGGAGTCTTGTCAAATTTGGCACGCCCAATTCACTGCAATAGAAACAAATGTTGTCTCCCAAAACTAGGAGATCTGGCAACACTGCCAATAGCACTGTTCAATCCCGCATGCCCAAAAACTGACAGATTCCGAATTGTGTGAACGCAGCTTAAGCGGTTTTGAAGATATTTCAGCGTTGCAGTACTTTTCACTGAAAATGCGGTGTTGGCATATTTCAGCAACTAGTAGAGATAGAATTCTGAAAATTTTAAATCTTATTAAATTTGGCACGCCCAATTCATTGCAATAAAAATAAATGGGGCATTCTATTTAACATAACAGAAAGACTACGCGTAGCGCAAAACTGGGAAATCTGAGAACACTGCCGATAGCACTGTTCAATCCCGTATGCCCAAAAACTGTCAGATTCCGAATTGTGTGAACGCGGTTTAAGCTGTTTAAAAGATATTTAAGGGTTGCAGTACTTTCTACTAACCCTGTATATTAATTTGATGTCAGTTTTTACTAGGTACCTATAGATTATAGTATAGGCAACCAGAAGTGACAAAAAAATATTTGGCAGTTTGGCAGTTGCAACAAAGCTGTCGAGTTTATTGATGCTCAAAATGCCAAGTGTCAAAAGATACGATTTATGCCAAATTCTTGAAAATTAGACATGCAACATATCCCAATATTACATTTACCGCCTTTTATTTCTTCCATAATGATATGATAGGTACATGACAGCACCAACAAGGAATGTATATACTAACAAAATACAAAATTTTCTGATCGTTTCAAACATAACTATGTATGGTACATAGAAATAAAAAAACCTCCGGGAGATGAGGCAATCCAGGCTTTACTGCACTTCTCTTCTGACAAGATAAAGGTAATGGGAATCAACGAAAAGTCTAGATCTCTTGCTGCCACGATTCCAGAGGTCAAAGCCCCCAGCAAATATTAGAGATAAAATCTGAATAAAAACGAAACTGCAAGGCAAATATACAAAGATGCTGTCATCACCTTCGAAATTCCAATATACTTAAATACACTGAAATCAGAAATAATTCTCATGGTCCAAGTAAAAATAGTAACATTTGGCAAGTTGGTTTTCTTTGTAATAAAAAAATCGCATTGATTGACCTCTGGCATTTCTTCTCTATATACCTATCAGTAGGTATTATTCGAGGTATTATTATAATTTATTTAGAACATAATATCCCTTGGTCTTATTCATTTAAAAAAAAAACTTGATGTAATAATAGCTTAATACATTGTTCATCTGTCAACCAGATTGTCAAGTTTTGGACGAGGTTTTGGATAGTATCCAAGAGAGTGATTTATCAGCTGCTATATGTTCTAACAAAAATTACAAAACAGACAAAGAGATCCCAGAACATTTTTAATCAATTAACATCAACCAAACAAAGAAAGTTTAGGATACATTTGTTGAGCAACTGCCAGTCAGTACTGAATTTGCTTTGATGATTCCTTGAGTGATTCTATTTGAATTAATTGTCATTCAAATTTCAACTCGATTTGGAGTAAAAATATGCTTATCTTTCACAGTTCAGCACGCTCTCAAGAGTGGTTGTGAATATGAGAAAAAAATTAGGACAAATGTAAGTATAATAATTGGACTAGAAACGATTTAAATGATACAGATGACATTTAAGTAATTTGGGGAGCTATATCACGTATATGATCTCTGAGCAAATAAAGACATAAAAATGTATTCAGAAAAAAAGAAAAAAAAAAAAGAGAATAGAATAATCATATTTCGACGTTATGCAACGTTTTAGTAAAATCACAAATCACTTGACTACTATTCATTACTCGACTTGCACTAGCCCTCAATAAAGCCTTCATAAATTATAGCACCGAAATTACAGCTCAGTGTAACAATTGAAAATCGCTAATGATGAGCATTTCTATTAAAACTAGCAGAAAAGCAACTTGATTTCCACAATATAATATGGTGGAAGTTTATATACCTACCTAACTGTATAAGGATAAGAGATACCTATCAAAGAATACCGGAAAAGCAAACATTTTACATGGTCAGCTTTATCGATTTTTGTTTTAAATCTTTCGCTTCAAATGGAAAGGGGGATTAGCGAATATCTAAAAATAGAATACATTTTTTCTGAGTTTCTTCACTGAATGGTGGTTGCTTATTTATGTTTTTGACTGGTATGGGCCTTGTTTGTAGCTATTGGGACATTATGAAGGGTCCTAACTCATTGAAAACAAAAATAAATTAGAAAACCTAAACTCAATTATTCAACCACGATTTAGTGAAATGAAGTCCTTTATGAAAATGCATTTTACTTATAGATATTTTCCAATCAAGACCTGTCGAACCAAAAAATTTAAATAACGAAAAAACCTCCACATGTAAATAATTTTTTAACCATGGTATGTTGAAGCACATACATATATCTAAAAATATGAAATTATAAATAAAAAATATTACCTTTATCTAAGTATAATTTAAAGAAACTCACAAAAAGTAAGTTACTATTTTTTGAAAGGCATGCACACCAGAAATATTCCAGTCATGTCCTACAAATTTATTGTTCATATAAATGTATATGGTGTAGTCGGATCTCTTAGCTCAAAAGACGTACTGGGCATCTCAAGTCTCACGTAAGTGTTTTTTGGATCCAATCTTGACGGCTAAAATAAAAGTAAAGCCTCGATAAATTATTTTATTACTGAAATTATCCGAAAATAACAAATTTCAAGGGAAATCACTTTTCAATTCAACCCTAATTTACAGTCATGTTATTTTTACATGATACATTTTTAGTGGCAAGCATTGATGGCGTTAACAATCAAAGTACAGTGTGGCTCTTGTTGCTATATTTGCTTGAAGGCTTATATTATTTAGATTTGTTATAAGTGTGGCGAGAAGGGTCTTGCGCAAAACGCCATATACCATATTTATTAATTGAAGTTTTTTGTTTCTTCCAGTTGAACATGTCAGATTATTGGGTCAAGAGGTGAACAAGAGGATACATCATCCTTCCGAAATTGGAGTACCAGGTAATTTTGATTTCCTAATTTTTAAACACAACCATGTAATGCAGAAGATGATAAGTTTTCCAAATTATTTAGTTTGTTTTAATATTCTCACGGATCCCAAGTGCACTAAAACTGACTTCACAAACAATAGGAACTTTTATTGGACAAAATTGACTTTATAAACATTCACTTATCACTTATGGAAACGTTCGCAACAAATCTCGTAATTAAAGCTGACTACAACTCGGACTACAAACTGAACACAACGAAGCTCTTATTTAGACTTAACCCTAACTGTGTAACTGGCGATATTTATAGCTGACATTGTAATCGGAATTTATCTAAAAAAACTCCGCGCCTCACTCAAATACAATAGAATTAGCCGAATAGCCGCGCTAGACGTAAACAACTCGGTTCTTAGAATTCGGTCAGGTTATCAATTTTTTAACGCTGCACTGAAAAAAGAGTTTATTTAATTGTAATAAAAATGGAGTTTATTCAACAACATATTTTTTTCCTATATGCGAAACAAATGTTTATTTGAAAATTCGTCAATATTTATTTAACCTCTTGTGGAACTTTTAATTTGACTAAACAAATAATTATTTAATCGAAATGAACAGGTTTTTGAAGCAATGGCATGATTTATTTAATTGAAATCACTTTTTTTTTACATAACTAGTATTATTTTTGAAATAAATACCTTATTTATTTGGTTTTAATTAAAAGAAATATAGCTAAATAAACGCAGTTTTCTAACAAATTCATGATTTATTTGGTTGAAATATTCTTTGCTTAACGCAACAAGCCAACTTATTAGATTTAAATTAATATTTATTAATTCTGAACATCCACATCCCCTGGTGTTTTTGCATGCAATATATTGCATCTCGAGTCTTAGCTATGGCTGGCTTCCAATGTTTCTTGTTTTTCAATCTAGTTCTAGCCTTGGATGGAAGGAGACTCGACAAGAGGCATAGTTTTAGAGAGTTGAAATCTGGAAAAAAAAAATCCTAATTATAGTATATTGCATTACCTATTCAATTGCTGATTATTCTACGATTTATCCACTAAATTTTTATATGAAATAAAAAGTTTAGTATATGTATAAATTCAGTTTAGCCTGGATTATAAAAAGAGAAGGAGATTCAGGGTGTTAAATTTGGAATACTTTTTTATCTTATAAAGAAAAAACTCTGTATTGTTTCCATACCTGTTGTTATTTTTCAAGAGTGTAGCGATGGAGCTGTCTGTTGAGTTCAAACTGCCATGTTTTAAATAAAATACTTTGTCAAATTGTTCTTGCAGTGGCAAATTAGCAGATTTGTCAATTTGTTCAAAATCATAGGATATCTGGAAAAAAGAAATGTTCATTTAATATAGGTACTAGACTTTCACTATAAAATTAATAGATAGGTACAAACTTACCAGTTCATATGCTAGCTGCGTTTTTAGTACAGGCCAGTCATCCAAGTATTTTTCTATTTTCGTATTTGTTATCAATTTCCTCACAGAGAATGATTGCCTCCAATGATCTAAAACGTCCGCTGGTGGTAAATCTTTACAAGTGAAACGTGGAACGCAGGTGTGAGGTGTGACTGGTGGTATGAGTAGTACGATGAAGATGAAAAGTGATCCACACCTGCCGCAAGGCGTCTCGGCGAATCAAAAGCAAATCCGCATTGCAAATACAAAACTAGTTATTCTAAATAAATATTTATTTGAAAAAAAAACTTGCAATCAACTGCACTTCGTTTGATTCAAGAAAGGCATAGGTGAAGCAAATAATAATTATTGAAAAAAGAGCAAGTGACTCATTTTTTTTGCGAAAACCGTAGAATATTGCACCCAAATGATATTTATTCAATGAAAACAACATTTATTTGGTTCAAAGTACCAGAATCATGGAAACGAGATCTATTTCACGTGAAAGTTTATTTCTTTGAATCAAACAAATAAAAATCAAATAAATTTGATAAATTATTCAAATACTTCAGTTTCTTCCAATTTAATAAAGTGTGTTAAACAAAAATATATTTCGTTTAGTTCAAATCAAGTAAAATCAAATAAATATTTATTAGATATATTCTAAGAAAATTTTTTCAGTGTGCTTGTCACTCAAATCAGATCGTCCGGATCTGACTTTGTCAAGATGCACACCCTTCTCTTCTACATCCATGCCTCCATTCAGGTCCATAATGATTCCATCTATTTATCTGCTCAGATTGGATCAGATTTGTTTGAATTGAGATGGCGCAGAGACGTCCTCTACCACTGCAACCTTGTCAGATTTATTTTGGTGTCTCCTATCTGTCCTTAGAGTGAGTTCTCTAGACCCGTCTATTTTATAAGACTCCAGAAACCTGATACTGGCTCGAGTACTGACCACTCCTTATAGCTTGCCGGATTGGGTTTTCCTCTCCAAGACTACATGGCGCTTAGCTCTGCTCTCTGCCTGTTCAAGGGCTAAATTATGGACTCGTTGCTATCAAGCACATACATTTTATTCTCTTGTTCATCCTACTGGTAATTTCGAAGGAAATTATCACTCTAGTTTTCACCTGTTTGTAGCTATCAAGCAATTTTCAACTTTGGCAACCGGTTTAGGTGTAACTGCCAATCGGAAAAACAAAAAAAACGGAGAAGAGAAAAGAAAAGAACGCATGGTTATGATTTGACGAGATAATTCGTAGATTACTTTGACGTAATTAGTGGGAATAATGAGTAAACTTTTGTCGAACTGAAATATTGGCTTTATTACTAGTTTTGTGTCCACAGAGTGATTTTTCACCAGTAGAAGTTATACATTCATTATTCTACATAAGTAACAGCATGGGTTTATTTGTTGACTCGGTTTACCGGGTGTCTACGAGATTAGTTTCGCGCTGGCATTTGCTAGTTTTTTTTTCAATGGCAAAGATTTGTGGTAAAGAGTATAGGTTTGAGAAATGTCATCTTTTGACATGTGTCAATGTTTGGTAAGTTCCGGTTTGACTGGAAATGGCCCTAACTTCATAATTTCGAATAGCATCCCAAGATTTTTTTCGCATTTTTGGGATCTGCGCATCATGATGTGTATAAAAATGTCAAATTTGATCATTTTTGAAGAAATTTTTAGAATTCTGGATCTAAATTTATTTTTGAATAGAAAATTACAGAATGGCCTTCAAATTGTTTTTTTCAACTCACACGATCGTAGAAAAATGCGAATGCCAAAATGTTATCCTTTGCTTGTCCTCCAAAGGCTTCTAAAGTTGAAAAAATCACATTTTACGTGATAACTCAGTGAAATCACCCAACTTTCACAACAAGAGTTTTTTACCTTTTTCAAAATAAACTATGCATTAAAGCTCTCATTTATGCCAGTTTTTAATTATTTTCTCATTATTTTTATTATGCACTACTATAAATGATGAAACTATTTATAAATTAAACCCCTGTATGAAAAAACGCTGTCTAAAAGGGGCTGGTGGTCTTTTTTTACTGGTAAAAAACTCCTGTTGTGAAAGTTGGGTGATTTCACTGATTTCATTGAGTTATCACGTAAACTGTGATTTTTTCAATTTTTGAAGCTTCTGGAGAACAAGCAAAGGATAACCACATGGCTTTCGCATTTTTCTACGATCGTGTGAGTTAAAAAAAACAATTTAAAGACCATTCTGTCACTTTCTATTCAAAAATAAATTTTGATCCAGAATTCTAAAGTTTTTTCAAAAATGTTCAAATTTGACGTTTTCATACACATCATGATCCGCAGATCCCAAAAATCCGAAAAAATTCTTGGGATGCCATTCGAAATTGCGAAGTTAGGACCATTTCCGGTGAAACCGGAAGTTACCAAACATTGACACTCATGTCAAAAGATGACATTTCTCAAACCTACACTCTATAAATCAATGTTATAGAAAAAAAAACAGCAAATGCCAACACGAAACTGATCTCGTAGACACCCGGTATGTATAATGAAGTTTAAAGAAAGACACAGAGTATTCTATGGTTAATCACGACAGCAAACGAAATAGAGCAAGTTAAGCATAATATGGTGGTGCACTTGGTAGAAGATATCGATAATAAGAAATAACAAGAACAAGAGCAAGACCGGCATGTTGCACTTTTACAACAATAAGACGATAGGACACCAGAATAAAAAAAAGAAGAGGGAGCTCGAAAACAGAATAAAAACAAGAAGATGAAGTCTGAAGAAAAGAAAAACAGGACCAGCTTCAGCAAAGTTCTAAATTTCAGACAGAATGGTTTCAACCTGTAATCTCTGAACAAACGAAACTCGGGAAAATCCTGGAAGCGAAAGATAATAAAATCAAGAATGCACTGGAAGAAGTACGTGAAAAAATGCGGAGTGTTCGCCAAGAAAATTGAAAAGTTGGAATGCGACTTAACATCAGTTTTGACTACAATCGCTATCAAAGCTAAGCCACCATCATACGACGATCAGATATCATAGGCCATGTACAGAGGCGCTAGTGCGAGACTAATGCAATGACTAATCGTTGGAGCTCTGATGACATGGCTACAAGCCCTTGATTGTAGCACTGGGTCACCCTGCTTAAGGCCTATTAGAGACTCTTCCACTAGCTTCTCAACAAAACTATGGTGCGTATTTGTTGATGCGTTAGAGAGTCGATAACGCGATCAAATTGACTAGGTACAGCTAAGAACCTGACAACAGTGAAACGTTTACAAGAATGCGGAACCGATATTTCTTGGTCAGTGTACTATTTCAAAAATAGAATCAAAGCCACGTTGCTCCTAAACCATCGATGTACAGACAGTGCTAATTTCAACAAAAGCTTTGTTCCAGCCCAGCGGGAAACCGTAATACTACCGTCAAGATTCTATGCAAAACCTAAAATTTTTGTGTAGAAACCGAAATTCGTATATAGAGTGGTTCCGAAACCGTTCTGGGACGGTTTTTCGACGGGTTGGAACAAACCCTATACCAGTAGCAGCGAAGTTCTAATCAACGGCCTAAGAATCGAAGCGGGTTATAATTTCTGGCAGAAAAACGAAAAGTTGTTACCCGAGTTGTTACCAGAATAAATCAAGGATACTTGAAAGGAGGCACCGAATGTTACCGCTGCAGAAGAAAACGAAATTTCAAACGTGACTGAATTAGGGTTGAGGCCTCGCTCTCCTCTTGGTGACTCTCAATGTTCAATAGGGAACTTGGAAGGGTGCCACTGATATCACCAGTGCGAAAGAAGAGAGACTTCGGGTGCTCAAAAGACTCAAAAGTCTTTGTAAAGTATGGGTGAGATCTCGCTCTCGTTCTGGTGACTCTCAACCTTAGATGGCAAAGATGCAATAGTACGATCTTCAAATCAAATATCGTTCCGATAAAGTGCATAACAACGCAGATACTTTATCCAGGCGAGCATGCTCAGTTCCTCCTGAGCACTGCCCTCACTAATCACCGTGAAAGAGTTCCTGTTAGAAGCCTTAGTTTTGAAACCGATCAGCAGGAGCAGAGTTCCAAACAGCTTAGAAGTCATCAATTAGAAGATATTGACATTATTTTTGATGAAACCGGCAATAGGTCGCCAGCAAACTGGAGAAAGGAAAGTCTGGCGAGCGAAGAAAGAAAAATTGGGAACAAGAAGATTTGTGGAATATGACTGCTGATCCAGAAGATCAACATTATCCTTCAAACTGCAGTTTACAGATTCCTACGATAGGTAATACTAAGAGTAACGCCGGCTGGCAGCATGTTAGTCTACCTGGATGCACAGGAAGGCATTCTAAAGGAGATTTGGTTGATAGGTTTAGAGATGTTAAGCATGTGGATAGATGGGATGATGAAGATAATTACGAGAATGACCAAGAATATAGATCTAGAGAACGTAGTTCTAAGGGTCCTGAAAGGCGTAGTTCTGCTGGCAATAGAGAGATGGAGAATAAAAGAGAGAATCATTATGGATCTGAGTGGAGGTGTAGTGTAGACAAAGAAGAGAAGGTTAAAGGCTTAGGATAAATGGTCAAATTGTGAATGTTTTTGTATATAAATAAACACCGTAGTTTCTAAGCCAGTAAGTTAGTTTAGATAAGAGAATTGCTGTATAAAGTTAAGTAAAAGCGACAAGTGGTTAATGAATTTTGTAAAGTTATCAATTAGTTCAATGTAAGTTGTTTGTTATTAAAGAGAGTTTTTAGTGGACTCGCGGAATACGTGAGAATATTTCTTATTTAAATGGTTTGACTAGTTTTTATTTGCGGATGAGTTTTGGATTAGCAACTCACCTGAATCTGTTCAGGAAGTCTATTATTGATATTAAATGTACAGTTTGTTAATGTTAGTATATATAACTGATTTTTAATTTGAATTTATGCTACTCATTATTTTATTTGAAGTCTGGTTTGATAAAGCTTGTTGCTTATTATTGTTTTATAGGAATCATTGGCTTACCTTTTTGTTTTTTGCTGCTTCTATAATATCAGGATTAATTTCTGGCTTGCGGCGCCTGAATATTTTTCTTGCACTGGCCCCAACATTACCTTAAAAGATAAATACTATTTGAATGAAACTCAGAAGACTTAAAAAGGATATGTCGCGCCCTAATAATTGTTTTCTGACATTAGGAGTTAAATTACAGGAGGGTGATCAAGAACGGGTGGTATCTCAATAATTTTTCAAACTCGAGAGGTATCCATAAAATATTCTTGAATTTTTTTGGTAGCATTAATACAACAAATCCTGACGGTTTACAGAGTTAAACAAGAAATAGGGCTTTTAAAATCTGACAATAATTGTAAAATTATTGGTATTGTATTTTTTACCAAACTTCTTGGTTTTTTTTCACTGCAAATATTTTTGAACCTCAAATGTCTAAGGTTATCATAATCATAAATTATTATTGTAAGTTGTATGAACTTACCCAGCCAATCTATCAAGATTTTAGCAATATTTTTTCTTGGACGCGCTCTGCACTGCATTCTGCCTTATCTAAAAAAAATCGATATGTCTGTTAATGGAAAAGCATCCCACAAAAATAGATTTCACAATACTTGTGAGTGAAAATTCAAATTCACAGTGCAAACCGCAAATATTTTTATTTAATAAAGGCATATCATAATTAAACTAGGAAGAAAACCTCAAAATTAAAATGTATTATAATTATTGGAATATATTGCATTTTGTTGCTGCATTGTCACTATTATTGAATTAGTCGACGCGTTTATTTAACGAGGATGTTCTATATAGGTAGTTGTTCGAAGTTTAAAGAAAATTATATAAAAAAAACTTTGTATCTATTTTTTCAGATTCTGAAAACAAACCACCTGAACATATCTTGGAGCAGATTTATGTTTTAACGCCGGTCCTCTGTAAGCATTGTAAGTACATACCTACTATATTTTTATTGTTTTCAAAACGTGTTTTTTCTTGAACCGTAAACAATATTCTTTGTTGAAATTTTCTTGGGCATAGGTTCAAATAATGTTCGAAATATCAGTCAGATTTCAGGAAAACGTAAAATGAGAAGCTTCCTATTTTTTTGGTTTGCGAATTTGAGGTTTAACTTTGCTGTAGTTTTCATTTTATTCACAGCATCGACTCCAAAGGTAGGTTCAATTTGGTGGTAGTTTAGCAGAATTTCACCCATACTGCAGTGTATATTGTTTTTAAAACGTCTTTTGCCTTGAACCGTAATAGTATATTACAAACCGAGTAGGGAAGTGTTTCATTACTGTCGAGAGATTTATACAGTGTCATTACTTAAGTGTGCAACATATGGGATTTTTTTTTAGTAATAGCACAATCAAAATACAAACAAGGCCAAAAGTTGTTGCATGTCTGATAATTATATTAGGTGCACTTAGAATGCTTGCAAGTCAAACAGCATACAGGGTGGCTCAAAAAATATCAAAATTCTACTAATATTTACTTAAATAAAATAAAACTTTTGCACTTTAAGGAGAGTTTTTTTAACATGGCTATTATCATTAGTAATGTTTTAACTTGTTAAAAAAAAAAATTGCGAGATTTTAAAGTTGTGTTGAATATCATTGCAACAAACATGAATTTTGATATTCCATTAAAAATTAAAAATCTAAGTTAATTTTACAAATATGATTGAATTTGAACAAAGTTATGTAAAATTGATATGATTTTAATTAATTTTTGAAAGTATTAAGGGCGGAAATAAAAAATAAAAAAAATATAGAAATTATAGATTTTTTTCGAAAGAAAATAAAAAAAATCTTAGGAGGATATGTTTTGGTATTTAGGCACAACTTTTAATTCCAAACAACTTTTCTCTTTAACATATTGCTGAATTTTCTAAAATAAGGGTACTTTACTGTACAGCATTGATATTGTTTGAGCTACCCTGTATGCTGATAGATTTTATTCTCACCTCTGGCAAGTTTCCGGAATTGGTTTTTACAAACTCTTCCATCCTCCATCGCCCAACAAAATAAACAATAATTACCTGACTATTAAAATTATTATTATTTTTCTTAGTGGTTTATGGTAAATAAAACACGAGTATAATTTTTATGTGTCTGTATTCCATACCTTCCACTTTCCCTAAAGACCTTTTCAAATTTTCCCAGGGAAAAACATCATTTTTCTTTTTTCTTCAAATTACACTGCCCCAGCCTACTGTTTTTTGTTGTTAATTATTGTTTATTTTGTGATGATAGGTAAATTTAAATTGGCCAGCCAGGGGTCACTGACCTATGTTAAACAAAAATCGCTTTAATCGTTTTCATATTTTATACTGTGCCGGATTAGTACAAATATCGATTTCTTTGTTTAATTCGCATTTATACACAAGGAAAGAAAATTGTCGATACTACTCGATACTTCAATTAATAGATGTCGTTCTCCTCTTTCAAGTTTCAAGTGAAAAGTAGAGCTGTATCAAAGTCGATACGCAAAGCGATTTTGATAAATATATGCCTCCTTTTTTGTCCGATGTGTTCAAAAAGAAAAAAAAAAGATTCGTTTGGAACTTGAAAATTTGGCAAACAGTGATTTTTGATTGGTGCAAAATTATACCGCAAAATTCAAATAATCTGATTTTTTTTCTTTTAATTTCTACCTTCAAGATTTAAAAAAAAAATAACCAACCATACTGTTATGTAGTACATAAAATACACTTTCGTTACAGATAAATTATATACCTAATTTTGATTGAGTGCAAGAGGTCTATTATGCTAGATGACCACTCATGACATTTAACCAGTTGTATCCCTTCTTTCATCCATGCTGTACCGTACCTACATTCTCATATGGGGCAATCAGTTATAGAAATTTTTTGTTACTTTTTTGCTTTTTCCCAATTTCGACCCTATTTGCTTGAGATAGTAGTAGTAGTAAATATGCTTTATTGTCCAATAATACAAAAATCTTATTGACAAAGCTAACCCAACTTAAATTAAATTTTACAACTAAACCTAGAAGCCAGCAAGTCAACAATATCAATCAAATTAAAATTACTGTAGGCAATAATTTACAAAAATAATAAATACATTCATTTAACACAACATTTCTTGACATAGGTTTCAAAGACTAGTGGACACAACAACAACAAAAAAAACAAAAAAAACCTTTATTTAGTAGGTATGTCAGTCAAATTAAGATAAATAAATAAATAGGTAAAATATAAAACAATACAGAAATACACAATTGAAAAAATACACAATATGCTACGCTAGTGCTACACACAGACAGAAATAAAAAACAATATGTATGTCATAAATAAAAAAAAAATATATAAACAATAAAAAGTCCACAAAAGGTTGAATTTAAAATTGAGTAATTGTTGACGGAATAAGAGACAACTATTGGTTAAAAGGATAATTAAAATACTCATCGAGCAAATAGAAAGCTGGCTTCACCGGTGCTCCCTTTAAGGTTTTGCGAAACTTTGAGATATTTGATATGGTTTTGAAATTTAAAGGTAGCTGATTATAGATCTTTATGCTAGGGAGCTTAGAATTTGTTAAAACCAATTTTGGTTATATTAGCATTATTAGCAAAAGCAACTTAATTATTGGAAAAGCAACACATTTTTTCAGTTGATTCGCTTGTGTCAATTGAAGGTGACATCGAGTGACATCTGGTCATTTAGTTCTAGCCTATTCCTAAGCCCTGAAAGTTCATTCCCTAACTTGTTTCCATTTCCCAAAATAATTCGCAAAGTTTAAAAATGAAAAAAGGAAGGAAGATTTAATATAATAATATTATAGAAAAATTGATTAGGATTTGGTAACATAGAACCAGATTCTGTCGAATTCGCCAATAAGGTGGTGGGCTTTGTTGATAATTAAGTTTCTGCAAACAGCAAAAAATTTACGTCGCGTGGTCATTTTGGAAATCTTCCAAAATTTGTACTAGTAAATACTCCGATGGTCGCATTCGATTTTGTTCAATGTGCCATGTGGCATATTATGATGTATGTACTTAAAAATGAAATCTGATTCGATAATCCAATTTTACTTCAAAACTTCAAACTAACCAATTTACGAAGACTGAAGACCCACCACAGCTCCAGCTGTTTAAAAAGAACCTTCGCCAATAGGCCATGAATATTTTTGCATGATATAATAATTTGTACTTCTGAATTTTTCATTTTATATGGTTAAAAAGGCGTATGAGCTGAGATTTTATTAGGTTGAGGCAAGTACAAGTTTTGATTACGATGGCCTAAACCACAATATACTAGGTACAGTTGAAAATATTAAAGTCTAGATACCTCCTAAACGGAAACACTTCACCATTCTGTCGAGAATCCGTTAGGACAAAAACAAATTGCAGCCCATAAAACTCGAGAACTGACTTTTTTTTTACCTTTTCTTGGTCCATTAAGCATTTATGGGATTTCAACCTTAATTAAGTGAACTTATACTGCTTGTCTGAAGACAACCAAAAAAGTTACAGAATAGCTACCAGTCAGAAACAACTACTCCGAGGGCAAATACCCCTACCGGCGTTGAACTACACTGATTGGTCTGAGCTTTCGTTGGCAATGGAAATTGTTGGAAAGATTTTTTCAGGTAATGGCCAACGTGAATACAGGGACAACACGAAGTTCAATTTTGCTTGGACAGGGAGCTTTAGCCTATGTCCTTCTGATGAGTCCTAACAAGGACGAAACGCGTCAAGGATTGGCACGGGAAGCCTGAAACAGGGACCGTAGTGTCCCTGTATTCACGTTGGTCATTACCTGAAAAAATCTTTCTAACAATTTCCATTGCCAACGAAAGCTCAGACCAATCAGTGTAGTTCAACGCCGGTAGGGGTATTTGCCCTCGGAGTAGTTGTTTCAACGAAGTTTAATAGAAAGTTTGTTTTGCTCAACCAAAGTAACTGGTTCAATAATAATACCAAAAATAAGATGTGGTAAAATAATGGTTTTTGATAGTTACCGTTACCTACAAATTTTGAACAAGTAGGATATCGGTTTCAATTTACAGTAGGACCCCAATTATCCAAGCTCTGGATTAACCGAGCCAATCTAAAGACCCAAAAACTTTGATTATCCCAGGTACGTGCGTCTATACTCCGTATTAACCGAGTTTCTATACACATAATTATTTTATATTTAAAATCGTCGGGGCCGACGACGAATCTGCTTGGCTCGTACGAGTGGATCCCCTATTTTTGTTTTTGGACTCTTTTCACTCACTAAATCCGGATTATCCGAGTTTTCAGTTGTCCGAGGAGGGTTACCTTGGATAACTGTGGTTCTGCTGTACCTGTTTTCTAATGTCCAAACGCAAGATGATTCTAAAATTAGTTTTGTAAACCATATGGACTGCTACATTGCTATATTTGCGTTTCCAAGGATACCTTCCCCTAGGGCCTAGGGCCTGAACTCGCACAAATGTTGCTCTTAAACCCGTAAACTGTGCACTGTACAGGCTGTGGATTAGGACAGGGTTTTCCATTTATTGGGTGCCAGCTCGAGTTGAAATTTAACTTGTGTAACTTTTTCAACCTCTTGATAGGAAGGACCGTCACAGAGATGGTTTGAGTGGGTTTTTGAGGGACTTTGTTGAAGACGCCGCCATTCACGTGAGAGTCTTTATTCGGGCGTCCCTTAGAATGCTCCTTCCATTGACAGTTAAGAGAAGCTGGATATTTGATCCCATCTCTAGATCTTAGCGGATTTGGACCTTTCGTGACGCTGGAGGAGGCTGGTGTTCTTAGGAGGCTGCTCAATGCGACGACCAATCTGATGTTATTCCTGTTCATGTGTGGAAGCTGTTCTGCTCTCTTCTGTGGTAAACCTTTTTGCCTGTCTCAGAACATTTTGGCTTCTTGAAACTGCGCTTACTGCTGTGCTTCACGAACTGTCAACCGTCCATTTTCAGGGATTCTAAAAACTATTCTTTCACTTGCCGTGCCGTAGTTATCTATTTTCATTTATTGTTTGTTGTAGAAAGCCATAACATCGACAAAATTCGCCGATATTTCTGCTTGTCTAAGTTTGCGACGAGTGGTAACCACTAGCAGAAAAATGTGACAAGATTGCAGAATTTAGGGATTGCGGATAGATTATCAAGGATTGCAGGGGATTTCCACAGAAGGCCAAAAAAGCCAAAATGAAGCCATTTTAACACAAATTTAGATCATTTTATGGGTTTTAGGCGATGTTGGACATTCAATGATTAGGACAACAGAAAAATTATAATAAAAGCATGGGCCATAAAAATTGAGTTGTTGATTTAGACGTTTCCGATAGCTTGTCAGGTTTTCATAATTCTGTTCGAATTAGTATTCCTTTAGCCAATTTTGTGGTTTTCAATGCTACAAGGGAACCCTTTTAAACCCCCTTTAGGACAAATTTGGACCATTTTTGTGGTTTATGTAACTTTGAACCAATAATTTTAATTTAGGTTGTTTTTCCGTTAAACGCGTAATTCAAGTCTGGAAGGACTTGGAAGTTTGGTGAAAAATCGCTGATATGTCCTAAAAATGCAATTTTATACTCATTTTGGACATTTTTCCCTTCAATTAAGATAT
The DNA here is from genome assembly GCA_917834065.1 of Ceutorhynchus assimilis. Taxonomy (NCBI): domain Eukaryota; kingdom Metazoa; phylum Arthropoda; class Insecta; order Coleoptera; family Curculionidae; genus Ceutorhynchus; species Ceutorhynchus assimilis. The sequence continues at coordinate 11,255,856 of OU892277.1, forward strand.
TTCAAAAGAAAAGCAAAATGGTAGCAGTTTCAGGAAGAATCGGGGGAAACATTTGAAACATTTTGAGGTTTTTAAGGCAATTTTGGACATGTTTTCCTGATATTTCAAGAGAAAAAGCCAAAATAAAGCACTTTTAGGTCTTTAGACCATATGGTTGTTTTTATCGAAATTTTGAACCAGAAATATGAAATATGTCTACAAGAGGACCTGTTAGCTTTATAAGCTCAAATTTTGGGTATTTTTTCGTTAAACGGGTACTTTAAGCATGGGTTTTGAATAAAAAAAAGGTGAACCATCTCAGACAGTCATTGAAATGCAATTCTACACAAAATTTGAAACTTAATACATAATTCCGAGCATAATTCTAAATATTTAGGTGCTTAAAAATACGTACAGCCATATGAAAAAAGTGTATCAAATGCTTTTACTCTATCTATATCCATCTCTTTTTCCTGCATTAAAGCTGGATATGTTTATCTCAAAAAATTTAAGCATAAGCATTTGCTTCTGTTTCATTCACATGAGCCTATGTAAGTATCTATTTTGATAATAACCTAAACTAGAGAAAATACTCGAGAAAATATAAAGGTTGGTTGAATAAGATCAAATATATTATAGGATACCTTCTAGGAGAGAGTGCAAACGAGTTTAAATGCTTCCCCCTGCTCTCTCTTACACCTAGAAAAAATCGTATCCCTAGATTTGATTCCAATCAATTGACGTGTCTCGCAGAAATAGAAAAAGAGAGCTTAATTGTAATAAATACAAGTTAGAAAGTAATAAAAAATGATATGCGCGCGCAACCCGTGGTCGCAGTGTAGCCAGATTGTATTGTTGCAAACAAATGTAGACAATACAAATTGAACATTATAACATTGAAGAAGTGATATATTGTCAAGTGTTTTACAACGCCTTAAATCAGACAAAAGAAGAGCTTTAAAGTGTATGTTAACATCGATGGTACTTTTATTTTGATAAATGTTTCATTCGGCAACATCACACAATGAAATTGCAAAGAAATATGTCAAGTATAATCTAACATAACCTTAAACGACACTGCGATAAGTTCAAGTAATACGTAAAGTATTAGTTTGCTCTTTGTCGAACTACACGTTACAAAGAAAGAAGGAACGATTAATTCTGAACTCGTCCCTGCATACGAATATGACGCAAGCCCATAACAAACACGATTTTCATTGGACGCTCACCTGCAACCCACGCGTTGCGCGCGCACACCAGGTATTACGAGACACGTCAATTGACAACTTAATAAATTTTCATCAATGAATCCACAAAAACATTAATCAATGTTATCTAAAACATTCAATTGTGTATTTTGCGTCGATTGCGGCCAAGGGGTTTGCGACTGCGACAGTGTTTCCGGAATTTTGTGACAAGATTGCTGAGAGAAGTTACCTCAGTTTGCGAATTCTCTGTGGATTTTTAACTTTTTTTTAAGAAAAATTTAATTAAACTGTGCTTATGATAATACAAATTTTGTTAAACTTTATGAATGAAATGTTTGGAAACATGAAATTTCTGGAAAATTTCAGAACTTTTAAAAAAGTACGCAACACAAAGGCCGAACCGAGGGCCGAACCTCACATACAGGCAAACAAATGCAATCAGCATTTTGTTGCTCGGGGCTACACAATATTGCTTAGATGAGAATCGGCTTTTGAAATTTATGAAAATTATGCAAAATGGAACTAATATTCTGGTATAATTTTTGTCATGTTTTATTAAATTACAGCTCTTATTTCTCAGAACATCTTAACAAGTGACACATAATGTTTTTAAAAGAGAATCTTCTAATTATTTAATTCAACTAAACTGCTGGACAATTATTGCTTTCGAGCAAAAGGAAAATTTCGCCTAATTTTCAGGCTCGATATTTTTGGAACCAAAATATCGACCTCTGGTTTCCATATAGCAATTTTTTTCAGAAAAAATCAATCTTTCAGTCCGTGAAAACCGTATAGGTCGATATTTGGTCTGGTTCCAAAAATATTGAGCTTGAAAGTTAGGCGAAAAAATGTCCTTGTCCAGCAGTTTATATGCATTCAAATACGCATTATAAATGCAAAAATAGATTTTTTTTTTCATAATAACTTTAGCTATGCATTATCGTTTCTGTATATTACTCTGGATGGAGTTAATTAAAACTGCATAATAAAACGCAAAATCCAGCTCGAAATCGGCGTTTGAAACATGGATGGCGCGACGATAAAAGCAAGCTAACCTAAAATAATGTATGTATATAAAAATGAATTTAATGTGAATTGCTATAGTGAATTAATAATTAATACCTCATAAAGATCCTTTAATTCTCGGTTTAATTATTCCAAAACTTTAAATTTACGACTTTTCTGGAGTCTGCCAGTCTGCATGCAAAAATCCCTCTTTATTACTAGGTTAATATAAAACTTCCTTGAAAGAGAAGTAAATATTTTTCACCCAAAAGAGGAAAAAGTATATTGAGAAAGAATTTAAGACCTCATTAAATTTTATATTATGCTGCACTCTTCGACCTTAATTAGTAGGTACCTATACACAAAAATACAGAAAACTTAGGAAAAAAAAAGTAGGCTATGCTGTCATAGGTAAAATGAGATTGTTTTCAAATGTCAAATAAGTTAGTATGTAGTATATAATAATTTATTTAAACAATACACTTTTTCGTTTCTTAGGGCGACAAAACTAATGCAACTTTTACAAGAATAAATCCTTATTTCATTTAATACACAAAAAAACAATAAAAATTATTGACGTGTTATAGAAATAAACGAAAAAATAACAAAATTATAAAAATATTAACATAAAATTTAATAGGAATTGTCGGATATACATACTTCTTTCGGAACGACGTGGCATTGATGAAATTCAATTGTTGATGGTGATATTTCTCCAAGCATCCTAATTTTTTCAATAAAAGACTGTTTATTTGGGGCATCCTAATTTTTTCAATAAAAGACTGTTTATTTGGGAATACGACGTCAACCTCTTTCTCAATCGGGTTGGGGTGTGGTTATTGCGAGGGTTATTGTGTTGGTCACACATTGCTCTTCTGAAACCCACTCCAGAACAAAACAAAATTAGTGTCTCATGTATCTAAATCTTTTGTTGAAACACATATTGCCCTACGCTAGACAAGACTTGTTGGATTGGGAGATTTTATCTACGCCCCCCATAAATATGTCTTTTGGACGTCCCTGACTGTCCACCTTTGAACAGTCCAGTTCAAATGTAGTCATGCAAACTTAAGCCCGACAAGACGATTTCTTCCGGAAACGAACCGTTTCTAGGGGACACCTGCTTAAAAGTTTTGCTGCCACAAATCGTCCTCGTACTAACTTTCAGTTCAGGGATTTCAGCAATTATTAGCCGTGGTCTTGACATTCACGGATCTCTTTCAGAAATGCTTCTGATTCTCCTGTAAGCCAGAACAAAATGTTTTCTTGGACCTTTTTAATTTAGGCATTTTTTCTAGATGTCCACTGTCATTGTGGCTTGAAATTATTTTGGGCCAGAGAATCTGCCTGGGAATCGTAGCCAGGATTTTTCCTTCTAAAAAGGCGTATACAACCATTCGCTTTAATTCTTAAAAAATGATTTTTCTTCTGGCATATTTATCTCTATAAAGACTAGAGCTTTTAAGAAAGTTCATTTGATGAACTAACGGTAATCGTAAACCCTTTTTCTCCATAATACAGAATTGAAAAGTGTTACATTATTGTCTCGCATGTAGGCATTAAAAAGAACAAAAACCCAAAGGCAGTAAAACGCCAATTTATTCAGCCTCACGGAGGCAATACGATCCATAACGGCGTTTAAACGTATTTATGTATTTATTTGAAAGAAGTAAATCACTAAAAGGAAAAGAAAAGACGTTAAGGCTGGCCAGAATAAGAAGTAAGATTTTCTTTTATTATTTATGGGTACTTAGGTAGTACAATGATACTTTGTATTTTTTGAAATTTGATTTTCTTAAAGAAAAATTTCGGAAATATTTTATGTATATGAGAATCAATTTTCCACATCTACAGTCTGTTTCTTTTTTCGATGTAGCACAAGAAAAGGCAAAAAAAAGTCGAAGACCATAAACCATAGGCCACTCAAATTTGTAGTGGTAGAGGCGACTACCATGAAGAAATGACGGAGACTACTTTTCTGAAATGATAACCTCAATTCCTGAAAGTTGCGTCATTCACTGTCATTATCATGGACAACGCCAGCTATCAGACTAGCAGAAAAATAATCCTGATTTTCCTGGCAGAAGAAGGACATTCTAAATTGGCCGAATGAAAAAGACAAAAAGGCTCTGAGAATAGCTAAAGAACAAAAATCAAACTTCAAAAGACAGGTTGTTGTTGGAATGGCTCAGGAACGGGCTATAATAATTATACTTAGCTCGCCGACGCCACCCCAATATTGAAAATTAAATCCGATTGAACTAATATGGGCTCAGGTGAAGGGATGTAACTATAGCAAGATGTAACACCAACTTCAAATTACAAGATGTATGAGAGCTGTTAAGAACGTCGTTAAATCACGTTGCCAGAAAATTGGAGTATGTAATAAAGGAAGAAAAAAACATGTGGAATCTTGACCCTCTTGGAAAATAAAGTAGAGCCATTAATTATAACTGTGACAACATCTAATTCACATAAGAGTAAAGGAAAACTGGAAAAGTCGCTCATGAACATTTTTCTGAGTCACTTTTTTTTCAGTGAAATTTATTTTGTTGTTTCTTTTTTCTTTAAAAATTTCTATTCTCCTATTTCAATTGCAGTGGGGTAAACTTCTTGTACATATTTATTATTGTAAGTTATTCTTTATTCAAGGAGTATGCTTCTGTTTCATATACGTATTATACCTACAATGCTCACCCTGTGTTCGACCCTTTTGGGTGATTCCGAAATACGTACGCATTTTGTTATGGGTATATAGAGTACAGTAGAACAATCACTTTTTGCACAGGTACATGTGTTCGCAAACGTCTCGTTAAAATTTTGACTTTTTGCCTTTAGATTCAAAATGCCTTTATCAATTTTGCTCAAATTTTCAGACAGTGTTTGCGATATTCTCAAGAATCTTTTTAATAAATCCGGTTGAGTTCCACTTTCCAGGACCGGAACAATATAATTATTCAACAGATAAAAGATGCGGCGATAGGAGACGAGACGAGAATACGCTCTCTCTCGTCTTGTCGAGACACCCTCGATACGAGCTTTTCTCGTCTCGTCTCGTTTTCCGTGAGTTTTGACGCAAAGTTAGTTAATTTCGTCTCCGAGATCAAGAAAATACAAAAATTTATTCTGGCTCCTTGATTAAAATGTATAAAAATGTAATATTATCCCGAGTATTATCCATAAAGCCCAATTTATAAACTCGCAGTCGATATTCCGTTTGCGTTTGCGTCTATGGGATTTCTGATATTAGTGCAGCAAAATAGGGTGAAAAATGTTTCAATTTTTTTTTTTTTTTGAGGTAAAACCAGATTAAACCTTTATGATATCATTAGATGCGTCATTGGACATACGGAATTGCCGACTTTTGACTTTTTTTAACGGTACCGATTTTTTCTAGATCGAAAAATATGTAAAATTTGTGAAAATAATTGTTTCGTACTTTTTTACACATAACTCGCAATATCTCGGAAACTGATTGAGATAATTAAACAATTTTTTTTTTAATCGATGGAGGAAACATGAGCGAACGTAACTGTGCTAATTTGGTTTCCTCGAAATACATAGTTTTTTCTGCATATTATGAGGAAACTCGCACAGGAGGCGCGTCAAGGGAGAAGGGTAGCGTGGCCAGAGATGTTTTCAACTTCAAGTACCGATAACTTGAACAGTAGGACAGTAGGCATCGTATCGTACTGCGGTTTTTTTAAAAAACTTTCTCGGAGCCTTAGCTTTAATTCATACGCAGATAGTATGGCGAAATCCCTTAAAACAAAAAAGCTTCTCGCTTACTGAAAAAAGTGCTGCAAAAAACTATCTGTCCGAGTTTCCTCCCAATATGCAGAAAAAAATATGTATTTCGAGGAAACCGAATTAGCACAATTACATTCGTCCACATTTTCTCCATCGATTAAAAAAAAAAATGTTCAATTATCTCAATTAATTTCCGAAATATTGCGAGTTATGTGTAAAAAAGTACGAAACAATTATTTTCACAAATTTTACATATTTTTTGATTTAGAAATAATCGGTACCGTTAAAAAAAGTTGAAAGCAGCCATTTCGGATGTCCAATGACGTATCTAATGATGTAATAAAGGTTTCATTTGGTTATACCTCAAAAAAAAAAATTCATGAAGGAAGCGACTTTTTCCTGCACTATATTCAGTTGGTAACGGCGTGCTAAACGCACACGTTAACGCTCGACGGTGAGTTTATAAATTGGGCTTAATACCTGCAAGGTTCTGGAAAATATTGAAATTTTCCAATACCTAATGTGGACTTTTACGTACTTGTTTATCTCAACCACTTATTCACGTAAATAGAAACAAATTACGTGATAAATATAAGGGCATAAATATCATTATAAAAATAATCAATGCAATTTTCAAGTTGGCCTAGACATGGAAATAAGTACGTGAAATTTTATGAGGGTCATAGTCATTATTTTATTATCAGTAAAATGTTGTCATAATTTTCTTTACCCTTCGATTTGATTCCTAATTTCTTTTTTATAAGTGGGGTGTCCTGCTTAAGAAGTCAATAAAATGCAGTATTGATATTAACGGGTTCACACAAAAGTGTCAACTAACTTTAAATATCTACTATCAAAACTATTAAATGTGTTCAAAAAATTGCGGCGAAACATTTTTTGGAAATTTTTTATAGAGCTACTAACATTCAAACTGGCCTACTCTTTAAAATTTGAAGTGTCATAACTCGTGATGCATTGGTCCAATTTGTAGCTTTTTTTTAAGTAGGCGACGAGAATTCATTTTTATGTTCTACCCAGAGGTTACAGAATAAAGATACATAATTAATGTTTATCCTGCTAACTTTCATTTTGGAATAGGAATTAGCCGTTGCGTCACTTTCTCCCAATTTCCCAAGACAACGTCCTTAAAATTTCGAGTGGCTTGAAAAACTTTGGTTTTAAGAAGTCAATGCATAGAACCTTTTTCATAGGAAATTTGAAATTCTGCAAGTATCGAACGAGAACTAGTACATAAACCCTTTATCGACCAGCGATTTATAGAAAGCAAAAATTCCTGAAATTGTGTATAGAGGATGTTTTTGTTTTGCATGACAAATTCCAGAAGCTTAGTATCGTATCACAATTATTTTACGTGTGTAGTAAATATATCATATTTCTATAAATGTTTGTTTGATAAGTCGAGAAACCAAGTTGCAAGTTGGGCAAATTACGCTATAAACAGGGATTATTTTCAAACCTTACGTCTTGCTTTAGCAATTTTGTGATTGGTTAGCATTAGTCCCCAAAACGTCGGTTTTCAGGAAATTTGAGAAATCAAAAAATGTCAAACTTTTCTAAAAAAATTTCGAAATTTTCTTGCTAAGACCTTATTGATAATGAAGACAACTGAACTTGAAAATTGTTTCAAAGTAAAACGTAAGTTTTGTTCAAAATATTCGATTGGTGCACAATAATATTTCAATATTATTATATATATAGGGTGGTCCAAAAAAAAACGGAATTTTGTTTTTGTGCTGTAACTTTTTTATTTGTTGATCAATTTTCTTTTGTGTTGGCTTGTTTGAAAGAGAAATGAATAGGCTAACGAATCACAGTGCAACTTTTGACATTTGAAGAAAATCCAAAATGGCGGACTCCTTCAAAAATTGCCTAGTTTTGGATAGCGCTGGAACTTTTTTGTGACACCCTGTGTAAGTTTTTTTAATACATTTTTAAAGTTCATCATTTTGCGAACATTTCAAGACCTCGACAGAAAACATCGGTTGAAAACTAAGTGAAATATTAAATTTTTTGTAATATCGATTTTCAATTCTTTATATTGACAGCAAAATCCAGGATATGCTATTTCAGCTAGATTTTTTTTTTCTACTCGACATATTTTTTTCTATTTCGGGCTTGTTCGAAAGATAGGATAAGGATTTGAAATGAAGATTTTGACTGCTGAAAAAAAATTAAAGATTTCCCAGTTCCTTTAACACAGTCAATTTTGAAAAAGTTAACGATAAGTTTTCTAACAATACGACTAATATTTTTATTTATAAATTTAAAAAAAAAAAGAAAACACATTTAAGGGGCAATAGGTGATATGCCCTTTGTGGGCCTCAACAACCCATGTCTACGCCAAAAATCGATAAAATTGGCAATGTTACGTTGTTCCAGCAGTTCTCCCCAACACTCAATGATTCGGTTGCGCAGCTCTCCTAATTATTGAATGTAGCCCCATTTCCGTGGACTTTTTCGGCCAGTCAACGGGCTGTATTAAAATCCGCAACTTGTTCTCTTAGATAGTTGATAGTAAAGAGGCTATTATGTCACCTGGCTCCATCTTATAAACAGTATTTATCACCTTTATCTCATGAGAAGAGAAATATAAAAACGTACAAGTTTATCAAAGTTTTTGTGAGAACCAAAATCTGAACAATAAATATTAACTAGATAAGTTATAAAATTACCTGCATAAAAGTGTAGTCTTGTGGTGTGAGCTGTTCAATTTCGGATCAAGGTTCCTAAAGTTAACAGGTAGTCTGGTAATGGGTAACTTGATGACGCATCCAGAGTGCCTTATGGAGATTTGCATTATGTTCAGGCATACAGATGACGTCATAAAAGTTATCAGGCAACCTACCTCTCTCAAACAGCCTTGATTTCGGATAGCATATGGCGAACACAAGCTGACAATACTTGCGTGAATCTAAACGAACTCCTTGGTCGATAAGTTGTGCTTTGTGGCTTCGAGAAATTGCTGCTTTTCGAGCTTGGAGGGAAATTCGTAGTTGGTTGTTTTGCGAATTCTTTACTCCGGATAAGGTGAAGATTCTCCCATCACTGAATCACTTTTTCGGATTTCAGCACGGGCTCTAAATCTATTAAGTAGGACAGTTTGAAATGTGTAGTCCCGTTTAACATGCTTCAGCATTAAATCACTTTTAATTATTCTTTACTATGAACTATCTAAGAGAGCAAGTTGCGAATTTTATAGAGCCCGTTGACGGGCCGCTGGCCGCCTTATAGCCCAGATTTGAATCCCTGCGATTACTTTCTATAGGGGGACTTGGAAGAAAAAGTTCACGGAAATGGGGCAACGTTCAATAATTTAGAAGAGCTGCGCAACCAAATCATTGAGTGTTGGGAAGAACTGCTGAAACAACGTAACATTGCCAATTCTATCGATTCTTGGCGTAGACGTTTAGCATGGGTTGTTGAGGCCCACGGAGGGCATATCGCCCCTTAAATGTGATTACTTTATTTTTTAAAATTTATAAATAAAAATATTAGTCGTATTGTTAGAAAACTTATCGTTAACTTTTTCAAAATTGGTTATGTTGAAGGAACTAGGAAATCTTTATTTTTTTCTCAACTAGTCAAAATCTTCATTTCGAATCCTTACCCTATCTATTTATCTTTCGCCCAAGCCTGAAATAGAAAGAATATGTCGAGTAGAAAAAAAAAAATCGACCTGAAATAGCACATTATCCTACATTTTGCTGTCAATATGAAAAATTGAAATTCGATATTACAAAAAATTCAATTTTCCACTTAGTTTTCAACCGATTTTTTCTGTCGAGGTCTTAAAATGTTCGCAAAATGATGAAATTTAGGAATTTATTTAAAAAAATTATACAGGATGTCACAAAAAAGTTGCAGCGCTATCCAAAACTAGGCAATTTTTGAAGGAGTCCGCCATTTTGGATTTTTTTCAAATGTCAAAAGTTTTACCCTGATTCGTTAGTCTGTTCATTTCTCTTTCAAACAAGCCCAAAAAAAAGAAAATTGGTCAACAAATAAAAAAGTTACAGCTCAAAAACAAAATTCCGGTTTTTTTTGGACCACCCTATATTTATAAGGGAAGAGTCGAGAGAAGGATATACGAACCAACGCAACGTGATGTTACATTACCGGACTGTGCCATTTTCCGAAATTAAATTGATGACGTAATATATGCCGGACACCCGGACAGTATGAAATAAAGTATACGGGAAAGTATACTCCCTTCATACATATAAGAAACTCTTTTGCATTTTATTAATATTTATTGGCCATAAAAAGGAGCCGGAACCCTTCAGTAAGAACTCTCTTTTTTTTACATAAATTATTTTATTGAAAAATTACGATAAATCGGACATGTTTGCTGAATGTCAACTTCCAACAAATAATCGGCCTATTTATCTAACTGATGTTGACCGTTTGGTGTGCGACATAAAGTCAAAAAATTATCATAACAAATTTAGAAGGGTTACGTTACAAGACATAGGGTGATTACTGCGAACCAGGTATGAACGGCCAAATTATTATTCAATTTTATTCTGTTCACCCTCGAACTTTCATGGAAGATTAAATGACCTTGTTTTATTCTTAGGTGCTGAAAGTTACGTTCGCGCAAAAAACAAAAAATTCTCAACAAATTTTGCCGAGAAAATCAAATACGGTCCTAAAGGGTGCTGCCATACATTATTGTTGACTTTTACGACATTTCTTATATCGTTGGATAGGGTATACTTTACCCCGCTCTGAAATTTAAATCATTACCGCAACCGCTTATTTTTTTCCACTTTTTGAGGAAAATAAATGAAATATTCGTGGCCTCGCGTCGTTCGGGCAACTGATGCTGTTGATGCGGGAGAGTATGCCACTTTACGAACTTGTTAGGCAAATAAATAATTATTGCATACATTGTAGAAATAAAATTAAATCGAACTGTTGAAACACCCAAAACATACAAGTATCTGCAATATTTACACATGAAATACATGCGGAAAGTAGCTATTTTTCACACGCATCTAAAATAAAAATTTAATATGAAGGATAAGTAAAAACATCTACCTATCTAATCTAAGTAGATACAAGAAAAAAATTGTTCTGCGATTTTTTTCCCAGGCATAAAAAAGTTTGAAAAACTTTAAAAATTTCGCAATCGTGGATATTTGAGATTGGATATTGAGAAAAATTAGACTTTTGAAAATATTAAATAAATAAAAACTGCAAAAACCGCAAAAAATATTTGACTATTGTACCTAAATAATAAAAAAAAAACAAAAATTCTCTAAAATTAAAAAAAATCCATTTATCAATACATTACAAAAATCTATGACTTCATATTGAGATTTACGAAAAAATTGAAGTAACAAAACCCTCGACAAAATCCATTCAGAATTATTTGAAACCCAAGAAATCATCATGTCATTATGCACGACGATAAAAATGTAAGTACCAAAACATAAGCACATAAGTCCAATACTTACAGTTTTAAGCTATGTATTTTCTGAAAGTTACTCAAAATTTTCAACTTTTTCGACACTTCACCACTTCACTTCAAAACCTTTTCGTGGGTCGATCGGATAGAACCGGTCCGCTCTTGATCTACCTACGTCTTAGAGCAAATTAGCGAAAGACGTTTTTCCTCCAGTGATTGAAGGATTATGAGGCAACACCTACGGTAAGGACGGTGTGGTACGACCCGCCGTGATGCGAATCAAATCTGCCCATATGCGCTGGTAGCTCATTCTCATTGGCGGAGAGTACTTCCAGGCCTGGATTAAGGGAGGGGCTATGGGAGCTATAGCCCAGGCCCCGTCATTGAAAGGGGCTCCCAAATCAGGAAAAATAAAAATCGTGATCGCATAAATTTATCAAAAAATATGAACCTAAATAAAGTTAACTGAATTTCAGTTTTGGACTTGGTTATTTTTTGTCACCGACCGACAATAGTCAGTCGGTACTATCAAAAGATGATTTTTTAGAAGTATTTTCGGAGATTTATATATTCTTTAAGAATTTATTTATATACATTCCAATAACCAATAGATGTGAAACTGAAAAATCGTTTTCAAAACTTTCATTTATAAAAAAACAAATACAGAACTAGTACGGGTATGAACGGGTGAAGTCGATCATGTTATCTCATTCAGCTGCAATTACATTGAGAATTACCTTTTGTCTTCATTAAATTTTGATGATATCATTAAAGAATTTTCTACTTTGGAAGCTCGAAAAAAACAAACATTGTTTTAAAGATCTTCATTATTTTTCATTATAATTTAGAACTTGTGTTATTTTTTGCTCGATTCTTATTATATTTTTTGATTCCGAATCGATTGCTTGCTATATGAAATCTAATGCAAAAAGGCTTAAGCAAGCTGAATATACGAGTTATGCTCGGTCCAAAAATTAGTTCTGTAAATATTCAACTTTTTGCGGATCCATTTGACTTGATTTTCCCAGTTTTTTGTGGTATGGTGTATGGTAAGGTTGATATTGAACCTATAAAAAAAACACCGTTCCATTTTTCCGTATTTCTGGGGACGTATAGCAGAAGTTATGTAGTTGCGAACAAACTCACACTCTATATCTTACCTCACCTAAGTTGTCTTTCTTTCTTACTCTATAGATGAATAGGAGGGAACGATATGTAACTTAGAATTGGTTGAAATTTAAATTATAGCTAAGGGATCTGTTCGTAATACAATTTCTAATTAATTAGTCTATCCATGTATGAAGCTGTGTAAGTAATAACCTGTGCCTCTTAATATAAATGTTACCCTTCTCGCTCCTACAAATAGTATTGCATATATTTTATTGAGAATGTGTAGAACTTGAGGCTGGGTGATTGAAGTGCTCTCGATAAGCCTATCTGTTTGGCATTGTTTGGAGGTATATAGATTAGTTTCAATTGCTCTTCCGGCATTCCCCACGATTTTAATCAGGAACGAAAAGGGGCAGAACGCAATATCACACCCCTCTATTTGCACCGGAACCAATCAAAAATTATTTTGTTACGTAGATTGGGGCAAAATTGGCGTTCATTCGCTAAATATGCATGTTTGCAATTATGCTTTGAATCGATGAAGCCATGAGCCAGTAAATATGCGCACGAATTTATAATATCGAAGTTAATTTGACCAAGTTGTCCATGAAGCTATGTATGCCTACATCTTAATATGTATAAACAAAGAATGTATAACGTATGATTTTTCCTAGTTTATTTTTTTGAAATTTAAATCGCCTGGTATAGGTCAGGCCAGCCACACACATGAAGGGACGTACCCCATATCTTCCTATATAAACATGCATTTTTGTCTCTATGCGGTTTAATTTACACTGAAATCTAAATGTTGGTTTCATATTATATTTATAAACTTCCATTCCATATTTGTTCATATAAGACGTATATGAGCAGATTCGATTCACAACAATACGGAAATAAGCTAAGTACATCCATGCTTCATGACTCGTGACCTTGTTAGTTGGTCAATAAAAAGTATCTTTTCCAGTTTTCGATCGTTTTGAATTCGGTAATATTTTTTTAATTTACAAATTCCACGATAATTGGAATTAATCTGTCTGCAATGCAATACATTAGCTAGCGGTATGTTATACTTGAAAGTTAACTTTGAATCCATTGTTAAAATGATAATTATTATCTTGGTGAAAAACCTTTATTTGTGGCTGAAAACATTACAGGCAGTTTTTAACCAACCATTTATCCCCTTCAACGTAAAAAATTATAACTCATTTTGTTCACCTCTGGAATCTATCCGATCCCTTTATGACAACAATTGCATAATGTGTGCATTGTTATTATTCCAATGTTTGTCGAGGTGGACAATGTCTGTTTCGATATCCATAAAATTTTATGTATTTATTATTTATTTATATTTTTGTATTTTACCTTATTACATACCTACATATTTCTTAAATAATAATCGAATTCTACGAGAGTCATAGTTCTGGATTCCAGCATAAAGCCTCGCGAAAGACGGAGATGTATCCTGAAGAGGCTTCCCTTATATATTCCTTATTTGCATCCGTTTCCCTGAAATAGGTTCCCTCAGATTCGAAACAACTTCGCTGTAGCAGATGCTTCACTGTTTCGTCCTCCTGTTCGCAACCTATGCACAGAGTTGAGTCGCTTTATCCCATTGAATGGAGATGTTTCCTCAGCTGGCTATTTCGGACCAAGCCGATCCAGTTATAATTGTTTTGTCCTCGATGTTTCTGCAGACAATGTCGGTAATGGATATGCCAGCCAGCTTGTTTTGAACTGTACGCTGGCGTGTTTATCCATTGGCCAGTTTTGTTCGAGCATCGGAAATAAATATCAAAATCGGCTCCAAGCTTTGCGACATCTACAAGATGTTATTTGCGACCTCGACGATGATCTTATCAGAAGTGAGGTGAATGAAATAGGAGTTGATGACAAGTAAGGGACGTATGATACCTATCTGCCTTCAGTTGCCGATTGCCTTCTTCCACAGGCGGCATCAATTAACCTGGCTTCATACCCTACGCTAGTCTGTACACCAACTTCAAACCTCAGTAAATTCGTGAGTGCCACCTCCTTTAGGTAAATGTCATGGGGTAGCAGGCACAACATTACTTCCATGGATCTGGCTGGTGTTCTCATAGTTCCGCCGTAATGGGGAGCCAGTCCTCTCTCTATACTCGAGTAATCTCAAGCCAGTTGGCTTGTTTGTTTGCAACCCCAAGATTTACCCACAGTTCTGCGGTACTGCTCAGATGCGGAACTGCTCAGAAGTATGCTTTCTTTAGATGAGAATACCAGTACAATTTTGCTTCTAGAGTCATCGAATATTCCACCTCGGTTGCAAAATCTATTCGCGTTTTGAGCAGTCCTTCGCTTTTTCTTGAGAAAAGCGTACTATCTGCGTCTTGTTGGGATGAGGAACAGTGCTCATAACATAATAATTCAACCAGACGAAGTTCACCATGCCTCTTACTGCCGTGTCTTCTACCCTTCTACCATAATTTTATTTACACTCGTTTTTTCGAAAGCACCTTCATAAAAAGACCTACTCGAAAATAATCTACACAGTTCCATTTGGAAACAATTAGAAGTGTACAAATTATTTGCAATTCATTGACATTTGAGTATAAGGTGCGCAAAAGCACTATCACGAATGTAAGAGTTTTCAAATTCAACAGGCGACATAGCTATGACAGATAGTTAAATAATCATTGTTCTATAAAACTGAAAATAACCGCCAATAAGGCCGAAACTAAACGGTACATTTCAGACCCATTTCGTGGAATTTGTCATTTGATGGGCGAAATTATTTCACTGGAACATTTTTCATTTCCGCGGTTATTGGATTTAGCATAGTCTTCGCTTAGTTCTATCGCACTCGCTTCTTCTAATTGATCAGTTTCTGATTTAGTTCATCTTTTGATACCCTGTATAAACTGTTAAATCGCTTGCTTCATGTTTGACTTTTGAGAAAAAAAAACTACGTATTTATAAAATTCACAATTAGAAGTTATGTTAAAGTTACATATCGATTTCAAAAAATTATAATATTCCTATTCTATTTATATAAAATTAAATGCTAGCGTTGCAAGATTGAGAAAATTCGCTTGGGTTCTCGGTATTGTAGAATTTGCTGACTTTGCGGTTGTCTGGATGGTACGGGCCATTGCACGTTAACGAGGACAGCAATTGTAATATACAAATATAACAGCTCCCCTTTTCAAAAAAAAAGGTGGAGTGAATCCAGCAATTTTTGGACGTGTGGCAGCCGAAGTACTCGGCCAAAAGGCTTCTTCTTGTATGGAGTCTTTAGGGTGAATGCTGGTGCTTTTCTATGGAATCAATTTTCTGGATCAGTGAATCTCTCCTCGTGCGACTTTCGGATGTAATGGAAAATCATCGTTATCATGATCTGTGAGACAGAGTTTCAAAAGTAGATGATGGTAAGGATAATGGTCAGAACAATGGAAAAGTGTGCAGGTGGACATGTTCGGCAATAAAAGGTTCTTGGAGTTATCGGTTGAGTTTATGTTGGGCTACATTCAGGTTTGATGTGACGATCTTGCTCAGTTTTAGAGGTTTGAGTTCGGGAAGATGTACTTTATCTGGGAAGTGCTTACAACAACCATATGGAATAATAACAGGACGATTTCCTGAAGCAGCATTCATCTATTTTTTTATTGTGTGCTTGGAATTGATTATGGTGTTTCCAATAAATTCCTTCTGGCTGTAGCCTGAGGAGTCAATTAGTTCGTATGATGTTCTTTGTAGTTTCCCTTTTTCCACATTTGACTGACCGGTGTGAAGTTAGCAGCCGTTTTCCAGCAGCCAAAATTGTGAAGTTAGCAGCCATTTTCAGCAGCCAAAAATGTGAAGTTAGCTGCCATTTTCAGCAGCCTTTTTTTATTCATATTGAAGGTAGTTTCATTCATGTATATGGTAGTTTCCTCAAACCAACATGATGTGAGGAGGCTGTTAGGACACAAAAAAATACATTCAAAAATTTAATAACGAAAAATATGATTAACTTATGAATCCTTTAACACAGCTTATTAGGGCGATAAATGGTGCTTAATCTTCAATCTAAACCTTCGAGCCTTCACGATCTGTCAGGGTTAAAAAAAACCACCCCCATATGTTGAAAAAATCGCGGAAAAATAGTAAAAAATTGTGTGCGTTGATAAAACTTTGCACACAGCTCATTGATGTGTTAATGAACCTACAAAACGAAGGACAACCCCTTATGACCCGTCAGGGTAGGAAAAAACTTCAAAAAACCACCCCCATATGTTAAAAAAATCGCAAAAAAATAGTAAAAAATTGTGTGCGTTGATGAAACTTTGCACACAGCTCACTGAGGTGTTAATGAACCTACAAAACGAAGGACAACCCCATACGACCCGTCAGGGTAGGGAAAAACCACCCCCATATGTTAAAAAAATCGCAAAAAATAGTAAAAAATTGTGTGCGTTGATAAAACTTTGCACACAGCTCATTCAGGTGCTACTGAACCTACAAAATGAAGGACAACCCCTTACGACCCGTCAGAGTAGGAAAAAACTCCAAAAAACCACCCCCATATACTAAAAAAATCGTAGAAAAATAGTAAAAAATTGTGTGCGTTGATAAAACTTTGCACACAGCTCATTGATGTGTTAATGAACCTACAAAACGAAGGACAACCCCTTATGACCCGTCAGGGTAGGAAAAAACTTCAAAAAACCACCCCCATATGTTAAAAAAATCGCAAAAAAATAGTAAAAAATTGTGTGCGTTGATGAAACTTTGCACACAGCTCACTGAGGTGTTAATGAACCTACAAAACAAAGGACAACCCCTTACGACCCGTCAGGGTAGGAAAAAACCACCCCCATATGTTAAAAAAATCGCAAAAAAATAGTAAAAAATTGTGTGCGTTGATAAAACTTTGCACACAGCTCATTCAGGTGCTACTGAACCTACAAAATGAAGGACAACCCCTTACGACCCGTCAGAGTAGGAAAAAACCACCCCCATATGTTAAAAAAATCGCAAAACAATAGTAAAAAATTGTGTGCGTTGATGAAACTTTGCACACAGCTCGCTGAGGTGTTAATGAACCTACAAAACAAAGGACAACCCCTTACGACCCGTTAGGGTAGGAAAAAACCACCCCCATGTGTTAAAAAAATCGCAAAAAAATAGTAAAAAATTGTGTGCGTTGATAAAACTTTGCACACAGCTGATTGAGGTGCCAATGAACCTACAAAACGAAGGACAACTCCTTACGACCCGTCAGGGTAGGAAAAAACTTCAAAAAACCACCCCCATATGTTAAAAAAATCGCAAAACAATAGTAAAAAATTGTGTGCGTTGATGAAACTCTGCACACAGCTCACTGAGGTGTTAATGAACCTACAAAATGAAGGACAACCCCTTACGACCCGTCAGGGTAGGAAAAAACCACCCCCATATGTTAAAAAAATCGCAAAACAATAGTAAAAAATTGTGTGCGTTGATGAAACTTTGCACACAGCTCGCTGAGGTGTTAATGAACCTACAAAACAAAGGACAACCCCTTACGACCCGTTAGGGTAGGAAAAAACTTCAAAAAACCACCCCCATATGTTAAAAAATTCGCAGAAAAATAGTAAAAAATTGTGTGCGTTGATAAAACTTTGCACACAGCTCATTGAGGTGCTACTGAACCTACAAAATGAAGGACAACCCCTTACGACCCGTCAGAGTAGGAAAAAACTCCAAAAAACCACCCCCATATACTAAAAAAATCGTAGAAAAATAGTAAAAAATTGTGTGCGTTGATAAAACTTTGCACACAGCTCATTGAGGTGTTGATGAGCCTACAAAATGAAGGACAACCCCTTACGACCCGTCAGGGTAGGAAAAAACTTCAAAAAACCACCCCCATATGTTAAAAAAATCGCAGAAAAATAGTAAAAAATTGTGTGCGTTGATAAAACTTTGCACACAGCTCACTGAGGTGTTAATGAACCTACAAAACGAAGGACAACCCCTTACGACCCGTCAGGGTAGGAAAAAACCACCCCCATATGTTAAAAAAATCGCAAAAAAATAGTAAAAAATTGTGTGCGTTGATGGAACTTTGCACACAGCTCACTGAGGTGTTAATGAACCTGCAAAACGAAGGACAACCCCTTATGACCCGTCAGGGTAGGAAAAAACTTCAAAAAACCACCCCCATGTGTTAAAAAAATCGCAAAAAAATAGTAAAAAATTGTGTGCGTTGATAAAACGTTGCACACAGCTCATTGAGGTGCTACTGAACCTACAAAATGAAGGACAACCCCTTACGACCCGTCAGGGTAGGAAAAAACCACCCCCATATGTTAAAAAAATCGCAAAAAAATAGTAAAAAATTGTGTGCGTTGATAAAACTTTGCACACAGCTCATTCAGGTGCTACTGAACCTACAAAATGAAGGACAACCCCTTACGACCCGTCAGAGTAGGAAAAAACTCCAAAAAACCACCCCCATATACTAAAAAAATCGTAGAAAAATAGTAAAAAATTGTGTGCGTTGATAAAACTTTGCACACAGCTCATTGATGTGTTAATGAACCTACAAAACGAAGGACAACCCCTTACGACCCGTCAGGGTAGGAAAAAACCACCCCCATATGTTAAAAAAATCGCAAAAAAAATAGTAAAAAATTGTGGTGCGTTGATAAAACTTTGCACACAGCTCATTCAGGTGCTACTGAACCTACAAAATGAAGGAAAACCCCTTACGACCCGTCAGAGTAGGAAAAAACTCCAAAAAACCACCCCCATATACTAAAAAAATCGTAGAAAAATAGTAAAAAATTGTGTGCGTTGATAAAACTTTGCACACACCTCATTCAGGTGCTACTGAACCTACAAAATGAAGGACAACCCCTTACGACCCGTCAGAGTAGGAAAAAACTCCAAAAAACCACCCCCATATACTAAAAAAATTGTAGAAAAATAGTAAAAAATTGTGTGCGTTGATAAAACTTTGCACACAGCTGATTGAGGTGCCAGTGAACCTACAAAACGAAGGACAACTCCTTACGACCCGTCAGGGTAGGAAAAAACTTCAAAAAACCACCCCCATATGTTAAAAAAATCGCAAAACAATAGTAAAAAATTGTGTGCGTTGATGAAACTTTGCACACAGCTCATTGATGTGTTAATGAACCTACAAAACGAAGGAAAACCCCTTATGACCCGTCAGGGTAGGAAAAAACTTCAAAAAACCACCCCCATATGTTAAAAAAATCGCAAAAAAATAGTAAAAAATTGTGTGCGTTGATGAAACTTTGCACACAGCTCGCTGAGGTGTTAATGAACCTACAAAACAAAGGACAACCCCTTACGACCCGTTAGGGTAGGAAAAAACTTCAAAAAACCACCCCCATATATTAAAAAATTCGCAGAAAAATAGTAAAAAATTGTGTGCGTTGATAAAACTTTGCACACAGCTCATTGAGGTGCTACTGAACCTACAAAATGAAGGACAACCCCTTACGACCCCTCAGAGTAGGAAAAAACTCCAAAAAACCACCCCCATATACTAAAAAAATCGTAGAAAAATAGTAAAAAATTGTGTGCGTTGATAAAACTTTGCACACAGCTCATTGAGGTGATGAGCCTACAAAATGAAGGACAACCCCTTACGACCCGTCAGGGTAGGAAAAAACCACCCCCATATGTTAAAAAAATCGCAAAACAATAGTAAAAAATTGTGTGCGTTGATGAAACTTTGCACACAGCTCGCTGAGGTGTTAATGAACCTACAAAACAAAGGACAACCCCTTACGACCCGTTAGGGTAGGAAAAAACCACCCCCATGTGTTAAAAAAATCGCAAAAAAATAGTAAAAAATTGTGTGCGTTGATAAAACTTTGCACACAGCTGATTGAGGTGCCAATGAACCTACAAAACGAAGGACAACTCCTTACGACCCGTCAGGGTAGGAAAAAACTTCAAAAAAACCACCCCCATATGTTAAAAAAATCGCAAAACAATAGTAAAAAATTGTGTGCGTTGATGAAACTCTGCACACAGCTCACTGAGGTGTTAATGAACCTACAAAATGAAGGACAACCCCTTACGACCCGTCAGGGTAGGAAAAAACCACCCCCATATGTTAAAAAAATCGCAAAACAATAGTAAAAAATTGTGTGCGTTGATGAAACTTTGCACACAGCTCGCTGAGGTGTTAATGAACCTACAAAACAAAGGACAACCCCTTACGACCCGTTAGGGTAGGAAAAAAACTTCAAAAAACCACCCCCATATGTTAAAAAATTCGCAGAAAAATAGTAAAAAATTGTGTGCGTTGATAAAACTTTGCACACAGCTCATTGAGGTGCTACTGAACCTACAAAATGAAGGACAACCCCTTACGACCCGTCAGAGTAGGAAAAAACTCCAAAAAACCACCCCCATATACTAAAAAAATCGTAGAAAAATAGTAAAAAATTGTGTGCGTTGATAAAACTTTGCACACAGCTCATTGAGGTGTTGATGAGCCTACAAAATGAAGGACAACCCCTTACGACCCGTCAGGGTAGGAAAAAACTTCAAAAAACCACCCCCATATGTTAAAAAAATCGCAGAAAAATAGTAAAAAATTGTGTGCGCTGATAAAACTTTGCACACAGCTCACTGAGGTGTTAATGAACCTACAAAACGAAGGACAACCCCTTACGACCCGTCAGGGTAGGAAAAAACCACCCCCATATGTTAAAAAAATCGCAAAAAAATAGTAAAAAATTGTGTGCGTTGATGGAACTTTGCACACAGCTCACTGAGGTGTTAATGAACCTGCAAAACGAAGGACAACCCCTTATGACCCGTCAGGGTAGGAAAAAACTTCAAAAAACCACCCCCATGTGTTAAAAAAATCGCAAAAAAATAGTAAAAAATTGTGTGCGTTGATAAAACGTTGCACACAGCTCATTGAGGTGCTACTGAACCTACAAAATGAAGGACAACCCCTTACGACCCGTCAGGGTAGGAAAAAACCACCCCCATATGTTAAAAAAATCGCAAAAAATAGTAAAAAATTGTGTGCGTTGATAAAACTTTGCACACAGCTCATTCAGGTGCTACTGAAC